>VXBQ01013214.1:0-97232 GCA_013400175.1 Phainopepla nitens | reverse complement strand
TATATATATATGATAAATAAATTATGCCCAAAATTAGTATCCACAGTAGAAGATAAAATATTTATCAGATAGGTAATTTATTCAATGTGTGGCTTTTTTATCAAGAAAATATTATTTAAACCTCCCTACAAAATATTTTTGTCTTCTAAAGAAGGAAAGATGAACAGTATGGTCAGGGGTAATATTATTAGCCTACTGAAATTAATGAAAAAATCACTTCTAAAATATTTGTCTTTAAAAATTGTAGAAAGCTTATACTGAGCTAAGTCAAATCTCTGTTGCAGAAGTAATTCATATCTGCCAAAATTATATTGTCAAACTGTTATGATAACTCATATACCCTAAAAGGAAAAACTGTGGTCCTGAACTAGGCAAATGAGCTTCCTGCTTGGTCAAAATAAAGGCAGAGTACATGGCAGGATACTATTGGTTAACAGGTAATATTTCCTAACTGCTAATATTGAGTTAAATGAACACCTGCTCTGATTTTACATAGAAGTTCTCAGGGAGGACTATAGAAATACTTTTTATGGATTGTATTGCTCACCCAGGAAACATTTAGTGTTATTATTTCAACTCCTTTTTTTTTTTTTTTAATTTTGCAATTGATTGATTGATTCATCTTGTCCCTTATTGCTGCATTCTTCTTACAAGTGGTTCTGAGATGCAGTTTAAAGATGGAAAGTCAACCAAACTGGCATTTTCCTAATAATGAATTTCATTGATATCTGCCATTCATTTTAGCTAATCAATAATAATATCATTTTAAGAATATTACTGACTTTACTTAAAAGTGAATATAAGATATTTCATATTTTAAATAATTGCCTTTTTTTCTATTACATTTTTTGGGGTTTTTTTGTGGGTTTGGAATTTTTTATTTGCTGGTTTGTTGTTGGCATTTTTAAGGGTAGTTAGGACAGGACTAGACTCTGAGTGAAATAAGATATGGCCCCAATGACATGGGAGGGGCTCAAAAGGCTGCTTTTCAGTCATGCACAGGAATACTGCTTTAGCATTTCACACACTGATTTTGGGTGACATTTTAGTCAGTGAAACTGATATTCTGCCAGACTGAAGGTTTGAATTGGTAGGTGGAAACAGCAAAGCGTTGCAAATTCTGGATAAGGTAAACTGAAACCAATGACATTATATGTTACAATGTAAGACAGTTCAGATGCCACATCATGATTCAGTTTTTCGTGCACCAGGAAGCCAGTGCACTAGCCATAGTAAATCAATCACCTCAAGTCAAGCCATTTCCTGTCATAAATCCAGGATTCCAAGAGTGGAATTAAGGGGAATTCACAAAGTCCTGCTTATAATTAACTTTAGGTTCAAAAATGAGGTAATCAAAAACCTAAAATTCTTGTTATGCTTGTTGTGAGAATTGCCTCCTCCCTTGACTCCATAGTCAAGGAGCCTTTGGGAAAAATGGTGTTTTGTTGGGATCAGCTTTCTCCAGTCTCAATCTCAACAAGATGAAGTTGGATTTCTAAGCAGAGGGCATAGTATTGTCAAGATCTTCCATGACAGAAAGCATGAGCGTGAAATTTTCCAGTAAGAAAAATTATATTATAATTTTTTGCATTTGGAAAGAAGAGTACCATAGCATTGGCATGTATTATGACAACAAAAAGCACTTTAGAAAACAAAACAAAACTAAATTATAATAAACTACTAACACCATGTAAAGAAACTGTTACTTATTCTGATAAAAAAATAATAATCTCCTGTGGAAGAACTTTCATGAAAGATATTTAACCACTAAAGTAGGGGCAGTACCTGTGATAATTTTTTTCTAAAAAAAATATTTCTGCTGTTTCTTTCTTCTGTGGAGAACTACTGGTTATATTTAGAAACTGCCCTGGGTAGTGTTTCAGTTACATTCAGGTATACACCTGACAATAGAATAGTTAGCTTGAAAGAAGGTATAAAATTAAATCTCTGATATAAAAATATTGAAAATGGCTACAAATCCATTTAATCTAGTAAATATCTTCTGATTTGAAGTTATTTTTCAATCTTTTAATACATTTTTATAGCTTGAGCAAAGTTGGTTTTTCTTCTGGAAAAATGCTATATTTATAGATTATACTACTTAATTTTTTACCAGCAGTATGTTTTATTTCCATTCTAGCATTCACAGTATTGGACAGCCCAGCAAAGGGGAAGAGCTTCAGGGTTGGTGACATCCAAGAAGTCTTAATCTGCATGTGAAAATGATAGCACATTGTTTTCAACTGTAAAAACATGAAAATGAGAGATTTAGATATTAACCAAATGGAAGGACCTAGATATAATTTTTTGTATGAAATGCGGATTATAAATTAGAATATCTAAATTGGATAAATTAATTTAAGTACATTTTTCCCCTTTTTATATCTTTTCCACTGATAGTCTGAAAAGCAGCTTACATATCATCAAGAAGGTTGGCTTTTCTTATACCCATTGTTTGTTTTTTTAATACTACGTGTAATTCACAACACAGTAATTTTGTACCAACTTTCCCCTTCCAGGAAGTACTGTTCTGTGATCTATATTTTAGAGGTAAGCCTAGGCAGATACAATTGACCTGAATCTTTTTTTTGTTGTTTTGTTTTGGTTTTTTTCCCTCAAATACAGTTTTGGGGTGTTTCAGATGTGTCCATGTATGGAGATACATATTTATATATTTTTTTATATACACCAAGAATTTAATCTGCGGTCACATTCTGTGAATCTCCTCCTACTATTTATTGCTTAAGTGTTTTACAAGCGTGAAAATAAGCAAACTTAAAATAAAGCTTTATATGCCTTTTCACCTTATGTATACAGTGAAAATTCTGGATTTTTCTTCTAGAGATTTTTAAAACTGTGGGGAGAAAGAAAAAAAAGAGGAAAAGGAACATAAAGGACATTATACTAAATTTTCTGAGTTTGTTTTCTTTCATTTTTTAACATCAATGAATGTTGAGACCTGTTGCCTTAATTATAATTGTTTTCTCAGAAATTGAGCTATGTCTGTATTAAAATTACTTTCAGTTGGCTCATTTATAGGCAAAATATGTATTTTATGAGTAATTTGTAAAAAATGCCCCAGCTCATGAATGTTGAATATAGTCTTTTCTGTTCTGCAACTCTCCTCTCACGCTCAGCAAACAAGGCTGACTATATCAATGAATAGCGTCGTCAGCTACCAAATGTGGGGTTGCTTTTTTTCCCTCAGGACACTAAAGCCCGTTTATGTCTTTGGCTTTGGTAGCTATAGAGTCAGCAGCATTATGTATGTGAGGCTCGAGTAGAATGTTAATGATATTAAGTATTTCAGACTAAATTACATCACAAAAATACAACACAAGTTTCTGATAAGAGGTGCTTGCACTGCCTGGTTTTAATACACATCTATCAAAGCAGAATGCAAAAGACAAAGGCAGAATCTGGCTGTTTGTAATCATATACCAGTGTGCACAGCAAAAAAGTGACTTTAATTTCTTTGATTTGTTGCAGAAAATGCAAATATATGCATAGACAGAAAAGTTAAACTGGGAGAGAGGGGAAATAAAACAAAGGAAAAAAGAAAGAAAAAGACCCTTTTTTTCAACCTAAAATCCCCACCCCCACGTATTTAAATATGGTTTTAAAGTTTAAATTGATTGTGGGGATGTTTCTAAAAAATTTTAATGCTTCATCAAAGAATTATAATATACTCATGCCTTTTTAGTGATACAAATTCTACAATCCCTAATATCATGATATCATTTCAAGCAAATCTGTTTAAGATTTCTTTCATGGATGACAGCTTTCAATCACACTGATGAGCAGAGCATCTTGGTGAGTAAGTGACATTGTAGGTGAATTCACACTTACTCTTAATTATCCTTTCCTATCCTGACTCTTTCTGGACTTAATGATGGCCTGCTCTTTTGCATTTTTAAACTCAATATTGTATTTTTCTTTCACTGGTGCAATGAGTGCTTGACCATGCTGAAAATCTTATTTTAAGCAATGACAGGAGTGATGACTAAGATCTGTAGAGAAGTCACAACAACACAGCACCTTCTTCCAGCCTTATCAATGTTAATGCTCAGAGCATAAATTAGAGGAAATAAATATATATCAGTCAAGAAAGAAATCTATGTACATTTTAAGGTACTTTAACACAAGATTTTTATACAATATGTAAAACATTTCACTGTGAAAAAAATATCATAAATGCTTGTTTGTTCATCAAATTTCAACAAAGGTGCTTACAAATTACAAAGCAAAGATAATTTATTTCTAATGAAATTTAAAAAGCTATAAAACACTTAAAAAACCTAAACAAACCCATACCTGAATACCTTGTGATCTGCAGCTATTTTAGGTAGTTGACAGAAATTTATGACATATTGCCATGGCAACAATGGGCTATCGCAATAAGGTATTGCTTGTGAAGAGAATAAGTTCTTATGATACATTATAACGCTTATAATTATTGCTCAAAGTTTACATGTTGTGTACAAATTAAAATATTTTTCCTTTTTTTCCCCCTCTTCCTATTTGTTACAATAAGGTTATTTTTTTTTCTTGACACTTTAAAGGATTCTACCTGTCATAAGTTTCAATCGTGCTTAATTAGTCCACTAGATGGAGCATCTAGCATTTCCAGGAAAAGGCAAAAAAAGGTATTTAGAAGCTAATTTTCACAAATATTTGTAAAAGCCATTGAAAGTTTAGGAGTAGAAGGAAGTAAATCATAATCTATTTAAACTATTGTTTACAAGGCAGTCTTTGATTCAGGCTCATTTACCAAAATAACTCAATTGAGGAATAAATTAAACATAAAAAATTAAAATAATATAATTTTTTTAAAAATTCAAAAACAAAATCAAAAGTGAGAGGAGGAGAGCAGAAGAAGAGAAATGCTTTCAATGTTCTCTAGTAAGATTTCAGTGCTTTCCTTCATTCTTTGAGATTTCATATGTTTCAATTTATATAAGCACCCTGCAGAAACCTTTGGAGGACAGTTTATAGTAATGGTGCAAAAGAGTAATTTCTGTGGAAAAGAAAAAGAAATGATAATAAAGCCTGTGTAGACTACTGTGAGTGAGAAAAGGGGGGAAATATGAAAGATACGCTTCAATGAAAGGGAAACAGCAGTGGATATTGTACTGCCATAGGAAGGCTGTGAAAATCAGGCAGGAGCTCCAAAGCGTTCTTTCAGTTCAGTGAGCACTGAGAAAGTAAAGCTGAGCAGCTGTGAGTTCAGAGGTAGTAGGTCAGCACTGATCTGCTCAGTCCACAGGCTTGGGCACACCAATGAGGTGCATCATTTCGGAGGCTGAAATCAATAGGACATTAAGTATGAGTTCCCCTACTGCCCCTACCTACTTTCCCTTACCCCTGGACACAAGGATTTATTTTCAGCAGCTAAATAAGAATGGATTTCTTAAAAGCTGGCTTTTGGCCAGGTACACAAACTTTTGCCTCACCAATTTACTAAAACCCATCATTTAAGTCTGTTCAAACGTGCAGCTGTTTAAATAAGGTTGGAAGCAATTTTACTACACGATGCTGATGTCAGTTAAAAGCTGAGTATTAGCAAAATGGGAAGGCATCAATGGAGTGTGTCTCCTACAGTGATCTGTGTTCCCCAGTGTCTAATGGATCAGGGAGACAGATATGCCTAGCTCATCGTCCTGAAAAGTTAAATTCAGATCTATTACCTATTACAGACATGTATGTATATGAGGGGAAGCATTTTAAGTAGAATGAGAATTGTTTTGGTTCTGGCAAACATCCAGGGTTAGTGTGAATGGAGACTTTCAGGAAAAACAGGCTGCAAAACTGCCAACTGTGAAAATGACTAAAAACGATGGTTTATGTGGCAGAAAAAAAAATAGAAAAAAAGCACTCAGAAATCTAGACATATCAATCAGACAATGCAGGTAAAGAATGCATTTCCCAGGGAGAATGTCATGTTGCATAAAAGCTCTAGGTAAGATCTACATCAGTTCTGTGTACTAACTATCAGCTCCATATGCTGATGAAAATACAAATTTCTTTTAGATGAAACAAAGTGCTCAGAAAAAATTCTAAACTGCTTTGAATTATGCCGATAAATGGTTAATTACAGGCAAAAGTTTGTTCATCTGCAAATAGGCCTGCTTCACTCCAAATCATATTTAAAAAATCTTCCTTTTCTGTGTTAGTTATATCTACGGCAAATTTTGATTTCTATTCCACATGTTTTAAGTATGAGGAGACAGATACAAAGGCACAGGATTTTTATTCTTTACAAAATATAAATAAAAGACTCCATGAAGGATCTGTATTTAACTGTCCTTATGGACAAATAGCAGACTAAAACAGAACTGGAAAAAAAAATGTTAAACAAAACCTGTTTATTGCATGTTTGAAAATTTATGATAAAGGTTTGAAATTTGTATTCTACTATTAAAATTGATAATCTAATAAAATTATGTAGGTTATCACTGATGTATCTGACAGTGGACAGTGTTTTTCATTCTTGAATGTTTAGCTGCTGTCTTTTTACAATCTTAAAAGAAGTAAGATGCAAAAAGATGGAATGTTAGAGGATTTGCAAGAGCGTATAGTGACAGGACAAGGGGGACTGGATTCGAACTGAAAGATGGTAGGATTAGATGACATAATAAAAAGAAATTATTTGCTGTGAGAGTGATGAGGCAGTGGAACAAGTTGCCCAGAGAAGTTGTGGATACCTGATCTCTGGAAATGTTCAAGACCTGTTGGATGGAACAACCTCATGTCCTGAAAGGTGTCCCTGCCCATGGCTCAGGCGTGGAACTAGATTATCCTTAGGTCCCTTCCAATCCAAACAATTCTATGATTCCATAATTCTCTTTCTTATTAACTGTCCTGCTGAAACAGCATTTTTCAATTCTTGCTTTACAGTATGACATTCCTACCTATGCAGTTGTCTGGATGCAGTTTTCTTGAAATCCTTCTGTTCTCCAGCTTCCTTTGTGGTGTTAAAAAACAAACAAACAAAAAACCTTCTGATTGTCTTTGGTTTATATATGTATTTTTTCCCCCAGAAATTTATGTTGTTCACATTTTGTTCAGTTTTAATAAAATTTATTTGGGATATTTTTATTATCCTTCAACTGGAGCTGAGATGACACCCTTTGGATCTAACATGCTGCTGTACTAATTCAAGGAGAGATTAGTTTAAAAGAATGGCTAATTGAGAATAAAATTAGTTACTTTATAGAAACACAACATCTGAATTAACTGAGAAGAATGTAACAATTTCTGGACTTTTAAAACATGGGTTGTTAACTTCCTTGGCCATAATTGCTTCTTTAGAGCTATTATGCTCTCATGTAAATACATATTTAGAGGCATTTCAGAAAAGAGATTATGGGCCTACTAGACCATGCCTATGCCAAAGGATTTACAGTACATGCTGTAATAAAGTTGACAAAAGTAATGTATAAAGTATTATAAGCCACTCTGAATGTCTTAGCTGCTTAACATCTTCAACACAACAATAGGCTGAGAAAGCACTTGGAGAAAAATTATGTTTATATTAATCATCAAAACAGTTTTGTAAGCTTTAAACTTTGTCATTACCCCATATTCATAGGAACAGTAGCTAATTCTGAAAGCTACTTCACATCAGAAAACCTACATTGAGTGGAAGCAATATAATAGAAACAATCTCAACAGCCTTCTCATCTCTTAGATAGTTACTATACAAGACTGTGTTTGGAAATGTAGAAGCAAAACCAGACAAGCAGGCAGTCTTAATAGGACAAGTTTGTCTGCAGAAAAGAGGGGTGAGTTCACAGTTAAGGTGCTGTATTGGGATTATAGGTCAACAATAAATCTTAACATTTTCTGTATCTGAGAGCCATATTATCATTCAAATGTCATACCATAACATCACATTGGTGATTTCACACTTGATTTTAAGTTATTTTCAATGGAAATTATGGTTAAGACATTGTAAAATAGTATACTATCTTGATCCAGACACAGCTTAAAAAATTAGAACACAGAATTTGATTCAACCACTCAATGGTCTTTTTTACTCATGAAGAGTTGTTTGATTCAAATGTGTTTCATATGAGCATTAAGGTTTTCTTTTGTTGATGACTAGGATAAGCAGTAAAATCACAAAGAAAAATTATTTTTTAAAGGAAAGATAAGGTAATTTAGGAGACCATCCACTCACTGAGCACATAAATCAGTATTATGCAACTTGCTGAAAATTCACAAACTGACCTAATAAATTCTAATAAAGATAGTAAAGAAAATTTAATTAAAAAAAAAAAAAAAGGTTGACAAATAAAACAAAGTTTCATGGTCTGACTCTGGCTGGCAATCCATATGTAAGGGATGTATATAAAGGATGATCTATAGTTTGTCCTAGGCAATGTTTTAAACAAAGTGCTATTCTAATCATAATTATAAATATGTTTAAATTAATCATATTTACAAAAGAATTTATGACTATAACGTGGTAGATAAACATCTTTTTGACAACTACTTGAGGGAACAAGTGGTTCAGGCTTGCTGAAAGTTGGCTGTGTGCTTTATGATGGATACTTCGATGATCTCCTATACTGTAAATTGCTTAGGATTCCATAATATGCTACGAAGTATAATGCAGACTGAGAGATGTAGGGGGTGATCATTCACTAAGATTTTTTGGGCAGTTTTTTCTGCCCTTTTTTATCTCTCAGTGATTCTTATGAAGATGGCATAAGGCAAAACTTGGTCTGTTTTTCAAAGTAGAAAAAAAAAAAGATTATATTGGCTAGCCAGAAATTCTTGTGGTTTTTGCTGAGTTCTTGTAAAAGCTGGAAAGAATTTAATTTAGATTATTCCAGTAACAGTAAAACTCAGCTCTCTGATTTTCAAATTGTTTCATTTGAGTCAGTAAACAAAGTAAAGGTACCTTCTCTAAACTCCTTTTACAGGCTGTCCAGTACATAAGTAAGTGCAATAATTAATTCTTCTGATGTACATATGGCTTGACTGCAAGATGGAGACTAGGGGAGCAAAGTCTCTCCTTTGTAAGAGAGCATCAGTTTTATCACCACTTGAGGAAGCTCAATGTAAGTCTGTGGGACTCCATCCATGAGATGCAGCACGAAGTCCTGAAGGAATTGACTGATGTAGTTGTCAAGCCACTCTCCATGATATTTGAAAAGTTGCTGGAGTCAGGTAAATACCAGGTAATATTCCTGAATGAATAATCAGCCCTGGAGCTTCTTTAGTACAGCTACATCCATGGGATAAAGAGATTTGGGCGGCCGGAGAAGTGATGTGATCCTTCTCTATGGAAGATTTTTTATTTCAGCAAGATAACTACGTATGTTTTATTTTAGGAGGACTCTTTTTCTACATTCTCTGAGAATTATTCCTCTATATAGTTCCTTTAAATCCCAGATAAATTAACTTTCAGGAGCTGAATTGTGTCCTACCATTTTTATCTTTATGTATACTTAGACTTAAAACATTTTTCTGTTGCTGTCAGCTTATCCTTTAATATTTGACATTAAATATTTCAACAATTTAAATTCTTCTCTTTACAAGTTTGTGAAAAACACGTCAAAAATTATTTTCAGGGGCAATATATCTTCAGCTATCCTGCTGCACAATAAGGAAGTAAACTACAGGATCATTTGAAGACTCATTTCTGTGTCATAATTAGGTGATTTCCTTTAAAAATTGAGTCATTTTCTAGCAGAATTTTAATTATTTAAAAAATTTAAAAAGTTGTAGTAATTCAAAATGAGTTTCCATTGCATGAAATGTGTACATTTTCCAAGGAGTTTTTGTTCCTAGTCTTGAAATATGACATTTTGAAATTTCTCCCCAAATGAGGTTTTTATGTCATTATATATTTACTTACTAAAGTAATTTTAGAAATGGCACCTAATTCAAAATTAATTTGAAGCAATATTTGAACAAGATTTTTTCTTTGAAACTTTGAATTGAAGGACATTTTCCCTTGCATTTTCCAGTTAAGGAATCACAATGTTTCTCAAAATGTTTCCTATGGTAAAATGTGAATTTCAACAAAACAAACCACAACAATTTTGCCTCCTCCATTCCTTGAGGAAATCTGAGTTTTGAAAGAAAGTTAATGGATGTACTGATTAAGGACTATTTAGTTCTCACTAATTCTTCATTTAATATTCCATCCTTTTGACCCAGAAATATGAGACCACAGTATAGCATATAGGAAGACCCTAGGATCCATGTACGTATATATACCATATATGTATAAATTAATTAACAGGGGAAATGGCTCATTTGAGCTAAAAAAGCACTTTGTAATAATGTTTTTTTTAATCTGGAAAAAAATTCCACTTACTTAGAGGAATACTAAACTTCATGCTGAAAACTGCAAAGCATCCTTTAAACCGTGATACAGTAGGAAAACTAAAAAGAAAACCAGAAATAACAAATCCAAACAAAATCAGCAGACAATAAAAAAATAAAGCCACTTTATCTGAAGCCCAAGGACATGATGAGAAAACCAGGATGAAAAAAAGAAGAGGTAATTTTGTGAGCGCTCAGCTAATGAATCCTGGTTTCCATGGATTTGATCCTTATGCCAGCGCCTAAGAGGAGTCCAATCTAAAGCTTTTCCTTTATCTGAAGTGTTCATGATTTCTTTTCTGTGTGGATTATACGACATTGAATAAAGGTTGTGTTTATACTGCAGCTTTTCTCTCAAGAACAGCTCAGCTGGGAGTATATCCTCTATTTTGCTGTCATCTTTCACAAAAAGTACAGAAACTTAATAACCTTTTGAAGACCAGGAGTTTGCCAAATTTATAGGAGAATGTGATTGAAAATGTCCAGTTGTGCAGCAGTTGTTTGAGGTGCAGTCAGGTGACTATCTAGGCAAACACACACCAGACTGCGATTATGTAGCACCCATACAAAAACATTATAAAGATCCAAGTGGAAAGGCTGGTGAGATAAGGAAAGAGAGAGCTTTGACAAACTGCAGCCAAGAAGAGCTTCAATAGCTTCTTCAGTATGGGAAACAGTCAAATCTAGGGGACCAATTCTAACCAGTTTTTAAGGGTCAAATCTATGAGCTCAAGTATGCACTGTGTAAGTCCTATCTTCACATAAAACTACTGTCAAGAACAAGAGGAAATCTTACTCTACCTCTGCAATAAGAAACAGAATTTATCTACTTCTGTCAAGACAGCATTTCTTGTATCCAAAGAGTGAAAGCAGCAGTATGAGAGAATTTCTGCTAAGTAATTTTTACTAAGTAATCATTGACCAGCATGACTTCTTGTGTTGCAAGTGTTTCCATCAGTAGAATAAGTGACCAAGATTATTATGAAAACAGAATAAATCTCTTTATTTTTGCCCAGGCTTACTTTGGCTTTTTGCAAATAAAACTTTCATTTTATTTAGGTCTATGAGAGTTTTTCACTATTGTTGATGGACTAGAACCAGAAAAAATATCACAATTAGTTGAAAAGCCAAGCAACCACTCAAGTGCTGCATTGAAAATGTTCAGTTAACAGTATTGTCACACTAGTTTTTCCTTCAGTCATAGCAACTACAAAAACAAGAGGCGTTGAGATGTTAAGTTAGGTGAATAATCACCTGAATGCAAGCTGGCTATGAAGCAACTGAACTGAGGTGCTTCAGAGCATTCCTGTAGCTGGCAATTTGCTCTTTCTTTTGCTGTCTTATTCAATCAAATTATGAAAATGTCATGAAAATTCATTAATTGTTTTCTTGGAAGTAAAAAAGATATTTTACAAATATCAGATTTTTTTTTTAAAGTTCAACCACAATCAGTTCAATTTAAGTTTGTGGTCACATTTCAGTTTCAACATTACACAATATTTTATTTATTGAGAATGAACCAGTCTCTCTCTTCTATTTATCTGTTAAACATCTGTGAAGCTATGAAAAATAATGCAAATTGTTTGCCCTGCTCCTGTTGTGTAGTAAGGCAGGCACTTCCAGAAGGCAAATTATCCCTAAGGCTCTTATCCAAAAGGGGCTGCCCTCTGGGCATGAACTCTGCATTGATACTGAATAAGACCGGATGACTAGCTTAGTCCACATGATTGTAAAGCAACTAAAACTGTGTGGTTGAATCTCATCTCTAGAGTCTACACTTGGCATGTACAGAAAGCAAAAGATGGATTTGAGGGGAGAATGTCTAAAGCCTACAAACTCCATGTATAATTAGATTAATGAGAATTCTGCAGAGACTCCATCAAAGGAGGAAATTATATGTCTAATCCAAATCTCACAGACAGCAAATGTAAGATTCTGCTTACATTTGTGCCTTCACTAGAATTTGTATTATGCCACAGCTTACAATAGGTTTTTTTTTCTCATTTATATGAAAATATTTACACCAAAATGTAATGTAAATAAATGAAAAAGGCATTACAGATAGGATTTATCTTACCTAAGCTTAGACATCAGACAATTAGTTATATTAGGCTAAAATAATAACCCTGAGTACTTTCTGCAGACTAGTGAAAATAAATAGACACCAGCAAAGGACAATCTGTCTCACTAAGTTCGGACAGTCATCTTGAGCCAAGAACCTCTCCTGGATGTATGTATCTTTCTCCACTGAGCAAAATGGAGCAGGCAGTGATTAGTTCAGAATTCAACAACTTGCCATTAGGAATCCAACTCAGACAAATTGAACCACAGAATAGACTGGATAATTTTCTAACTTTTTACCTTAGCAGTTTCATTACTGGTCATTCAGTAAAACACCTATACCTAGAGCAATGTTTGTCAACAAAAGGATCCTATTTCATGAGCTTCAGACTGGAAGCAAAGAATAGTCTATAAAAGCAAAATACAGGATTTTTTTTCCCTCAAACTGCCCTCAACTTCCAAAGATTGAGATTTTTCAGAGATAGAACAGTTTCTCACAAAGCAGAGGCCCTTTGTTGACATCTGCATAGCACAGATGGCATCACTTGCATTCTATTGAACAGACTCGTAGTCCATATTTAATGAAGATCTTTAATAAGTCACAAAAAACTGACACACAAACACAAACTTGCAAAAATCCAAAGTACTTATGTGAATCCAACATTTATGATTGCATAATTGCATTTTGTTAACACAAATGATATTCATCATACATTACAAAGTTCAGATTTACAAGGCTCTGTATTAGTCTATCCCCATGCTCCAAAGAAGATTAACAATATATATCAGCTATTCCAGATGCTAACTAAGTTGTAAAAGCCCAAAGAGAGAAGATAAAAACTTCTTTTGCTACATAGTATATAACTTTCTCAATTTTTTTGGAAAAGAGTTTTTACTCATTGTATTTAAATATGCATGTTTTAATTGTTGAAAATCAAGCCATTTTTTCTTGTTCTACACCTTTACAAGCATTTGTCATCAATTGATGGCTGCTGCTGCTAATCAATTCATTGAGTAAATACCCTTACCAGCTGGAGTAGCAGGTTCTCAGAGGAAATTGAAATCCCTGCAAGGGGCATGAATAACTACTCCACTTCAAAATATGAATACAGTGGCACTCAATGCCTCCTGATGTGTAATTTCTTTGCCACTAACCTTATGCCTACTATAACTAAGCAAAATCAACAGTTTCCAAACTATGTCTAAGTTGGATTTGAACATATCTGGTATGTCCTCACAGAGAGTCAAGATATTTTATATTTTTTCTCATTCCTAGTGTTGCTTCTTGATGATAAGGCTATCAATCTGTTTTTTCACTGTTTTTTTTTTTTTTGGTTTGTTTTTTTTTTTGTTCCTCCATCCCTTATTTAGTCTTTTTAAGTTTTAAGGCACTATGAAGAGGTNTTCACTGTTTTTTTTTTTTTGGTTTGTTTTTTTTTTTTGTTCCTCCATCCCTTATTTAGTCTTTTTAAGTTTTAAGGCACTATGAAGAGGTAATTTCTTCAGTTAGTGTCTTTATCACATTCATGGCAGACACTTTCAACATTGTTTCATCTTCATGTGGATATTAAAATGCAACCTTATCTGTACACATTGTTCTCAGTGCACTTCAATACTGTATGAGCAACAGTGATTCTAACTGATTAAGCCAAATGCTCTTGGCACCACCTCCAATATGCTGCAAAATTTTTAGTAATATTCACTAGAATGGGCATTTAAAAAAAAAAAGTAATTGTTTTTTCATAAAAAACTTTTGAACTAGAGATCACTGGGGTCCTTCTAAGTCTTATCTTCAACTTCTCTTATGAATTTGATAAGCAGACTTATAGATTTTGATGATTTCTTCTTTGTGTATTCTAATTTGCCTCAAATTATCTCTATTTTTCTCTTATTTTCACTAGCCAGCACAAAGAAGTCTTTTTTCCTAAGTAGTAGTTTATTTTTTCTCTTGCTGATATGTGAAGATGGAAGAAGAAATCGGGTCTCATAGCAAGGATACATAGATAGCTGAACACCTCTTTGGGAGCCTCATCAGCTTTCCTTTTTTACTATTGTCTAGAAAATAATTCAAATTTTTAGTGATGACTTGCAAATGGATTTCATTTGTTCTTATGTTCCTTTATCAAAACTGTATCAGCAGCATCCCACATCACAGACTTTTCCACAAAAAACCTAGCTTTCTGACCAGTTCTATGTTCCTTAAGAAATAGAATGTACACTTAGTTTCTTTACTTCCATAGAAGCCTTCTATGTTATGCCTCAATTTAAAGGACAGATATACTATTTAATTTCAATTATGCAACTTGAAAACAATGCAAAAACTTTGAATCCTGTAATAATTCAGGTCTGAAGTATCCTCTGGACATCTTGAATTCATCCTCCTGCTCAAAGCTGTTAGATATGGTTCAGACCAGTTTGCTCAGGGCTTTAACCTCTTGGGTCTTCAACACCATGAAGGACAGAGACTGCACAACCTTTCTGGGTAACTGGCACCACTGCTGGACTCTCTACATGGTGAAAGAAGTGTTCCCCACATCCAGTCTGAACTCTTTTTCTTTTTTTCAATTTATGCTCATTGGCTTTTCTTACTGCTCTGAATATTGACAAACTCAACTCCACCTCAAAATACAGTTTAAAAAGATCATTTACACAAAAAAGAAATTGAATAAATGGATCTATCACAAAACCTCCTTTACATCCTCCAAGCAAATACAAACAAAGGCTGCTAGCATCCAGGACAGTAGGAATAGTGTCACATATTATGACTATGCTTCAGAATACCAAATATATCTTGAAAAGTGTATTTTTCCCAGTATAATTAACAAGCTATCTATATCTATCAGTAAAAAGGTCTAAATCTGTTAAAGAAAGGTGGGTTTTTAGGAATTACTAGACTTTAAAGGAGCACACAGAACATGAAGTAAACCTTTATGGTGTTATCTATACTTTCCTGATTTGGAGTATGTTCTATCATAGAATCATGTCACAGAAATCCTATTCAGGATTGTACCACTACTTTCTGCACAATAGAGATAATACCTAACTAGCAAAAGTATTTTAAAATTTAATATATTCAGTTTTGAACAACATCCTCAGATTCTACGATAACCAAAAGCTTAACCATACATTAGAAACAGAACCTAGAACGCAAGTATCATTATATTCATATGTTTTGTAGGCTAGATAATTTGATTTTTTTGAAGTTTTTGTAAAGGCTCAAAGACAAAATACATTCTTCAAGATATATTTGAATAAGGACAGACGAGTAAATTTATCACACATGCCAAAGAGATGTGTGGAGCAAGAAAGAATTAAGGAAAGTCTATTGGGTGATACAGATGAATGCTCACTTACAACTGGTGTCACAAAACAACATGACAGATGAAATGAGTTTTTGAACAGCTGAGCAGTACTTTTCAATTTTTTTCTCACTGTTATTAATGCTTTTTCATTTCTTTTAGACAAAGTTTTAGATGTTGTTGAAAAATATCCATCAAATAAAGTATTGTTGGTTTTTGTTTTGTTTTGTTTTGTTATGTTCTGTTTTTTAAATGCTGAGTATCTCCATTAGTCACTTACTTTTATAGTTTATAAAGGTGGCCCTGGGGCCTTGGCTTTCCTTTATCTTCTTTTATTTCAGCCCTGGGTAGAGGAAGAGCTTTATCAGTTTACCATTTTGCATCTTCTTGTGACCAAATATATAATAGCTAAGTACTGATAACTGTAATTCATCAGTCAGTTCAGTCTCAGACACTTTCATTACAATTTCATCCGAGAAGATTCCTCTCTCAAACTCTGAAACTGCTCTGCAATGTGAATTGATACACAATAAATGGGAATGATGGAGAGATTCACTTCAAAAGCAGGCTTTTCATAGCATTTTTATTTTAATTTTAAATCCCACTCCAGTGGAGTGATGGGGGAAGAAAAACCCCATTTCATCATGGCATTCTTTTGCTATGTGAATGTTCCCCTCAGGAAATACTGGTGGATTTTCCTTCTCTAAAGAGTCCAGGAATTCTGTAAACTGAGGATAAATCCTTGAGTTGCTTATCTCAGCAACAGGTTTGTCCTATATCTTCTCTAAACACAGCATTTCTCTAAATATGAAGAAACCATTAACTTAGGGACTAAGTCATGTCATTCTTCTTTACTTATCTTGAGTGCATCTGTGGTTGTCCTTTATGAAGAACAGGTAGAGTTTTGGAGTTAATCTCCCAGCAGTCCTCACAGACTGTGTTTTGGCTTCACAAAGCTGTTCTTGTTGAGGGTGTAAACCAGTTTCTTTTTTGAATGATGGTAGACTGAAAAATACCCTGAACACCATCTAATGTGTTCCAGCTGTTTATGGTCATTTAGTCCACAGGAGAAGACTACAGCTACAGTAAAAATGTTTAAAAAATACAGTATGGATGTGTTGTCCTCTGAAATAACTAGTTCATTCTATGATATTGTGTCACATTCTGTTAATATAGACAGTCATATCTGGTTAAAACATGATATTATCTGATTTCAATGGTCAAAACTCACAGATGGTGATATGATTATCAGTAGTGTTAAAATAAATCAATCATTTGATTTAACTAGGGAACGACAGGTTTTCATGTCATCCATTTTACAATATCTAAATATGTTCCATGTGGAATAAACCTCAAACAGTGAATTCTCTACTGATTTCAAGGAATTCCCAGGCATATCAGGCTATAGAAATACCTCTTGGTGGATTGGCTTTTTTTATATAGTGTATAGAAATGTATCTCTCTATATTTAGATAGATGTACTAAATTGTAAATAAATGCCCACTCAATGAAGAATTTTTTTTCCCTTTGCCTGCAGATGGAAGCAGGGCCAGCAGAACTGTTTGGCTGTTTGATTGTTTGTTTGGTTGGATTTTTTTATTTCTACTTGTATATCTTGGTGGTTCTTCCTGAAATAAACTTTAGTAACCTAGATTATTTTTCACTCAGTTCCATGATTGACAAACTGAGGAAAAAATGTGAGAATTTTATTATTTTCTAGTCCTGATCAGAAAAATATTTTTCAGTTTCATCTAAGAAAAGAGAAATCACCTAGTTTCAAAATATTTTATTACTTTTCTGATGTAGAATCAAAATGACACTTTTGGAGAATGTATTTTTCTTTGTGAGTAGGTTCTGATAGACACTCTCTCAGCCTACCCAATGCCCAGACAATAACCTACTGGGCTAGAACATTTAACTTGGGCGTGGGAGTAACCAATCTGCTTGTTTATGACAGATTAAGCTCCCACAGACTCCATTCCACATAGCAGGCAAGATTCCTGCTCATCAAATTACAACATCAGCCTCTTTTAAAATGTCAGATTCTTCTTTGGCATATCTTCCTTTCTCTATAAACAGCTAAATGGAAGATAAATTCTCTAGTATGGAGATTTTGCTTGATTTTTAAGAAGAAGGACCATATTCCAATACCTGTTCTATCAGATTCAAAGAAGAAATTAGATTTTAACCTTTGTATGTCCCTTGAGTATTTTGTGAATTTTTACACCTGAAAATGTCCTAGCCTGAAACAATTAATTGAAACATTTCAATGCAACCTTCTTATCTATTTTTAATTTTCTCTTCCTAAGAGTTGATTACTCTAAAGCCACCCCTCCCCTTTGATGGGCCACTGTGATATCTATCAGACTCATCTCATGTCTTACCAAAATGGAATCCATGGCCATTATGCCTGCATTATTTTGTAACAATACAACAATGGTAAGGTAATGCATGTGAATATGCCAGTGCCATTCTCTCCAGAAAATATAGTAGATCTGAGCTAATAAGGAAGACTGGAAGGTTTATGAAAATGAGGAAAGGTTTATTCTAAACTTTATTAAGTATGGTATGTATTCCACAATGTTTTATGTCCTAGAATGTATATTAATACATGGAAATGTGATTAAAATATATTTTTAGTACATTTCACTGTGTATTTCAGCAAAGGGGCATTCTATTACAAAATATGGATAAATAGGAAAGTGCATAGAAAAGAACCATTATAAGAGACACTAAACAAAAGGTCTTCAAAGGCAAAACATCTATCTTTGAAAAGATTGTGAATCAACAAAAATGTATTTCTACAAAATATTGTGTTAACACTAATCAGAACACAGAATAGCAATTCAAGGAAATACCTTACAAATTCATAAATAAACACTATAAAATAAATCAATAGCTATACATAATAGGATATTTAGATGCACTGAGGCTGTGAAGAACATATGAAATGAAGACAAATTTCTTGGTCCTATAATTGTCATTTCCAATTTCAGCACAGTGGTAATTGGCAGGAGAAAATTAAAAATTAACATGGAGTTATGATTAAGGAAAATAAAATTAATATTAAAGAACACTGAAACCAAACATAATTCTTTTCAAAACACCAGTGTATATCCTTTTTTCTTGCTTGAAATGGCCTTGACAGAGCTAAGTAAGGTGTGCTTCAAACATAGTTATGCAATGAAAAGCACAGTGATAAATTGCCACCAATTTGGGTTCAAAAAAGGCATAAGAGAAGCCGTTTCTTAACTTAGTTTAATGGCAAGGGAAAAGAGGATGAAAGAAATAACTGGTATGTTACTTAGACTTTTGTCTCTCAAAAAACAACAAGACCCACTTTCAGCCTATTTTAGCACTGGCTTTATGTAAGTCTGAAAACCAGCAAAGCAGTTGTGTCTCCCTTCTTAGGGGAAATTTCTGTCTGCAGAACTCAAAGTCGCTCAAAGGGCTAAACCTGCAAAGCAATGCTGCCTATTATGTGAGTTGTCTTGGCCAATGCAAAAGGCTATTTTCAGGAAAAAACTGGGGTTCTGGATATGTTATGAAAATGCAGTCCAGGATGTCCATGATTGTTAAATGCATATTTATTTTATAAGTATGTCCTCATCATGCAATTTATTTGCCTGCTATAATGAGGACTGCAAATATGGCAATTATTTTCTCTTGAAAAACAACAAAGCCCAGCACTGTGAGGCCTGAGTTCTTCAAAACTCAAGGACTTGAAGCAATTTCCTTAATATTTAATTCATGTAGGGAACAATTGCCTGTCTCTCTACTTCAAAATCTTTAATTTACCCTTTTTTTCCACTGATATGTTTTTAAAACAGAAAATGCCTCCTTATGAACAAAATGTGCATGGGAAATTTTCAGAGACGAAAAGTCATCATATCATTGCCATCACTTTTATGCCCAGCTAGGAAAAATACACTGACATCTTCTTGGCTGCCCTCCTGGAATGGTCTTGTCACTTTCATTCTCTGCTTGCAGAATAAAAAACAAAATGAACATAAGCCTACAAGGCAGGGAGCCACACAACCATAACCCACTTTGAGCAGAGGAAGCTGGAGGGAAGCCCTGTGCTGGCACTCAGGCCTCTGGCTTGGCACAAAGGCAGGATGCCTGAATGCTGGACCTGCCGCTCACCGCCCTGGGGGTGCTGCTCAGTCACATTCTCCCTCTGTCAGAATAAAAAGGCTCTCATTGGAGTCTTCCAGCTTGGACGTTGTCAAACCTGTACTTCATTTCATTTTGCCCAGGAGTAAAACTCTGGAAATCCCCGTTTCAAGGGGAGTCTAGTTTTTTTCAACTGTCTTTTTTGTTTGTTTGTTTGTTTGTTTCTTCATTTTTCCCTTCTCCAATCTTCAACTGGATTAGGATTAAAGGCCTTTGTATTTTTCTTTTTTTTTTATTCTCTTTCTAATACATAGGAGTCTTTAAAACATCCAGAGTTTTGTTATTTGTTAAATTTTATTTTGTTTTGGAAAGTTCTTATTTGTGTGAGTGTATACATAATGTGAACATATTAAAAGACATGTATGCATGTAATATAAATAAATAAATATATATATGAAACTATAAATATAAATAAAATGCGTATATAAACATATTTGTTTATTTATAGAACCTGTCATTGATGAAGGTTATTCTATACACAATATCATGCAGTATCTATGTACATGGTGCAATGCTTAGGCTATCACAATTGTATAACTTTTGCTATTGGTTTAACTGAGGGCAAGATTTTAGAATTTAATACTAGATCTGAAGAAATTATGCTTTAGCTTAATAAATAAAACTAAAATTTAGGGAGAGGGAATTTGTTTATACTGAACACAAACCGAATACATCATACATTATTTGACACAATTCAAACTACAAGAATACAATGAGAAATACTCCTTCTGAAAAAATATTGGTAACTCCAAATATTCTAGGTCATTTCACAACTTAGGGAGGTTTAGATTGGATATAAGGAAGAATTTTTTTACTGAAAGGGTTGTTAAGCATTAAAACGGGTTGCCCAGGGAGGCAGTAGAGTCATCATCTCACATGGTGTTCAAGAAAGAACTTGATTTGACACTTAGGGCCATGGTGTAGCTGACAAGGCAGTGGCTGGTCAAAGCTGGGACTCAATGATCAGAGAAGTCTTTTCCCACCCATATGATTGTGTAATTAAGCATTAATTTCAATACTGGTATTAATAATTGTAACACTAAGAGCAAAGAAGCAGAAGACATCCTGCATTTAAAACGCAAAATGAAATGTCTAAGTCTTGCTAACATGAAATATTTATTTAGAATCTGGGAAAATGGAAGAGTGTCAGATAAAAGTTTTTGTGGAGTGCAGAATAATTTCCTCTAAACTCCCAGTGATAAAATTCAGATTGACTGGAGAGGAATGTTAGATTCAAACTCTGTCATTGTGAAGGCATGCTCATATTTAGCTGTTTACTGTACTAAATATTTATGCTCTACAGAGAAAAAAGATAGCTGTCATAATTATTTTTGGTTCCATTTTTTGTATTGTTGATTTGGGCTTTTCATGTGGGCAGTTCACTTTGATTAGGAGTAATTTTATTCACATACATTATATGAGTAATTTCAGCTTATTTTTATCTTGATAAGCTAGAAGTGCTTCCGCATTTTACATGGAGTGTTAACATCTGAGGATACTGTCCCTTTGTATAGCTCAGCAGTGCTTAAGAAATATCTATCATAATCAAAGTAATAAAAATATATTTATTCTTACAAAATTATGCCACACTGGAAGTGACGGAACTGTTATTTCTACATTTAAGAGAAAGCTGATTTTTGTGCAACTAGTCTTCAATACTTAATCTATTCAGAGGTCTAGGATTAGACAGGCTATAAAATAGTATTGGTAAGGTTTTACAGTATAAGAAATAGCCCTTTCATGCTGTAAAGTGATGGAAAAAAGAAATATATTTTTCTGCTTACCTTTGTTACGTTGTTTGTTGCTTAGTGTATTAAGAGACTAAGGTGGAAGGAAGGAAACTAAGTGGGCACTACATGTTGAACACAGTCTCAGCTCTTTGTTTCCAAATTACGCCTTATAGAAATGTGTAGATGGAAGTCTGTGCTTCTTGAGATTACGATATAATTTGACAGGATCATTATGGAAAATTGTATATTACTTGGAAATAGCTAAGTGCTTGTTTGACGTAAGTAGCTAGAAATGTTAGGCAGCAAGTTGAACTCAATTTGAACTCTATGGCTATGTTTAAGTCAAACAGGGACCATAGTGATACCCAGAGCTAACAAGGTAATAATAGCTAGACTAGACTAAGCTGTAGTTTAAATATTGCTAACAAATTAATAGGTAGAGTGAACAGGCCATAAACTGCAACAACCCTGTTATAACATCGACTACAGAACTGATGGAAACCCCCACTGAAAGCTACCTATGCGAAGATGACAATGTGATGACCCCTTGATAAGGAAAGAGCAAACTAACAAAGAGTGAGAAGACCCCAGATCATAATACTGCTATTGGTCCAGGCTGTTGCATGAGGGATGAGGAGTTTAGATTGTAAGAGTATAATTTCCAAGGGATTTCTTTGTTCTGGATCCCTCTTTTGATGCATCTATCTTGAGCTACCAGGTAACACAATTGATCTGTGCCAATAAATCTATCTGGGAGGTGAGAGCCTACTGTCAAAAATCTCTATAACAATCATAATGGTGCATATGATCTACAGAAACGCTAGGCACACCATGAAAAGCGTAATAATCATTTTATCGTATCCTACTTACATCTGCAGTGAGGCCCAAGAGCATATAGTGTCATGGCTAGAAGAGTGCATACAATTAACCATCTATAGGCGTCATCTTAGAGCAGTACTAGTATTTGAAAATTACAGCACTTCTCTAGCAATCTCATTAGACCACGGTAAAGTGCCAAGTAATTACAAACAAATAATTTGATTTAGTGCTGATAGGTGACTCAGGTCCTACATTTCAGCACTGGGTGTAGGCATTTAAACCATCAGAGTGCAGTGGGCCGGAAACTGGACTCTGAGAAGTCCTTGGGACTGCTGTTACCTCTGCTGAGTTGAATGCGAAACACAATACAAAGTTTTACTTTTTAATAGACATTATACTTTTACTATTAGCATAACAACACACTAAAACAAGAAAAATTAAAGCAAAATTTTGCAGTAAAACTGTCTTTATTCATGCATGTGGTAGATACACGTTGTAATAATCAGAAACAGGTGAATCTGAGTAATTGAGACCTTCAAATAGCATAATAAGTCATTGAAATATTTAGTCTCTTAGGTTTTTATTAATATTTTGAAAATTTCAGAATTTGACAGGTGAATCCATTGTGCAAGACCATAGTGAACCATTTCTTTAGCACTTTTTTGTTCAAAAAAATCTTTTTTTTTTCTCAAGTAAGTTGAGGTACTACAAATTCTTGGAGGCAATCTTGCTCAGAGCAGTACAGCACAGGAAGAAAAAGTCAGCAAGCCAAACAGCAGAAATAAAGTCTCTCAAGCAAGCTTTATTATTTTCTTTAGAAAATAATATTTCTGCGTTTCAGAATTAGAAAATATTCACCAAACCCATATTTTTTTTTATCAAGAAGTACTTTCTATGTGTGCATACATGATCTACAAAAAAACTTTTTTAACTAGAAAAAACCCAGAAGGATCTTAATGGAATTCATTCTTTGGGAAATCATTTACATTTTCATCATCCAAAAGGTGCTAGAAATGCAAATTAGTAAGCTGTATTGTTATTAAATATTGCTAGTAGTGTAAAGAAATAGATGAATGCTAGCCTATAAAAATCATAAGGCAAGAATGCCCATCTTCATTAACAGTCTGACCAAGGACTAAAAGCAACACAAAAGCAAATTTCAAAATGACCTACCCAGAACCAAAATCTAATTACTTTACTTATATTAAAAAAAAAACCAGATCATAATGTTCGTACTTCTGTACAATTTTAGAGGTTTACTTTCTTCTTTGAAAAAGTCTCTCAAGAAGCAAGTATTTCCCCCTTCACTAAAGCAATTCTCTCTTGCTGATTAACATTGCAACATGAGAAAATAGAAGACAGCTGTTCTAAACACTAGAAGTCAGAGCATAAAGTACCAAACCTTATTTGATAGGAAAAAGTGAAAGTTGAAAACCAAGTTACAGTTCAAATTGTAGTTTAGAAATTCTGAAAAACTCATAGGACCCTCTGAAAGGTAAGTGTGTGTGTGTGTGTAGAATCACTAGATTATATTTTCCCAAACCATAAATATGGTATCATATAAGAGGTTGTTATAAAGATTAATAAAATGCTGTTATTTGTTAATTAATAATAAACTGTAAAGTTGCTGCATATATAGCATTTATTATATTTCCAGAATTACAGGATAGTTGAGGTTGGAAGGAACTGCTGGATGAGATCTGGTTCAACCCCTCTGTTCAAGTAGAGCTCTCAAATATCTTCAAGGATGGAGACTCCACAACCTTCCTGGCAAACCTGTGCCTGTTCTTGGCTACGCCCACAGTGCAAAAGTGTCTTCTGACATTCAGATGTCAGATATACTGTGTTCTACTTTGTGCCCATTTCCTCTGATCCTGTCACTGGGAACCACTGAAAGAGCCCAGAAGTCTTTTCTGCACCCTCCTTCCAAGTATTTGCACACATTGATGAGATCCTTTCTGGGCCTTTTTATTTCCAGGATGAATAGTCCCAGCTGTCTCAGACATTCTTCATAGGAGAGATGCTCCAGACTCTTCATGGTCCTTCACAGACTGTCTCCTGTGTCTCTTTATTACTGAGGATCCAGGCACACAACATTTTGGGTTTGCCCTAATCAGTGCTAGGTAAATGGGAGGGATCACCTTCCTTGGCATGCTGACAGTGCTCTTCCTAATGCAGTAAAGTGTGCAGTGAGCTGCCTTTGACAAAGGGGCACATCGATGGCTCACGCTCAACTTTGTGCCCGCCAATGTCCCAAGGTCCTTCCAGCCTTTTCAGCTGTGCAGCCTCTAGCATGTACTGGTACCTGGGGTTGTTCCCAAGGTGCAGGATTTTGCAATTCCCTTTTTTGAACTTCATGATGTCCCCATAAGGCAAATTCTGTATTTTTTTTTTCAAGTGTATATATTTTATTACACATTGGCATAAAACCAAACCAACAAACAAACCAACCAGCTAACCAATCAAAATTTGATCCAGTCTTCTTACTTCAGGTTATTCAAAAAGTTAGCATATGTAGTTCCTTTTTCATGCAGCACATAGAAAGGATGAAGTGAAAGCATTTTTAAAACATATTTTTTGAATCTTCAAAATATAAATTTCCAAACTAGCATTTATATTGTTTCAAGATATTCACAGCGAATATCTTAACAGTGATATATTTAATCATAGAGATTTTAAGAAAACTATATAGCTACAGTATAGGCGTCTTAAAATGGATTGTGCATGAAAGTGTCTCTATTGCAACTTCCGTGATCCTTACTGTCACAGAAGAATTTTCAATATATTATACCAAGGTCTGGGAAAGCTACCCCAATAATAAGCAAACACACATGACAGAAAAGAAAAATTGTACCATTGAATGTAGTCTGGTTCTTTGTTGGAGAAAAAGATCTTAAATTATTTATAATTATACTTCATAGGATATTAATAAATGCAAGATGGTATATTTTATGGAAGTCATAATAATATCCAGTTTCTTTCCAGCACTGTGCAATTAAAATATTACTGGGGATGACATTGTGTTTTCCAAGAATTGCTCTTAAAAATAAGAAAAAGAGAAAGAGAGAAGTTGTGCAAAATTTAATTTTCAAAGACTTAGTAGATCCAACATTCTTTACCACTTTACAGGCTAAATAGAAATTCTAAGAAATCATAGCATGAACAAATCTGGATCAGGTATCTTAAAAAAAGTCTTTAAAATTTTGCTATGACATAAATGATGTATCATATATTTGAGCAGTGTTATTCAAGAAGAGTTCATTCTTTAATACAGCTAAATCTAAACTTAATACACTTAAATCTAAACTTTTCAAACTTAATTAATATACCTGGGCTTCTCTTAAAAACATGGTGGCTGACAGCAATTTACTTCAGCCACTAAAGAACAGTTACCTGTCAAAGAACACAGTCCCTGTAATGAAGATTAATAAATTTTTTTAATGTTTCATTCTTCTTTGAGATACTTTTAGCACAGAAATAATTTATTCAGTTTTGAAAGATCCACTTTTGTTCACAAACACACAGTTAAAAGACAGTTGTCTTGAATGTGGTGACATAATTTGCAATTTTTTAGGTCTTCCTTCTGAAAAAAAGGTACCCTTTTCCCTTAAAAGTCTGTATAGGTTTTCAGTAAATATCCACCCATTATTTGCTATGATGAGAACACACAGAATAAAAAATATTACAGAAAAAATTTCAGTGGTGTACACAACCTACTATACAGCAAACTTAAAACTTGTTGAGCTGAAAACCCTTTGAACTCACTTCAATCTCTATGCATTAGCAGTTGAACCCACTCTTAAATCAGAATTTATGTGACTGAGAAATAAAATACAAAACTCTGAACTCTAATACTTGGCAGAACTGAATTGCAATTTTTTTAAAGGTATATATGTAGATAAATTGAAGGCAAGAAAGACAAAAAAATAAAGGAAAATTATAAAGAACTCATAGCCTATGGAACAATAATACTGGAAAGAATAGGAATAACTCTTTCATTTAGTTGCATCAAAGTATAAAAGTCGAAATTTGGAATAATTTCCAAAGCTACAGTGGAAACAGAATAGGGGCAAGGCAGGTACTGTGTCAAGCTGAACTTGGTAGCATGGAAAATAAGGCTTGCAGTGAACAAAATTATTTAGTTGAGGCATGGTTTGGAGATTCATAAACAGCACAAAAAGCGCACATATCCATGAGTGTGATCAAGCATCCCTGGGTCGCAGTCGTTCAAACCACCTGCAGCCATAGATTTTTTGTCTGTATAATGGTCACAAAATATTCACGTCCAAAGATGACAAAGACAAATACCGCAAAATCTGGTACTAAATCGTCCTCAGGTTTCCATTGAAATAGGAAATGATAAATATGAGGGGGAAAATATGTTTTGAGAAATGAATTACATTAACAGAAAGCTGACTTAACTAAATACATTCCAGCATAAAGTCAATCCCAATGAAATAACCCTTGACTTCTTAAGATGCTTGATCCTTTTTCTCTTCCAAGAAGCTGAGGGCTTTTCCTTCCCTCAGACACTATGATAAATGCCTTTGAAGTTTTGAAGTTTCTTCATATTTTCAATTGATTTTTTGGAGGATTTTCTCCTGGATTTCTCTTTAGCAGAAAAAAAGAAATACTATGTTTCATAAGCACAAAATGATGTTTTCATTTACTTGGTGTTCCAGTTAGATGCTTTAGATGCCTAATCATTTTACTACATCTGTAAAGATAAATTACATGTTTAGAAATCAGGCTGCAGATGTGTTTATGTGAATGCCACATCATCTATTTCTTTTTTTTGAACACTAGCAGTCAGGGAGGTAAAGTGAAACTGAAAAGTTCTGCAGTGAACTAGGCATGCCTCTATGAGAACTTATAGAAAACGTCATAATGTCTTCTCTAGTGTAGTTAGAAAATTAACCAATAATGAAAAAGTCAGCATTCTGTTTTCTGCACACAGTATATGATTTAACTGAATATTATTCTAAAATTTAGGCAAATTTTGTCAAAAAATTATACAAAAATAACATTCTATGAACTGGCAAGGAAAGTAAATGTATTACTTTCATAAATGGAAAATTCATTCTCTTCTTGTTTTATCTTTAAATATATATTTTAAATTTTTCATTAATAACTGTTTTTAATACAGAGGTTGTGTTTCTCTAAATTTCAGTTGTGTGGGATGGGTAAGCACATTTCCAGAAACCACATTTCCAGATCCAAAATTAAGACAAACTTTAGGGAAGAAAATTGTTTCAACTCACAATCAATCTGTTACTGATTACGAAGTAGTTTGACTAGGGTCACCAGCACCTTTTTGGTTCACAAAAAATGCGAAATACTAAATACTCACTTCAACTGCATTTCCTTCAGAAATCATAAATACAACTATTTCACTTCACATAAGGATAAAAGTTGTGGAAATAAAGCCATGAGAAGCTCCCAGAGTTAAGAGTGTCAAATATAATCCTGTTTGAAAAATACCAACATTAGTTTTAGGAAATAAAATCCTAAAATGGAGATAAAGAGTCAGAGATTAATAAAAAAGTTTTCCTTGTTTATGGTGAATCCGGATTTAAAAACAAATCAGGAAATTGGTCTATTCTGCTATGAAAATTTACACAAGAATCATTGAAGAGTTTTGTGTGTCATTCCTAAGAAGAGAAGAAGTCACAGACTGACAGTCCTAGGTAGAGAGTTTATTTCCATCAGATCTTTTCCCCTCAGTTTTTCTGTAAAGCCTAAAAAACTTTAAACTTTTTAGGTTGACTTATCATTGGCCATGAAAATTTAGATAGAGCAGCCTTGTTGGAATGACTAAGTAACAGAATATATATATATTTGGAGAGCTGTGATCTTCAGTTCAAATTTTCTAAATAAGTGACTGTTTGACTGTTTTTCCTGCACAGCAATTTTGCTTCTTGAATGATGACACTCTTGTTATTACATAATCTTACATAACAGCTGTTATACATCCCTCTCTGCCAAAATGCGCACTGACACACACTTGAATGTCAAATTGAGTCAGCCACCATTAGGGTTAGGAAACACTAACAAATAAACAACAAGCATATATATTTTCCTATTATAATGTCATAAATTTCAACTTTTTACAACCCTGTACTTCATTGAATAATATAAAAATCTTCAATGACTGCACATATCATTACAGGATTTTCACACTTTGAACTCAAGAGCTTTAAAATATATAAAGACATTTCTCTATATCTTTAAAATGCTCCAAAATAGCATTTTGTAAATAACTTTTTTTCTGAGAAAACTCAATTAAAGTGCACAGAATAACAGGGAAATGCAATAAGTAATGCTGTTCATATTATAAAACACTGAAAGCAATTTGAAAGACTTGAATTCCAGAAAGGTATCTTTTTTTCCTCTGGAAATACATCAATGTGAAAAATTACCTTGCTGTCTTGTGTTTCCACTGCTTGAGCTATGCTCTTTTTGTCTAAGACAGCAGGATAATATTGATAAAAAAATGGGTTTTCACCAGTTTTGATTTTTTTTTTTTAAATATAAGAGGCCTATTTTTACCCTCCCAGTGTGTATTTTATTTTTATAGATGCATCTGAGATATGTCCTTAAAGTAATCAAACCTACTTAACTACGGGTATTAAAAGTGGATTGAATTCTTCCGGTTAGTGAACCGATGTGAGGCTTGCATAAAAGCTTCATTCCACAGGCCTGTGAGTGGGAAGTTAACTTCCAGTGATGTGTCTGAGATCAAGCTTGATGTGCAAAGCCATCACTTGTTTACAAACAGTTTCACATGTGGAATATTCATCTATTTATTTCTCTTATTTCCTTCTTTTTATGTACTCTATATTTTCAATCTTTTTATGTACTCTATATTTTCAGTCAGTCACTACTGAGTGTGAACAATTTTATCATGAAGATAGGACAGTACAACATCAAACACTTGAGATCTTTAGAGTAATATTAATTATAATACACAACATTTTAATTAAAAAAAATTCTGAAGACAAGGAAAAGCATTCTAGATACTCATGGATGTATAAGACCTATTATTATATCATTTGAGGAAAGAGGACATGGATTATTTTAAAAATTAGATGTATTTTTGTCCTAGTTTAAGTATATTGTTCTAGAATAAACAAAGCCTACTGAAGAAACTGTGCTCCATATTTTATTCAAAGGACTTCCTTTTACGTCTTCTTATCAAATATAGGATTAAGATAACAGTTATCATTACTGGGGTTTGTTTATTTGGTTTGGTTTGGACAGGATTTTTTTTCATTCTGAAGCCCTTCAGGACTTTGTGATTCACACTATGCTTTGAATGTCACGAGTGGAGGCCAAAGGCTACAGTTAGGACCTTAGCATTTACTAGGATATAATAAGATGGCTAAAATGGCTACTACCACTATTACTACTATCACCACCTCTTCTAACAGTGCTAATACCAAACTGCCATACTTCATAGCCCAGAAAATGTGATTTCTGTCTTAGCAAGGGAAATCCTGTTAGCTGTCTGAGGGAAGGATGGTAGTGTAGTTAAAATATTATGAAAATAAGAGCATATGGATGGACTCCAGATGGAAAAAGAAGAAATCATAACCACAGCCAGGCCACTTCTTTGCGGTGAGGCCCAGGGTGGCTGAGGGCTCTACCTACCTGTTCTGTTCTAATGTGTAATTTGGACTATTCAACTATAAAAATATTAATTGGGCTAGTCCAAATTTCTTAGCTCACTATGTTTGTCCCATTCATTTTTTTAAAGGTAACAAGCTTTTAAGACTTACAATGGCGTTCCTTACAACGGAGCTGCAGGCAAACCAGGGGAGGGAGAAAGCACTGACACCAGCAAAATGTTAAAGCAAGCTGAAACCTGTTCAGAACACGGTACATCCTGAGAACCTGCAGGACCAACACAGAGTTTTCTGCCTTTGACTAAAACAAGAAGAATCAGAATTGCTAAACTAAAGAAAAAACAAATGATTGTCCCCACCCCAAAGAGTTTATTGTCTAAGAAAAGAAGAAATGACAAACAGATAAACAGACGATGGGAGACAAAGAGGGAAATGGTCAAACTGTCTCATTCAGCAGGGTAGCAAGAGGTCCCAGTGCACCATCTGTCTATCTGTTGTCTACTCAGTTTTTGTTGTGGTTTGGTTTGTCTTGTTCTCTGTATGGGGCGGGATATGGGCCACACAAACATATATTTTGAAATGAGATCTGTCAAAGAACTTAGAGTAAGCCCTGGTTTAGTCCTAGGTGCTGTAGGGGACAAAACAACAGCATGCCTCCTTGAAAATTTAACAGGCAGATGGGGGAGACAGGCATCATTAAAGGACTGGGGACACAAAGTGATATGTTAAAGGTCAATGTGTTTAAATGGTATAAGTTTATGAGGGGAAAATAAGTGTTGAAGGACCTTGAGAGAAGAATTTTTGTTGAGAATATTTGTTGAATGTGAAAGAAAATGGTGAGTCAGGAATGAAATGAGGAAGATAACGTTATCAAAACAGGCGCTAAGTTTATAACAGAAGTCTAATTAAATAACAGGTTTAACTTGCATTTTTTAAGGGATGGAATAAAGGACTTAACAAAATCTGATCCTAATGATGCCCATTTAGGCTAGTTTTATCAAAAATCATGTACTGTAGAGACTGATTTTCTACCCACTTTTACAGAGAAACAAATACCAGAGATGTTTACATTTATATATATACTCAACCTATGTAGGAAAACGGGCCTAGAGGTTCAAATGGAATAGTTAGCTAGAGTCTGGCTGACAGTATTTACACCTCCCAGAAATTAGGAGAATAGAAGAGAAACATGCTTGAGAAAAAGTATAGCATCTCTTGTTTAAGGAAGGAGTACAATTGTGTTTATTATTAAATCTAGGTCACAGGACTAAGAATTGCAAATTCCCTTTCCTTAGTTCTTCCTCCATTGTGTTGAACTAATGTACTCTGAAAACCAAACTCTGTACCTCAAATCAAAAGATTAAAAATGACATTAGATTTTAAAATGCACATACATATGAAATATTTCTTTAGTGTGTACTAAAGACCATATATATAATGTCTCATTTTTTCCATGCAGATGAGAGAAATATTTTCCTTACCTTTAACATCAAAGAAAACAAATATGGCCATTTGATATTCACAATCAACAAGTTGAAAGAAATGTCTGCTTAAGCCATTATAGCTATTTGAATATAAAGAATGTAGACTTCATAGAATAATTATTTTAGAATTAAAATAATATTTGTACTTGTTTACTATATTATTCGGCTCCAAGTCATTGCCTGAAAATTACTCGAAATGATATCAAGGGTAGTTCATATTTTTGTCTGTAATTTCCCTTTGCCTGGTAGATTATTATTGCTCACCAATACCTGATACTTCTAATTTTGCATGCAATATAAAACAATAAGATGGATGGATGGCTGGACTATTCATTGCAAACTCCTTTCCTACCAGTGATTCTGATCTTATTACTACAGTTGTTACAAACAAATTTTGCCAAATTGCTTTTTTGAAAAAGGTTCCAGCTGGTTGATAGTTTAAGAATTACTCCTTTTGCTCTTTTTCTTAATAAATGTAAAATAAAGGACATTAAGCCAGTGAACTGAAAACAGTTTTTTTTTCACTTATATCACTGTAATGTGGATTAGACTACATCCTCATTGGTCCAGTTTACCAAATACTTTCATTTAATGAATCATCGTTTGGATAATTTCTTAAAAATCCTTAAAAATTAAAAAAAAAAAAAAGAAAAGAAAAATCAGGGCTAGTTTTAGTACTCACAACCCCATTGTTAGTGAATTGTTTCATTGGACAGAATGTTCTTTTCTGACATTACTTCACAGTACAACAGGACCAATCCCATCATGTAAATATTTAAAGGTGAGATTTGGGGATTTTTCTCCCTAGGGAAATATTACAATTCAATTACAAAATATGCAGAAACATTGGCCACACAACAATCTCTACATTACCAGATACAATATTTTTATATAAATGTTTTATTTATTTCTCATTAAATGAATTTCTTTATAGCTTTTGGGGGTTTAGATTTGTTTAAATCACCAGGTGTTCTTTATAACTGCCTGGGAAGACAAATCACTGAACTATTTTTTTTTATATCTATATCTTTTATGTCTGTATCTATGTCTATTTATGTAGTCCCATGTTTGAAAGAAAAGCAATTTTTTCTGATTCCTGTAGTGATTAGTAAATTCCCTTAAGCATTAGAAGTCATTATCCATATTTGAAAACATTTATCAGTATAGAAAATATAACTGTACCTCAAATAAATGCTTATGTTTTCAAAAGCAGCTCTTAAATTTGTATATCTAACATCACAGTTCCTGCAGCATGATTTGGAAAGATAAAATAAATTCTCACTGAATATTAAATATGGGCATTGCTCCAGGAATGTTACTGTTTCCTACATTTGTTCCCACATAAAGAGCCATATGTCAACAGCTCAATCTAATTGCAGAGTCCTTCCTCTTCCTTGCAGTCTTGAACTATGGTCTCTTCAGAGTATAGCTACTTATTTTCAGGTTGAAAGAAAAATCATAAGTGGAGTTTGTAAGATGGTGTCCACATATGGAGAATAAAAATTGTGAAAGAGTATGGTTAATCGACCTTCCATGAATGTCCAATGTCCATCAAGCCACTCTAGCACTCTCCCATCAGTAGGACAGGGGGAGAAAATACAATGAAAAACCAGTGGGTCATGTTAAGAACAGGGAGATCATTTACCAATTACTATCACAGGCAAAACAGACTCAACCCAGACAAATTGATCTAATTTATTGTAAAAATGAATGCCCCAAGCCTGCCAGTGTAAAGAGGCATTTAGACATAATGTTTGGTCAGGCAGTTGAACAAGATGATCACTGTAGGTCCCTTTCAACTGAAATTATTCTATTCTCCTCTATTTTAATCTATCCTATTCTTTCTATTCTAGAGAGTCCTTCATGGAGGACTGCTCCAATATGGGTCCTTCATGGGATCAAAGGCCAAGACCATTCTCCAATGTGGCTTCTTCACAGCCTGCAGTCTTTGAAAACTGTTTTTTAAAAAAGACAGAGAAAGTTTAATTATTTGAAGTTGGAATATTTCAGTTATGTGGAAGGGTTACCTACCTCTTAACAAGAGTAGGATACTAGAGAAAGTGGTGCAGAGGGTCACTCACATTGTGTGCTACTAGGTCCATTATCTTTTATTGTGAGCAAATTGAGTTATATACCTCAAAACCATTATACTGTGTACTTTCTGATGACAAGTAAGAATATACTGTACCCTTTCCTTCAGTGTGTAGAGGGGGGACTTTCTGTTTGTTAAGTGGCCAGTCATTTTCACAAAAAAAACCACAAAAAACAAAAAGAAGCAGACAAAACTCCACCAAAAAAAAACCAAAACAAAGCCAACACAAGAACAACATTAAAAACCAAAACAACAACAATATCCTTACTACCTCCCACAACTTCTCCAAAAACTCAGAGAATGAGAGAATGAAATATCTATAAATGTTGTTCTTTCACATTTAGTTGTAAATAATCATTTGATTTAAAAGTCATTTGGAAGATCATGAAGATACATTGATAGGCTGAAACACTGGGACTCAACAATTAAAAAGGCAGCTTGTTATTTGCAGTTTTGGACTATTCCAGTACCAAAGAGACATTGAAATATTGGGGAAACTTCAGCAGAAGTCATTAAGACAGTTGGAGGCTGTAGCACTTGCCCTGTGAGGAGAGGCTCATGGAGCAGGTCTTGCTCAGACTGGAAAAGACACAGCTTTGGGAGGGAATTGTAAACTTGTCTGACAATACAACAGTCCAAACTCCCTCAGAGGTGTGTAGCAACTAGATAAGAAGAAAGAGTCACCAAATTGTGCCGGAAATTTATAGTATATAAATGCATTTTTTTTCACTCTGACAGTAATCAGACACTGGAACAGCTTGTTTTAGAGCCTCTGGAATCTCATTCTCCAACACTGAACTGGAAAAGACCTTGAACATCTTGTTCTGGGTTGGTACTACTTCCAAGAAAGGACTGAACTGCACAATTTCTAAAGGTCCCTCCTGTCTAAGTTACTTGGTTTTTAATATAATCCTTTTGCCATCAGGAAATTGCTTAAAAAGACCAGTTAAATGTACTTTATTTTATTTTATTTTATTGATTTAGTTTTGCTATCTCCAACTCTGCATTATTTAACACCCACAGAAGCATTTTCAAGTATCAGTATTGGCACTACAGTTATGAAGATAGTTGTAACTGCTTTTGTAATTGTTACAACATTTGTGGATTTATAGAACATCTAGAAAAGTAAATTATCTCTGTTTCTATGTAGGAAGATATGTGGGCTAAAATATAATGATATTTCTTTGAACACTGAATCTAATTTTTCAGAAAAAAAGTACAAGTTTTTCAGCACTTTTTTTCATCCTGAGATGCTTTTCTCCACCACTTAGTTCAACAGACATGCAATACAAAACATGCAGGAGGAGAAGATTAAATCAGAGAGAAATTTGACCTATATTCCTGGAGGAATTTTAATATCCATAATCTTTTAAGAGCTCCTCATGCAGAGATGGTATTCTTTCTTAAGTGACACTTGTTACAAAGTTGAATTTAATGATTCAAATTTTCACTGCCATCTTTGCATTTGAACTTTGAAAATTATTTTATGGCTATTTTGTAAAAAAAATCCCCAAATCACTATTATTAATATAATAATAGTGCTATATTTGTGCTCTGTATTAAGAAAAAAAATATGAAAAAATTATGGATAAATTTGTTTTCTCCTAAAGAAAATGCTTTGGCACTTATTTTCTTCCTTTTTTTCCACTGTTGAAGATGTTTATTATCAGTCTTTTTTTCCAGTGCCTTGTAGTGTACATACAGTGAAAATTTTAGTGATTAAACAAGTAAATATAATTTTTCTAATAAAATATAAATAAATATTTTAAGGTCGCTAGAGATCTAGCAGCTTTAATGTGAAGTCTAAAAGAATTGCATAGCAATTACACCTGAAATTATGGCTTGACCAAACAGAATATCCTGTTCCTTTACATCTTTCATTTTTTTCAGTGTTCCAGCATTTCAGGGTTTTTTTTGTTAATGCTAGCATATTTATAAATCATAAACATTTTGATTTAAGATAGTCAGCACTGTGATTCTTAAAATGGTCCTCTGTAGGCCCAAGATGGGGGGATCAATGATCCTTGTGGATCTCTTCTAATTCAGGATATCCTATGAGTTTTTGAACACACTCAGTCTTCTTTTGTGGTGAAAAAGAAGAAATAGATTTGTTCCCACTGGTCAGATGTGAACATGTACTTCAGGATGAAATTGATGAAAAATTGTATCATTTCTTTCTGATGTTGTCTGTAAAGTGGTAGCTCCAATATAAATATGTAAAGAATAAGCTCGTATATTATTAGATGACCAAATACTATATCTGAATAAAATTTTAAATTTCAAAGAATTTTGGTAGGAGATCGTTCTTAACAGATCAAAAATGAACAATTTATAAATCAACTCAGCCCAAATTACCCAAAATCCCAAATCAAACCACTTCTTAATTTTGAACTTATTATGAAAACTACAGTGGTGGACTTTAGGTAATAATAACCAGAAAAATTCCAGATATTTATCTCTTTTCAAATATTCACTGATTCAAAACTTTTGGTTTAGATTGAGCTGAATAGCTCTCTATGCCCCATTAATCATATGGAATTCTCCACTGATAAATATGAACTTAGATACCAAGGGTTTTTTCTGTAGACACCTTTTTTTGCAAAAGAGATCCTTGCTGGGAGCCTTTACTTAGCAAATGCCTTTGTGAAGGCATGAGTTCCATAAGTTCCTTATGGGCTAACAGTGTAAAACAAAAAATTAAAAAAAAAATTTTGAAAAAATTTAAAAAAAGCTTTAAAATCTTTGTCATAGCTGAAAAAAGGAATTCAAATAATCTTTTGCATTAGTTGTGCCTGTGCCCACTTATTAGCTCTATCTAGTCTCGATTTTAAGGATAGATTAAGTTCTACTATATCTTTCTTTCTCCTCTCTTTGTCTATAGTTAAATAAACTTGTTAATTACATCTTTATCAGGTCTTCCATTATTGTTCTTCATCTAAGTTTTTCTTTTTACCTTAGAATTTAGAAAATAAATGCCTATCTGTATTCGAAAACTATATATACCTAGGCTTAGCTCTATTTTCTCTTCAGCATTTGATGCCAACTTTACCCATGGCCAGGGAGGGTTTATGCACTAGAGCATAAACAATGTCGGGAAAGAGTCTGATTTCTTAAAGAGGGAGACATAATCCATTAAAAGGAAAGTCTTACTGAGCTGGGAGACTAATGGAAACTTTCTGTTAGGAAATGTGATATGTCCTTTGCAGCAGAGATACTATTAATACACAAATTCTTCACTTGATCCTAAGAAAATATTTTAGTGCAGCACCACCTCTCTATGTTTAATTTACTTCTCAGTAATTCAGTTTCATTCAGAGAAAAGATGATTAGATATTTTCTCTGTCACCTCTGGGTTTTGATCTACATACATTTTAAGGGAAGCTCTTAAAATTTGGACTAGGACATCCACTAAGGTTGCTGTTGGAATAGTGCCCAGGAAAAGTCATGACTGGCAATTTTGGGTGCTATAATAGTTGTAAGTTGTACTTCTGCAGAATAACTTCTTCCTGATACTCTGTTACATATTACTGCATTATCTGTGTTTCACCTTATGGGGTGACAATAAGGGAACCCACTTAGTGAAGGTCTTCACATGTAAGCAACTGTTAAGCAGTTTCAATTTGAACAAATCATTTTTCTCCAAAAATCTGACAGCAGCTAATAATAAAATATTCTTTCTGCAGTTTGCATCGCTTCATAAAATTGTCCTAGAAATTCTTCATTGCTGCATATCCTACCAAATTCTGAGACTCTCTCACACAGTGTTTGTATTAAGAGAAACTAGCCATAACTTGTATTAAGACAAACATTTTGACCACTACAAATGTCAAATACCAGTCTGGGCACAGTCTTCTAGGAGAAAGGATGGGGATTATGGCTATATCAGATGCTGAACAAAGATTCCTCTGGTTTTTACGCCCTCATAGATCTATAAATACATACATATGTTTGTTTTCAACTTACCTTCAGTTAATACCCAAGGACAATGCAAGAGGCAAGTTTATAATGTGAGGTAGCTTTGCTCTCCTTTTGCAGATTTTGCCTGGCATTCATACTTAGGCTTATTGAAAGAAAACCAAATAAAGTCCCTATGCAGAATCATGGAGCTGAGTAACTCAGAATATTTGTCTGTCAGTATTTGTGATGCTATCTTGCAAAGTAATTATGGAAGTATCTTTACCATTTGGCATTTGAAAATATGCCTACTTCATTTGAAATGCTAATATGCTTCAGTTTATTATTACAAATGCAGTTTCAATGTAAGAAGCAATGGGGAGAGACGAAGTGTAGAAAATACTGTAGGTAACTTTGACTCCAATATGCTGAGATCTGATAATCCATTATCCAATCTCTTTTCCTCTGCAGTTAAATGCAATCTGGCAATACAGGTCCAAAACATCTTTCTTTTACTGTTAGTTTGTTGTGGGATTTGGGGTTGATTATTGTTTGTTTTTGGCAACACTTTTTTCACCCTGAGATTTATGGAACTACTAATCATGGTTATGTTTGTGATTAAAATTTTGCTAACCATATAGACAATATTTTGAGGAATGTCATAAATTATTTTTTCTTGAAAAAACTATATAGATTAGATACAAATTCAGTATATTTTAGACTCATTTCAACTCATCTCCTTTTTATTTAACATTGTTAATTCATTCAACATAGTGAGAGCTAGACATATCTTTTAAGTAATTTGATTATTTTATGTTTGAAACAGTCCTATTCCTTACTAGTACTTTTAAATTCCTTCTTGAACTTAGCATAGAGAGGTTAAATCCTTGCTTCATTAATATTTAAGGCAGACTAAATGGAAAGAAATGCTTATGAAGTCCAGACATCCTTGTCACTGATATAATAGTACAGAGAGACAATTTTCTTCATAAGAACAGGAAGATAGTTCTGTCTGTTCCATGTTGGATCATTTATCTCTGTTACACTGATGAATTCATTTTAGTGACAATGCTTTACCTGAATAATGAAAAGCTGGATAAGAAAGCCTGATGGTCAAGATGGAATACTTAAATTTTCTCCAATTACAGGAAAGCTTATTTTTAAGATTCACTGTTGAGGTAATTAATCTCATTTTTCTTTCTGTTTCTTTTTTTTTCTCTATGCATTCAATCTCTTTCACCATGATCCTAGAGAATCCATTATCATAATGTTTAAAGACACGGGTTTACTGTTTTGTTAAATGGGCTCTCCTCACCCTCATCAACTACTATTTTTACCTATGTTATCAGAAATTCTTGAAAAACTGGCATTTTGCTATAGCTTTGGGATACATTATTTTGTCAGCGCTACCAAGTTTATCAGTACACTGCAGAGTAAAATTTGATGAGTTTTTTTTCTTGAAGTTAACACTTCAGCAGAAGTGCTAACCATTTGATTTAATGGGATGATAAATAGATTTGTGTAGTCAATGAGTGTTTAATTCTAGAAGACACAATTGGGTTATCTAATTTGACTTGCTGATTAACGTAAACTGTAGAATTGGATACTTTTAGGCCTGTATTTGACACATGATTTATGTGTAACCGAAGCATTTCCAAAGAAGGACATCTATTCATAAATTAAAGGTGTCAAGAGACTGACCATAACTTGAGTAAATGCTAACTAGCAACTCAATTAAAAGCTTGATACTAAGTGAATCTGTCTGAATTTTACTTTGTTATGTTTTCGCTCCTGGTCTCCAGACCCTTTCTCAGATTTTTCCCACTGCTAAGGTATTGAGTGTTACATTATTTTTCCATACACCGAATTATTTGAATCACTAAAATTGAAGACATAGAATAAAGCAGACCAGATAATGATATTAGGATAAAAATTCATGAATTATCACATCTCACTATTTTCATTAATTTTCTGCTTGTGAGAAATTATTTTCATAGTGAAAAAAAAGGTTTTTGGTTTTCAGCTTTTAAATGCATTGTGTGCTTCCTGGTACAAATGGTTTACTTTGTAAGCCTTGAAGCATTTTTCTGTGTAGATTTACATAGTCTTAGCCTGCTCAGTAATGAGAGTAAAGCACTGCCTTTCCCGATGTGGTAGTTCTCCTCCCTTGAACTAAATTTTCCATAATTTAAATTAAAATAATTTATCAATCTAAAGAAAAATCTGTAAATATTTATAAAGGAGACATCCAGAACTGAATACTTTCAAATGAAAGAGAAAGCTATTTGCAAACAGAGTAAGAAGATGGAAGGAAAAGTGATTTACAGATGTTTATATTCTTCCTGCAGTGTTGAAACAATAGTGCTGCTAGTGGGATTGAAATGTCCAAACTGAAAGATATCACAAATCTTTGAACAAATTGCAGTTAGCAGGGACTGCCTAACTAAATGAAATCATCCGTAGAAAATCAGTGACAAAGTTGGTTTTAGAAATGAATAAAAAATATGTTCATTCAACCCAGCCACCTTAAACCAAATGTACTTTGTATAGGATCATCACAAAGTTTTCAGTTGCAAATTGAAGTATATCTTCAAAATAAAATAAAACGTCTGAATTTATTTTAACAAACACATAGATATTACAAACTTCTGCTTACTTCAACCTGTTGATTTTTTCTTGTCTCTGTTTTAAAAAACGTATTTAGTTCATATAGAATGTGAATTGTTAATAGAATGACATCCTGAAAAGAAGATGGACAAAAAAATCTTCTATTAAAATCTGGATTTAGGAAACTACAGCTAAACTGTGGCTCTTGCTCTAGGCTACTGCAGAGTACTCATGGGGTCAACAGGGTGATTCAGATCCTCAGGGAGGCATGTGCTCTGGCACACATGACCCTAACAGTAATTTTGTGTTGAATAATTTTATTTTGGTGTAACTGGTGTTCTCTCTCACTGCTGACACTTCTTGAAAGCGGAATTTGATCATATGATTGGCTGTAAGAAACCTGCTGAGCAGCCTTTAACCTAATTGAATGAGTAGTGACAGCTTGTGCTTGATAGGCTTGTTAGGGTGTACTAACCTCTAGGAAACTGATCATCAGAGGCATTTTAAATAACATATCAACAAAATTCCATGTTTTCCCTGTTTAGGAAGATAAATGTCTTCCAGATATTTATCGAATATCATTGCACAAAAATTAAATTTTCTCTATCAGAATGGTTGCATAAATTGCTTTCAACAGTATTTTCTTAAGCAGTTAATAAAAGATTCAGACAAACACCTAAAAAGCTGTCATTAAAGTTTCAGTGTAATTACAGATAGATGTTCAAAATTGTCTTCTAGCTTCATCTTTCGTTCTCATGTCTGGATAAAATCCACTTATAGCCTGAGATTTTAAAAGCTATTATTTCTCTTTTCCTTTAGCCTAATTTATTTAGATGAGCCAGTTCTCCAGGACTTGCTTTTTTAACATAGATTTTTTAAAAGCCTATTTCATTGGATAATGTAAAGTAATCTCTCCCTTTTTCTAGTGTGTAAAATAGCCCTAAAATTGAAACTCATTAAGATCTTATATCTCCATTTTCCTGCTGCTGTGCATTGTAACCACTGGCTTCCTCTGTCTCACCCTTGGAAGCCATCCCCTAACTGTCTTTCAAGTCCTCAGCACCAACCCCCAGACTGGGTTGTAGGTATCTGTGTAAGTCACGTGTTTGTAACCTCCCCCTATGAATTTAAAGTAATCTCTTTTCTTCCACCATTCCTTTTTGAGCCTGTAATCACAATCTCTAATATAAGCTTATGTCTTTTTGGCACAATTAAAATCAACACATAGAACTCTTAGCCTTCATATGAAAGTTTTTCATAAATATTACTTATTTCTATGATACCTCTTCTTTAAATGGAATTTGGCTTATTATCACAAAAAAACCCCGAAAACCAACAACAACAACAAAACCAAATAGCATTAAAGGAAACCATTGTCTTACCTTGCCCAGGCATATCCTACACATTTTTTCCTTGCATAATTTGAATTAGTGTTATTCATGGAATAAGCGTTATTACTATCATTCAGAAGTTGGTTTTAGGGACATTTAGACTGAAAATACTTTCAGACTGTCATCTTAGAGCTGAAACAAATATATTCTCAACATATTAAGAACATAATAGAGGACTGAATAGAATTTCATTTGCAGTGATAAATTGCTTTCTTGTTTTTCTTACAGAAAATTTCTGGTGGTTTAAGCATTTTAGGGGAAAGCAAGATAGATGATAACATAATGGTGGTTATATACTTTTAGCTTTTAAAAATAGCTCAAAATTTAGCTCACATATTAAAATACATGCAAACCCAGTGATACCTAAAACAAATCTTAAGAAAGTATCCAGAGTGTAACTTGGGCAAGGGCAAACTGGAGGTACGAAAGCAAAACTTGGATGTTTTACCTTGTGAACAAGAGAATGACTTGTTCAGCTGCAAATCAATGTATATTGATTTTGATAAGGTTTGAGCACAGCATAGCTCATACATTGCACTGTACTCTGATTCCTGAATTGGTCATGCCTTTATGCTCATTTGTGTAAAGTCTACTGTACTGTTTGCCATAAGCTTAATTCTCCTATTCATGTATCCTACAGCAAATAATTTTCCCATTCTGATCATCAGAGAGATTGATTTGAGTATAGGATAGTATGGGTTTAAGCCTAAAAATGCTTCTGTATTCACCAGAAAGGTATGGAGTAAATTTTTTTTCTTCCTGTTGTTTTGTTGCCTTTTTTTTTTTATTGGGTGCTTTTTTATTTCTTTCCAGTTGAATCATCATTCATCACCTCTGACATTACTGACAGGTATTTTGCTTGTCAATCTCAACAAATTAAATACACTGTCTCTGTCTGCCAATGTGCGTTTACAAAAGGTCAGTTAGGAAAATTATATGAGTTCCTTAGATGTCCCTTCTAGGACAGTCATAATAAAAAACAACTCTCAACTTATTGATATCTTTTGCTCAATAATCATATTTTAAAATAATTTTATTATATGCCTCATCAAGATGCTGTTTCATTTCTTACTGCATAATTTTGACAGAACTGCTTGGAAAATCAATGCCTCAGAGCTGTGTTTGGATTTACTGCTGAATCCAATTACAGTGTATTATCATAAAAAGCATCAAAGTGAAATTTATTGATGGTGCTTGTTTAGTGAACGTGCAACTGTTAACTCTAAATATAAATATTTTAATGGCTTGATTTCTCACCATAACAAAAGAGCAAAGAGAAATAAACTCTGTATTTTGGCACAACAAACAACTTACTTTCAGATATAAACAAAGACATTAGAAGCACTGCGTTATACACAAGTCTACTCTTACCTGACTACAATTGCAGGCAGAAGTACAAGCCTTTAAAATGTTATTTTTTTTTCTCTTCTTTTCTTATTTCTGTATTTCATGCTACCTAAATAATAGAAATCAAGTATATGCTATTATATATACCACTGTAAAATAACTAGTTGCTATTTATGGATTCAAGAGCACTTGAAGCAATGTAATTTGCCTGTCCAACATCCCAAATGAGACTGATGTATTTCTGCCTAGACAGCCATCAATCTAATTGCTATTCCAAATTAAAAACTGGCATAAAAGGATTAGTCATTTTGTACATTAAGAAATTTGGCTAGTGAATATGTTTTTATCTATTTCTGAGGTGCCTCAGCAGTCTGTGCTAGGTTACCTTTGCTGGAGTTGGGAAATAAATTTCTACTCCAAAATCCTTTTAATCTGGCTGAAAAATTTAAAATTATATACATGCGTATATATAAACCAATAAATGGAACAGTCAGAAGAGACCACTTAAAGCAAAAACCAGTAGCTCAGGATGTGATTACATACTCTTAAAAATAGGCATGAATTTGGATTACGTTGTTTCTAGCCCTGAAAGATTTTTTTTCTTTAAAAGTCACTTTTTTATTACAAAAAATGGAGAGGCCCCCAGAGTACTGAGCTAGAGCAACTATGTCATTCAATGTTTAGGGTTATAAATCTCCTGCTGAACAGTGCAGTCCATATATAAGAATATTTTTCCGGTTTAAATCTGGTCCAAATTTGCATTAAACTAGTTCTTTTCCAAAGTTAATACATTTTACAACGTTTTTTGAATGATTTTTACTAGCAATGTTTACCTATTTGTTAGTTACTAAGAATTCCTCAGTTCAAACATAGCTTGCCCTCTGTCGCCTATGGCTATTAAAGAACAAAACTAAACCCTTATGTGCAACAGTTTTAACTTACTACATGTTGTTTCTCTTAGGGGAATGTATTGATTAAGGAAAAAAAGCCAAATATTGAAAATCAGGAATGGAATAGAACTTCTAAATTAAAACAATATATGATTTCTGGTGGCACATTTTTACTTTAGCAAAATCGGCATTCAGAGAATTTGAGCATGTGACTGAAATGGCAGTGACTTGAAAAATTTCTCAATGTCTCAAACACAAATAATTGAACTCCTCAATGTAATTTCTACTTTCTGTAGGAGTCTAAATTCCCATCCACAACAAATAGACAGAACTTATTTTCAGTCATCTGCTGAGATTTAGCAAATTAAAACAATGCCCGCCAAGCAGTATTTATTGCTTAAAACTGCACTACAAAACAATTACAGATCACAATCATTATTACTTCCTTTGCAGTTCACACCACAACAACCAGTCAATGCACATATCACAGATCAAAAACATTTATCCTCTCCTTATGTCCCCAAAACATAATCATAAATCTCAGTCCTGATGTCAGCAAATACTAATTCTTAGCAGTACTTAGTGTCAGATCAGATCTAATAATTCATGCAAATTCTACTAAAAATTACCAAAGTGAAAGAGATCCAAAGTCACATGAGTATGGCAGCTCAAATTTTGAATAATGGACACTGAAAATACTCATCACCTTTGCAAAAGGCTCTGCTTTTATTTTCACGCTAATGAAAGCAGAGGAAGATGCTTTAATTTTAAAGAGCTAAGGTCCATGACCTTCCTCTCTCTTTTTTCTCTCCAAAATTCATCCATTTATAGATGGTTCTAGTGATTAGAAAAAATATTATGTGTACAATTGCAAGCTGTGATAAGTACTATTAAAGTATTCCCATGTGGAAGGAAAGACAGAAATTGCAGCAGAAGGTGTAATGGGAAAAACTTTATAAGAATTAATCATTAAAGGAGAAATGAGATATCATGTAGGAAAAAATGGATAATAATTTAAAATGTGGTATTAAATTAAATGTTATAAAATGTAGGAAGATGCATTTAGAGAATAATAATGAAAATTAAACTGACAGCTTGGAGTGTTGGGTTCTTACACAGGTGGTTCTTGGACTGTTTCAATACTCAGTAGAATAAATAAGATAAGTCTTAGGGGCATAATATTTAAGCTAACAAATGTTTAAGAAAGACGTCAACAAGGTAGGAGTTATTTCTACAGACCTTGTCACTTCAAAGGTCAGCATGTCTCTGAAAACCCACCAAGTTATTCTACTAGAAATTTTGTGAAGATGCCATATTTCTCTGTCCTAAGGAAAATTACCATTTTGTAAAAGTAAATCTTTTTCTAAAAAGAAAGATCTCAGCATAGCAACCAATGAGTAAGTTCAGATAACTGCAAGGCCCAACATGTCTGTGGAAAGGAAAATGTGGGCCAATGTTCTATCGCTGGAAATATTACAACAGAAAAAATTATAAAAAGTCATGTCAATAAGTTCCGCGAGATCTCATCTTCCAGAAAGACTGCATCTGCAGAGGCTGAGTTGGAAAACATAAAAATGGTGGATTTTTTATCATTTAAATACTTTTCTCACAATGTTATCAAACTGAACGTTTAATGGGAAAATTTCCAATTCATGCATGCTTTACAATTCATGGAAAACCAGAAACCAGTTTAATAATATATTTTCTGTACCAGACTATTTGTATAAGAATCACCTAGACTGCTCTAATTATATTTTTTGTATTGATAAAATAAAAAATGGGAGTTTATTCCTTCATCACAAAACCCCAATGTATACTTCAAAGTATACTGTATGTTATATAGTCCACTAGACTTTAGTACATATAGTATATAGCCTGCTATAAGACATTAAAAAAATCTATCTTAAAGATGCAGAGCTAAGACTTCCTCATCCTGTGATGTGTGCTAGAACTAAAGTCTGTGAACTGGCAACAGTCATGGTGGTGTGACAAACTGCCTCTGTACAAGCCACTTCAGGAATAGCAAAAATGTGGCCATAATGACCTTTGTGTCTGTTCCAATGTGGAGGAAAATGTTTATTAGTCCAACTGTATGTGATAGTACAGGGAAAAGGCAAGAAAAAGGTACATGGTTTTTGCCCAATATCAGTGAAAGGACAGTGTCAGAAAGCTATTCATTCAGATACTTCTTATGAAGAAGAATATTGAAATGTTTGCAAAAATATTTGCCATCCTGATTTACTGCACAGATCATGAGGGTTTTTTGTGTAGCTATAGACCTCTTTGAAAATATATTCTTAAGCATCTTTATTTTTATACACAGCTTTTTTGAATTGTAAAGTGCTGTTCTTAAAGAGGAACAACAAGATATCACTAGAAACTTGTAGTACAATTTTGTGCCACACTACTTGTTAGAATGTCACTCTTAAAACCTTTTACTCTATGTCTATCCTGTCACTAACAATAGTTAAGTTTGGTATTTTTCAGTATGCAGGGAGAAAATATAAAATATAATTTTAACTATTACATGTTCTCAGCAACCTATTTATCACTTTGCATGATATATAGATTGAAATGCAAAACATTACTGCATTCTGCAGGCACACTAAGGCGTAGGAGACCAGAGAAGGTACAGAAACAGGAATCTCCCATATAAGATACACCGCTTGGCCTCCATCTATTTTTAGCACATAGAATAAAGCTGAAGATATATTGCATTATGAGAAACTTGTGCTTCAGGAATTTGTGTCTTCAGCATTTTAGCCAAAGGACACCACAGGATGCTGCCTGGAATTTTTCACTATATACCAGTCAACGGGTAGCAATTCAGGTACCCAAAAAACTGTTGTGACTGATTTCAAAAGAGACAAAATGAGAATTCTGATTAATTCAGGGGTGCCTTAGTAATGTCTAGAACATGATGATGTGAGCTTTAGAATACATTTTGTCTAACTGAAAATGATTGACCAAGAGAGGCACTCCACAGGGGCTTGTACATTAGGGTAGTTTAGGACATTGTGGTAACGATATCTCAGGGAGTAAATATTGAGTTTGAAACACAGATAAATCTGTCAGTGGTACTTCAGTAACAAATATATTTACTACTTATCTTTGCTGAAGCAATTTCAAAACTGAACAATGCAACTGAAAACTCCACAGAGTAGAAATGAGAGATATCATTTGAGTCTGGCTCAAACCACCTTAAATGTGGTAACAGGCTATATCTGAGAATTGCCTCTCAACAAGGACACCAGTTTCAAAACTGTTTTGGAGTGACTTAATATTTGCTTCTTTCAGTAGCTTAATAAAACTATGTCTGACAGGGAGTTTTTGCAAATCAAACCACTAGAGTGTTCCAATGAACAACTTTTCCATCTCTGGAAGTATTGGATGGGACTTTCAGCAACCTGGTCTAGTGGCAGAGGTACCTGCCCATGGCAGGGGATTTGGAACTCAATGATCTTTAAGGTTTCCTCCAACCCAAATCTATGTGGTTCTATGACTCTATGAGTCATAAACTTGAGTTCAGTATAAAGAAAGTAACGGAAAAATCTAAATATTCTCTGAAAGAGTCTTTTTTCTTTAATTTGGTGAGTCTATTAATTGAACCATTTTAATTTAACTTCAACCAGACACAAGAACTGATGCATTGACAATGAAAGAGTTAAAAAATATTCTGAAAACAATGGCTAATGAAGAATACTCCAATGATACATCAAAAAAAGACCTAAATTGTTAACTGTTTATGACATCATTCTCAATTCTAAAAGCCTGGTATTTTTCAATTTAATTCCACAATAGTTTGTGCATAATATTGCATTTCTATTATTTATTTATTTATGTGGTTTTTTATCTATTAGGAAACTTAATAGATATTAAGTTTGATTGTTTCTTTAAAAGGGAAAGCTGTACATTTAAAGTAGTCCTTACTTGTAAAAAATGTATTTAAATCTCACTTGAACATACCTTCAAGCACTCCTGGTTAGCAATGCATTAAAATAAATAAACTGACAGTTTTATAAAGCATGCCAATAAAATGTGTTAATAAAAAAACCATTTTCTTTATCTAGGAATCTTACTCCAACTGTTTCCTGTGCTGACCCAAAAGGTTCTTGGTTGCACTTCCAATTTCCTCCTAGTTCTTTTTTTATTATTAGGAAATCTAGGTATCTATGAATAAATAAAGGGGTTTATGCTGCAATATTTATGATACAGCAAAAAACTTTCTCAGCACCTAAGCCATCATTTCAATTATTTTTGACATAGCTATCTTGATATATGTTTGAGAAGCTTTGGAATAGAGCTACATCAAATTGCTCAGGATGTGTGTAGCTAGGTCAAAGACCAAAGTTCTGAGCTAACAAAGTGTCTGTTAACCCAAGGTCTGTTTATGTCTCAGCTGGTCTGTGTTTAAACAGAGGAATTACAAGCACGTTGCAAACTATGGCTGATACTGTCAGTACTGTAGAAAGAGCTGCCAAATATTTCAGAACATTCTTGCACAGTAATTGGTATTCAACTGCCATTCTTCACCTAATGGGTCTAAATAAACTCTTGATGTCATTCAAATGACGAGCTTTGATGATGGAGACAGATACATGGGCAAAGAGTAATGTGGAATGAAGCTGAAAAGAAAGGAAGCTGATGCAAGTAACAAAATTTTCATCTAACCTTTGTAAAACTTTAATTTTCAATTCCATCTCAAAGACATAGGAAGCTAATTTTCAGAGGACTACTACCATTATTTTAAACCTTCACAGATTCCATGATTTTACAAAACTTGAGTAATCTTTCAACAGTTTTTTGAAGTGATATATATTGTATTCCCCTGTTTAGTGTTCTGACTGGAATGCTCATTTCTGCTTTCTCACTCCTCACTCCTCCTCCTCCCCCGGTGCAGGGCTGGAGGGTGTGGGAGGCACAAAAAGTAAAGGTCATGGATTGAGATAACAACAATTTATTGGAAACAGCAATGAGATGAGAAAAGGAAGAGTAACAGCAACAATACTAATAACAGAGTGTACAAGAAACAAACAATTCACACGCGTGTGGTGACCCCCAACAATACCCCACTGCATCGTCGTGCTACACCACCTGGAAGAGACCCCTGCCTTTCTGTCCTTGCAAAATTATGTGAGTTGGCATAGAATAACCACTGGGTCACAGCAATGCCTGCTCCTGGCTACAGTAAAAATTAGAACTGTCCTGGCCAGGACATCTATGAATACTGGAAAGAATTATCTAGCAGATATCCAAGGGTAAGTAGGAAGCAGATGAATGGGAAGTACTACTTACGAGTGTGAAGCAGAAGCAGGGCAAATCACTGAACCAACAGCTTAGGTTAGTATATTCCAGTTATAAAATTAAGAGCTTTATACAAGTTTGCCAAGTCTGACATTTTTCTCACTCTCAAGAAGCAGAAAGTTTTGAAATCCATCATCATGACTGTGACTCAAGTCCCAGATTCTGAGCAGGGCATTCAGCTCTAATGAGATGAGACTGACTATGGGAACTGCTTCCTTGAATATGTTTATGCTGCATCTTCCTATTTATTTGCTTAAACTAATTAAAAAGCCTGAAAACAGAGTAAACAAGAGTATACACACGGCAAGCTAACTATGAAGCATGTAGAAATGACTGAACAGGAACAATAGGTATGCATGTTAAATCTTTTATCAGGTAAAATATATTTTCTATTTAAATGTCATTTTTTTCACATGTTACTTCTTATTCTTTACAACTGTGGCAAGTAGATCAAAATATGATAATCCTGTGATAAAATCCATATTTATTTATTAATCTACATTAAACTAAGTCAAACACTTGTAAAATAGCTTAGTCTTGGATGCTTTACCTTCATAGTTCATTGTTGTAAAGCTTGTATGTTAAAATACACTTATGGATAGAAAAGTATCTGAACTCTGGAAACCAAAAGTATACATGAGGACAGACCTTCATGAATATGAAACTTTGTGCCTATCATGGTTTAACCCCAGTCATCAACTAAGCTCCATTCAACCACTTGCTGACTCCCTCACTAAAGAGATAGGAGACAGAATCAGAAGGGCAAAAAGAGAGAAAACTTGCGGGTTGAGACAAAGACTCAACTTTGCTTAATAGAGAAAGCAAAAGCCACACTTGCAAGCAAAGAAAGACAAGGAATGAATTCACTGTCTCCAACCAACAGATAGAGCAGGGCTCCGTTACACATAACAGAGTCTGGGAAAGTAAAACACCATCACGCCTTGTGCACCCACTTCCTTCTTCCCCCAGCTTTATATACTGAACAGAACACCATGTAGTGTGCAACTGGGGGTAAATAATATGATGGGTTTGGCTAGGGTAGAGTTAATTTTCTTCACAGTAGCTGCTATGGGCTGTGTTTTGGATTTGTGCTGAAAACAAGATTGACAATATAGAGATGTTTTTGTTATTGCTGAGTAGGGCTTACACAGAGCCAAGGTCCTTTCTGCTTCTCCTACTGTCATGCGGGCAAGAAGTCTGGAGGGGCACAAGGAGCTGGGAGGGAACACAGCCATAACAGTGATTTCAAGTAGCCAAAGAGATATCCCATAACACATAGTGTCATGTTTACTTTGTAGAACTGGGGGGAGCAGGAAAGGGAAAATATTTGGAATGAGGGCTTTGTCTTCAAAAAAAACCTGTGTGATGAAGGCCTGTTTGCCTGGAGATGGCTGAATGCCTGCTTGCCCATGGGAAGCAGTGAATGAATTCTTTGCTTTGTTTTGTTTGCGTACACAGCTTTTCCTTCACCTATTAAAATATCTTTATCTCAAGCCATCAGTTTTCTCATGGTTACTCTTCCAATTCTCTTCCCATCCTGCTGATGAGGGAATGAGTGAGCAGTTACATGGCACTTATTTACTAGTTGAGATCAAATCATGACAGTGCCTAAATAAAAATTAGGATTTGTACTATTTTTTCTTTATATTACTATTTTATCCTTTAGGTATACTGCCTGCATAGGTGTCCTCTGAGAATGTATAAAGGCATGCCCAACCAGACAGTAACAGATGCCCTTTGTATTAAATCACCACTGTCTAATTTTGCAAGAGTTTACAAGCCAAAATAACAAAACTTGAAAGCAGAATGAGGAACATTAAGTGATTAGTCCAAATTTCTATGTCCAGTAACTCAAATCTTTATGGCTGCACTGACAGTGAGATTCAAACCCAATAATATGCAGAGAAGTTGGCAGGGAAGCAGAGTTGAACATGAAGGCATTACCAGAGCCTGGTGATCCATATTTTGATTCTTGTTTGTTTTAATTATTTCTTGAAATGTTACCTGGTTCCCCATAGCATTGCTCTCACTGATAAAGAATTAATGAAAAAAACATAATCCCTGACTAAGGACACATTAATACAATTCTATTTTCCTACTGCTGAAGTCAAATTAATTATATGCTAATATGATCCTAATCTTGCGATGAATCATTTATCTGTGATATTCATGTAAAATCAAGTTCTCTAAAAGATCAGGGCCAAAAATTTTGAAACCACATTAATACCGTTAAAATATAGGAAATCTGTTCTATTTTATTCTGTGCTTTACACAATGAAACAAAACAGTTTCCTTGAGAGAAAGAGATTGTTTTTTATGTGAGTATCATCAAATAGATAATCTCTCTTTTCATATAATCTCACAAACCTTCTCTTTCTGAATTATGTTGCTGGACAATTTTTACCGTGAACAAAAACACTTCACAAGTATGAATGGGGCAACCCTGGATGTACAGACGGACTGGGGAATGAAGTGCTGGAAAGGAATGCCATGGAAAAGGACCAGGGTATACAGGTTTAAGGAAAGTTGAACATGAGTCAGCAGTACCCTGGCAACCAGGAGGCCCAAATGTGTCCTGGGGGCATCAGGCCCAGCTGGGCAAGGCAGGGGACTGTCCTGCTCTGCTCGGCATGGGGCAGGCTCACCTCAAGTCCTGTGTGCTGCTTTGGTTGCCAGAATACAAGACACATATTAAACCATTAGAGCTTATCCAAAGGAGGGCAACAAAGATGGTGAAGAACTTTGAGAGGAAGCTGTGTTGAGGTTGCTTGGTCTGCTTAGCCTGGAGAAGAAGGAAGATACTGCAGTTATAACTTCCTTGGGAGGGAAAGGGTAGGGGGAGACACTGATCTCTTCTGTCTGATGACCAGTGACAGGACCTGAGAGAATGGCCTGAAGTTGTGTCAGGGGAGGTTTAGGTTGGATATCAGGAAAAGGTTCTTCACCCAGAGGTTGGCTGACACTGGAAGAGGCTCCCAGGGAAGTGGTCACAGCACCAACGTGACAGAGTTAAAGAAGCATTTGGACTACACTTTCAGGCACAAAATATGACTTTAGGAGGTGGACTGGTTCAGAGCAGGGAACTGGACTTGATGATCCTTATGGGTCCTTTCCAGCTCAGAATATTCTGTGATATGCCATTTAAAATACTAAAATGATTGTTTATAGACTAACACAAACACGATGGATAATGAGGATCAACAGGTTGAGCATTAAAAAATTCACTGCTCAAGGTAGGACACCTAATAAGTCTCTGTTGTTCACTCCCTCACCAAGATGAATAAGGGATGACTGCTGTTACTCATGAAATTGTACTGCTCCTTTTACTTTGCCAAGTTACTATTTTTCAATTCCCTGTTTTTTCCCTAGGATTTTTTACTCTTTCTTTTCAGTGTTTTCCCTCCTGAATCCTTGACCTACTAACTACCCAGTCTCAATAGTCTTCTCTCTGTCTAAAATTTTACATTTCTAACCTTGAAAGGCTTACAGCTCATGTACTTTCTCATGGCTCCTTTCTACTGCTTAGCAGTTTTCTCAGAAATTGAAGACAATGTTGCACAGCTGTTCTCTATCAAAACCAGGCTTTGTATAACAGCCAAGTGAATCCCTGGGAGGAGGGTTATATACAGGTTACACCTATGCTGGTTCATTTGACTGGGTCAGGGACCATCACAAGGTACTGGAAGACAAAAAAACTATGTCATTAAATTACTGCCACATTAGCAGTTTGGTCAGGGACAACTAGAACTTCCCAGGTCGTGCCTGGGCATGCTTTGAGGGATAGTATTGCACGGTAACTCTTAACACCACATAGTTTTGACATGGCTTCCCAGTAGTGGGGTGTGAGAGAGTTCAATAGTGCAAACTCCAACACCAAAGAGAAAATACAGGTCATAGGCTGGACTCGATGATCTCCAACCAAGGTCTTTTCCAACCTAGTTGATTCTGTAATTCTGTGATTAATGCAGGCTTAGCCTATCTTATCACCAATCTGACATCAGCCACAATGTGAAAGAGGAAAGGGGCATACAAACCAAAATCAGAATTAATATATCATCCATAATGTCAGCTATAGAGAATATACTTCTATTATAATGGGATTCTTTCAGGAGATTTGGAGAGTGAGAATACTTGATTGCCCAAAATAACCAATCTTGCTACAATTCAATAGCAAAATCCAAAAAGCTGTGAGAAAGAAAAAAATCAGTTTGCCAAATGAGAACAAGTTTATTTTAAACCATATATGATTTTTTTTTCCTGAACAAATATGCATGAACATGAACGCATGCACGCATGAAACAGAATATGTTTCAGTGAAGGTTGCTAACACATTCCTCCCAAAATAACTTCAAAGAATTAACATAATGAATGTGTAAATTGAAGCAGAAACATGTTACATTTTTGCTGCCCTACAAGCTGAAAGCAGCTTGGCTGATTTGCTTTGAATTTTCAAATTATTCCTCTTTTGTAGTTTCAAACTAGCCAAAAAAAAAATTTCAGGACAGATAGTATAGTTTTAAACAATAACAGAGGTATTGAAAAGTAGGCCAAAAGGGGGAATATTGGTTGAATCTTTAACTAGTCTCATTCTTTCAAGTTCTGCAGATTCATTCCATAGTCTGTAGAAAACATGCAAAATTTAAGTTTTTATGTAGGTTTGCTTAGCATGGACACAAAGCAGAATTGAAACATTCCTTTTGATTTGAAATGTATTTACACAGCTCCTCTGCAGTCACCAGAATATTCTACATTGTGAACATTAAAAGAATTGAAAATAAAANAAAAGAAAAGAAAAGAAAAGAAAAGAAAAGAAAAGAAAAGAAAAGAAAAGAAAAGAAAAGAAAAGAAAAGAAAAGAAAAGAAAAGAGAAAAAGAAAAGAGAAAAAGAAAAAACTTGTTTTGTAACTATTCCATGTTTACTCAAAGGGAAATCAGGTAATGTATATCACAGTGCAGTTTACACAGAAGGGAACAGAAGTAAATTAAAGCCAAAGAGTAGAAACTCCATATGCCACAGATTTTTGAACACCTGTTTTTCCCTAACACCCTGGAATCTATTAGGAAGGCAATGTTAGACTTGTGGAAGGGGAGCTCATAATGCTGAAACCACAAGCTATATTTCATAAAAATTTTGTTTGTAAGGCTAGAACTAGCACATCATATTATGAGACAAAAGAGCAGAGAGGTTGAAGTTTCACAGCTCTATGATGCCTGTTTGCTTATTATTATTATTGGTCTTATTGGTTTTATTGCTGTTTTATGCATTTTCTTATTTAGCTTCCAGGCAGATTTTCCACTGGTTTCTTTATTGTACTTTTTCACATAGCAATCAATGAATTTGTTTCCTTATCTAGCCCTACAGGAGACCTATGTTCTCTCACTCCATCTGCCATCAGCCTCCCAGGTAATAAATGAGAGAGATGATAAGCACTCTGCTTGCCTCCCTCAGGTGCTCTGACTCACCCTCCTGGAAGTGCTTTTTGCTTGAGGGATCCTGGCTTCTAGTACTTTCCTCCTTTTTTCTTTCTCCTGCACCAATGAATAGCCAAAAGCAGACCATGGGGCCATAACTGTTAGACATCTGTTTTCTCGGCAAACTAGAAAATACATCAAAAAATTTGAAATAATGCACTCTCATTGTGAGTTGATTTATTAAAAGAGCTATACTCCATGAACAAAGAAAGAGAAGCAGGAGAGAATTAAAGAATCAGAGATAGCTATTGTTAATCACTGATGTTTTCCAGCCACAAAAGAATCAGAAAGCAGAAAGAAAAATTAAATAATTCAAGTCAATTCTTTATGAGTTTTACAAATGTGTGCTCTCCAATCACTGATATTTTAGCATTATTTTACACACATATATACATGCATCTTTTAAAAGGTACAAAAGGCACTTATAAGAGGTAGTAGCAGAGAATTTTATTTTTTTTGTGATGGACACTTCACATTCAGTGAGCTTTGCAATGTCATGAACAATACAAAGACGATTAAAAGGTGAATATTTTGCTCAGAAGGTGTCAATGAAATACGCATTGGTGGCTAGCCTTCATGAGGGGCAATGCATGCTTTTTGCTTAATACTTCAGCCTCATCTGAGCCATTCATTTAGCTCAATTAGTAGATAAAATTGGCTAAAGAAGCTTCTTCTAATGCATTTAAACCCAATTACAAAATATTAAAAATTATCTGTCTGAAACAAAGTTGTAAAAATGGATCAAACAGTATAATATCTAGGCCAAATTTAGAACCATGGTAGTATTTTTAATCAGATTTATTAATAGGGAATTTAAATGTAAATTTCACGATTATTTTCTAAAAAAATGCAGTAGCTGTAGGTACGTTTTCTACTTTAAAAAATATTCTCAAAAATGAAAGCTGAACAAACATGTGGAAATGACTGTTGAAACAGGAAAGGAGAACTAACTTCACCTTCAATACAATGCTATAGACACTTTTTTTTATGTGTAGAGAACAAAATCATATTGTCCAAAGAAGACTGGAAGAATTTTTTGTTTTCAACAGAAATAATTTTTTGTTTTCAACAGAAATAATTTCCATTCTAACATTTAGAACACTCCCACAGCTATATATGAGCAGGTATTTACAATGGTTTAAACTGATTTGTCAGTGTCTTGGAGTGTTAAAAAAGTACTTCAGAGAATAACCTCAGTCCTTCACCACCCCTGCCCCACAGAGCTAACTTCATGCTCACCAGTAACCCAGAAAGCAGGTGGAAGCTGCAGTAGGAAAGAGTAGAAGGGGGTGAAACTTTTTGAATAGGAATCGTGACATTGGTGCTTGGCAGCTGAGGAAAGAAATCTTTTTATCATGGTAAAAAAAAAAAAAAAAGTATAATTTAAAACTCATTTCCTCTTTACAATATTTTAAAGGAAGATAATTTCTTGTATCATTTATTGCTAGCTCCACCTATGAACAGTTTCAGTGTTTTAATACTTTAAAATTTCAATGACATCTCCAAAAGAAATAAAGATGCAGAAATAAAATTCTGAAATTGTTACTAGTGTCTGCTTGCTCTTGTTCAGTTTATAAAAAGTCAAAAGCTAGTTTGAGAAAATGGTGGAGCAGTTTGACAAATATTATAAATAATTGAGAATATACATTTATTGAAGGAGATTAATAAAAAAAGGCTTTGAAGAATTTACAGAAATCTAGTCAAAGAAATTATTTATCAATACAGGATTTCTAAATCTGTAATTTTCTTTACATTTTCATGCTATGGCTAGAAATAAAGAGTTTGTTCAGTTGCTCACAGACTTTGAACCCTTTTGGTTAAGGTCTGCAACAGAAAAAAAAATTAAAATTTAGCTCTAATTAATTATATTCTTTTTGGTCATTATCTTTCTTTTCTGGCATTACTTCCAAAACACAGAAATAGTGTTAAAAAAACTTGTAAAAAATAACTGGAAAAAAATTAAGAACTGTAAATGTTTCGCTGCTATAGAATAAGATTTCAAGTAAGAATTACAGAAAAAGCAAATTTAGTCAAAAGTGTTAAAAAGGAAGAAATGTCATGCAATCAGATAATGAGATGCGTTAGAAAATGAAATAGACGGTGCCTTCAAATGATGGAAATTATATCAATGACATTAGTGGACTAAATGTCTTGGTCAAAACATTTTCAATGAAAAAATAAAGTTTCTGATAAAATTGTTTAAATGTGATGTCAAATTATTATGGTTATCATCAAGAAAAATGGTTACTTCAAAATTTGCTTCAGTGTTAGCTAAGCAAAACAAGTATTTTTCTCAGCACTTCCCCTCCTCCAGTATTTTGCCACATAAAGCAAATTGCAAGTTTGGGCTTAAAAGTAATTTTGGTGCTTACTTCAGCAAAGAATCTGGAATATTTCTGCTTTCTTTCACCCCCCACCCTAAAATTGTTATTTGTATTAGTATTGTTTGTTTACTGCAGGTAGACATTATCCCACTATCTCCAGATGCTCACATAGGAAAAACTGGTGCTCACAATGACAAAATCACAAACAGGTATCTGGAAAATCTTCAAAGATCCTTTGATTCTCAGCAGATATCAGGCCAAAGAAAGATCGTAAGTATGATATGGTTGTGTCTTTCAAAAGAATCTGCCCAGGTCTTTGAGAGGCAGGACTAAGAGAGGGTAACTAACAGCTACTTATGGAAGATTAGATCAGGCTGGATGAGCATAAACCTCCAAAATTCTTCTTGTTATTTCATTGGGAAAGAAAGGTGCTGATGGATGATCCTTTGGCTGCCAAAGGAGCAAAAGACCAGTAACAGCTTAATAGTCAGAGTGTGAGAACCTCTTTGAGGCAATTCTGATGACATGAGGAAAAAACACCCAGAATACCGTGTCTCTTATTAGCAGGAAAAAAAAGCTGAATTACCTTTTCCAATTTATAGTTTCATTGATTATGAAAAGTTTAAACCAAGTACGTTCAAAAATGCCTTATACTGTGGACAGAAACCGCTGGTTTTGTTCATGGGTCATCACATGATTGTGTTACAATACTTGAAATAAGATGGATTTTATCGCCCATTCTTTTGAGGAAATACTGAAAGTTAAGATATTTGATTTTGTTAAAAATGACAAGAGAGACATATATAACATACTGCAGTGAAATGACCAGTTAAGCTGAACATGTTTGCTTGTTTTAGTATAGTGGTCTGAAAATAAGCATTATTGCTATGTAACTAAATCGATTTTGTAATATTCCATACTTCAAAAGTTTAATTTCTTTTTACTCTTTTCTGCATTTTCCAAATTGCAAGTAATGCTTTTGGGACACTATAAATATTTTCTCAAACAAATGAAATTTTTCAGTTTTGAATAATTTTTACTACCCAATATATTCACCCCTGTGCACAGATGTATACACACAAATACAACCCTCCACACACCTTTCAACATAATTTTATAATAATAGAGGAGACAATAAACTGAAAAGAAAAAAAAATGCACAATTATTATCATGATCTATATTGTTTGTGCAGCAAGCAATATACTTCATACTAAAAACACAATCTTGAAAAAACTGAAGGTTGCAAAGAATATATCTATATGCTGAAATGAGAGATTTTACTGCTAATTTTTCAAGTATTCAATTTAGTCATCAACTGGTAAAATAGAAAAGTCTAAGGTCATAAGAAATTGTTAGGGCATCCAGTCTGACCAGTATATTACAAGTAATTACATTTTTCTTCACTGGTTTTATATCAAACCCAGCAATTTTTCTGAAATGTATCTTTTATGAGTAGCTTGCTTGCATCTGAACTAATCAAGATATATTAAATACATTCCTATTTTCATAATTTTAAATTTTTTCATTTGTGCAGTTTAAGCCTTCAACCATCTTGTTTCCTTCATCATCCTTTTATTCTTTATTGCTTTCTCTGCTTATGAAACATTACATCAAAAGTCAGTGTCTTGATTAAAAATGTAGATCTATACGAGTAAAACAACATCAGAGAATGAATCTGACTGTTGCAGCCCACAATTTTATTAATTAGTTTTTACCCCAAGTATTCCCCTATATATGTTCCCAAAATGGTTTCTGACACCGTTGTTCCAACCCCCTTTTTCCCTATCCATCACCTAAACCCTGCCCCTATTTCCAGACCCTTCCCTGCCAATCCCCACTTGAGCCAATCCCTGAAGTGTCCTCCCCCTTGGAATTCCCCTAAACCTCGAAGCCCCATTGGCTCACATGACCCTATGTCTCCTCCCCTTATTCCCATTGGTCATAAACCCTTGATGTAAGCCCTTTACTCCTCCCTTGCTCCACCCCTGAGGATACCCCATTGGTTTGTTTGTCAACCCCTCCCCTCAAAATTTTGGTGTATATAAACCCGTGCACAGCAGTGCTCGGGACTCTTCTGTTCTTTCTCTTCCTGGAATAAAGCTTCCCTGGATCATAAAGAGCATTGGAGCCTCTCCTTTCCTCTTCGCCTCCTCCCTGATGGTGTGCTTCCTGATAGAGCAGTGGCTCTAGATTCTGCTGCCAGCACAACATCCTGCTGCAGGGGTTTCCCACACTCCACTCGGCTGCCCCGGAGTGTGTGGAGTTTGTGAAGAACTCATGGAGCTAGCTGGGCTCCGGGGGCCGCATCATCTGACCACAAGCATCTGGACAAACAGGGCTCTGGAAGATTTTAGCTTACCCATTCTGTTGCTATTAACATATTGCCTTTGAGGCTTTCAGCTGAGCACAACTAATACTGTCTGATGCAGTGCCCGAGTATAGACCAAGGATTTAAGGCATAAACAGGGGGATCCGTTCTACTGCTCAGTCTGCATGGAGCTACTGAGTTTCTGAAGGAACAGCGTAACTGTATGATTCATGGGTTGCTGAGTGATATAGATTATCAACAACCTCCTTGAAATGTACTTCTGTGGGTGTGAAATCAGTAAAAATCATGAGGAAATATTATAATTGGGTTTAAAACAGCTGGGAAAGTGAATCTGAAATGGTTTTGTTTCAAAATTAAGAATCACATTTTTCACCTTAGTTGCACTCAGCATATAATAAGATACTGTGAGGTTAATTTCTCCTCCATATGAAATGTGATTCACAAGGATATGTGCAAACTATAGCACTTAAGTCTTGATAAGGGCCCAGCAGGACACCACTGTTTAGAAGCCAAGAAACACCGTTAATAGTAAAGAATTCAGGAGAGACAATGCTTTTGAATGAAGTCATGTTGAATGGGTATACAAAGAAAAGAGACTCCAGATGTAGCACACAGAAGAATTATGTAGAAATTCAAGGTAGAAAGTGTCAAAAAAAAAAAAAAAGAAGAAAAGAAGAAGAAATAGGCATGACTACATAAAAATAATTTCTGGCAAAGAATGAAAAAGAATATTTTAAGCCACATAAATGCTAGCTCCAAACACAAGGCTAAATCTAAAAAGATTCCTACATCCACTCAATCTTGCTTTAAGCATCAGGATTAACTGTAGAAAATGAAAAACTGCAGTAATAGAACTTAATGAAAATTCAGGAGTCCTCATCACTCAAGAAGTCTTTCCTAGCTATACAGTGATGATACACAAAAGCACACGGGAAAGCTGAGGCAGTAAAAATGGACATAAAATTAAACTTACTGAATTTCAAAGACTATAGGTTATAGCAGAGCTCAGTGGGGGTTTTCCCTGTATATGGTTGTTAACAGAAACCAGTTCCATTCTGCTTCAACTACCAATTTTTGTTAGCTGGAAGAAGTCCCTGAATTTTTGCCCCTAAAAAATTTCCATTGCCGAAGGAAAGTCCTCAATTTCCAAGTTATTAGACATATGTCTCTGATGGCAGATAGGAGGATGGAAAGATTCTGTTCTGCTGTCACAAAACCAGAAACAATTTCTTTTATTTCTTTCTCAAACTGTATAGGATGTTGGGGATAAATATGTATGTGAACACTGTAGAGAAAGTTCCCATCTCTCAGGGAGTCTTCCCTAGCCACACAGTGATGCTACACAAAAACACATGGGAAAGCTCAGGAGGTGAAAATGGACATAAAATTCTCAAACTATGCAGGATATTGGGGATAAATATGTATGTGAACACTGTAGAGAAAGTTCTCAGTAACTGAATCCTGTAAAGCCAGACACCTATGTGTCTATTTTATTACAAACAAGTTTCTAGAAACAAGGAAGCCCATCAGAATCATAAAATCATAGAAAAGTATGAGTTGGAAGAGACCTTGAGGATCATCTAGTTTTAACCTCTGCCATGGACAGGGATATCTTCCACATAGATCACCATTGTCAAAGCCCCATCCAACCTGACCTTGAACACTTCCAGGAATGGGGTACGCACAGCTTCTCGGGGCAACCTTTACGGTGCCTCACCATCCTCATCGTAAAAAATTTCTTCTTTATATCAAATCTAAACCTATTTTCTTTCTGTTTAAAACCATTGCCTCTTGTCCTGTCACTGCAGGCTTTAGTTAAACCTTTACCTTTAAAGCCTCCTTTAAGTATTGATATACCACGGTAAGGTCTTCAATGAATGCTCCAAAAGTGGATTACACTCCTGAGTGCTTAACTCTGATTACTACCATGCAAAGTAATTATTTTCATTATATTGATATGACACTTTCCTTGAGAATGGCAATTTTTTTTAAAAATCTTCAGTTCATGTTAAACTCTGTAAGTCAAAATTTCTCCAATATCCCATTAAATGTGCTGTAATCATAGCAACATAGTTTTAACAAAAGGATATTCACAAGCATGAATTATCCAAGAAACATGTAAATAATAAAATGAGAAAAAAAAATGTGGTCACTGAAGGAAAAAGATGTCTTTGGTATTGACTATAATATTTTCACACACATCTTTACATGTCTAAAATATAAATTTAATGGAAAATTTCAGACTTCATAAAAAGGCAAATTTTTATACTTTAACATCAAGTCAAATGTTTTGCAAAGTCTAATGAGAATTTCACCTCTTTAATGTCAAAGCAGGAATGGAAGATAGAGTAAATGTAAAAGGTAAGGGCTTGCTAGGCTAAATGGCCATATCTCATCCAAAACTTTTAAATTTCCTTCTAAAATTGATTTTTTTGTTTATATAATTTCAGCAAAAACCACACTGGAAGACCTCCTAAAATTACAGCATAGGTGACATTTCCATGAGAACAGCTGTCAGGTTTGACAGTTAAGTGACACAGGATATAAACAGAAAAAAGATGTAGACCCCTACTACAAAAATTCTTTTTCTTCAGTTTGAGTATGCGTGACCTTCAAATGTCCACTATAAGTTTCCTCTTATTGAATATGTTAACATGATTGACAGTAAAGGAAATAAATTTGTGAAACCTTTAACAAAAAATAAAACATAAAATACATTTTAATTCACTTCAGAAACATAAATATATGTATGGAAAAACATATATGTATGTTTTTATGTATGCATACACTTATGTAAATGTTAAATAACATATCTTTCAGATATGTCTTTGTCATTGTATCTCATCATTAGCTATTGGAATGTGGCAGATTTTCATTAGGATCTTAACATTTTTTTGCTTAATCTTCCACTAAATTCTAAAAATATGTTTATTATTTATCCAGATTGTATGCAGCTAACTGATTTGAAATAAACATGTATACATATAAATCTATATAAATAAAATCCAAAACAAAATGTAAAACCCCTGATAACTTTTAGATGTTTGGGATTTTTAAAATACATACCTTTTTTAAAAGAATGATCTACCTTCCATGTTGTTTTTTAATAAAGAAATCTCTAAAAAATAAGGACACATGCTGTTAATAACTTTGTCGTCTCAGTTCATTATAAATTGTTCTTATAAATATTTAGAAAGAAAAAAATATCACAGATTGCTGAGCACTTTTTACCATATTGTTTTCTTTTACAGATTTTTTTTGGTTAAAAATTAGGTCAATAGTCAATTTGTTAACAATTTTACAGCATGTTTTGAAATATTAAATATTCTTTGGACTAATTTCTTCTATCAAAATTTTTGAAATATTTACAAAAACTTTTCTATTTTCCTGAAGAAAATCAGCATTCAGTCTTGAAGCTTGATATGGTTAAGATACATAGAAGCACTGTGACTTTGAACTTTATTACAGCGATAGGAAAGAGCAGAATATGAACTATGACACTCAGCCTGAAGTTTCTATTTCCAGCCCTGTGAATTGAAATGATTTAAAAGTTATTATTGAGTCATATTTTGGCCAAGCTCTTGCAGGACCATATTTTAAAGTATCTTCATAAATGCTTTAGGTTATTGAGAGAGCCAGGAAATGGAATTTTTGATATTGTGAAAAAATAGGTGTATTACACAGAGTTTGATGGCAATACATATCAAATTATATATCTGCACAATTTTTCTACACCTCTATAGCCATAAATGATCTCTCTGTAAAAGTAGAAATCTAGCTTAATTTGCAAATATAGTAATTCATTTATTATACTATAATTTCAGACCAAACCCAGTGTCATTTATAGGAACACATTGTTATTTCATTACCCCCTGAAAAAATGAATGAATATTGTGCCTTATTTGATATTCTTATGAAAATTATTCAATTTCTTTTTAGAAAAATCTGCTCTTCAAAAGAAAAATTTAGTCCTAAAAATCTGTAAGAACTTCAGCTTCCTGAGTTTTATATATTAGCATTTTGTTCTCTGACTTTTTTTTTTTATAGTAACAAATTAACAGGTGAATGTCTTCTAAAAACTAAAGTTTCAAAACATAATTTTCTATTACTGGTGGATAACAAAGGAAAATGAAGCATGGTCACACTCCAAGACCTAGAGACAGATAAGCAGCATATACTTGATTTTGTATGAGAGAATGACGTTGCTTCATGACCTCATTTGTTCCCATTCACATATTGTCTTTTTCTTATGTGAGATCATAGACACCATTTCATATACAGGGATATCACCATTATTCTTCCTTTTAGTCAATGCTTCTTCCTTTCCGCACTTCTTTTGTACTTTTTATACTCACACAACTCCTTCTTTCTGCCTCTTCCTTGTGGGATCTCTGTAATGAAAAGTGTGTAAGAAGGAATAGACAATAAGTAAAGTTCAAAAGATTTCTTGGCTATAAGTTTCAAATGGGCAGTAAGGCCAGTCCTTAGAAAGCCAGCCTCTAGCTTTTTCTAGGAAGGGCATGAGACCTTATGTTATAGGTAACTTGTCTGACTCTTACCTGAATGTGGCAAGCAGAAAACAAATGTTGAAAACACGATGGAAGATATTATAACTATTGACAGAGCACATATATTCTCTCCCACATAGTTCTTTCCCACATCATTCATAAGTGTATACCAATGACAATTGGTGTCCCTCAGGGATTTGTGTAACAGTGGAATGACTGTTATTTAATATCTTCATTAATGCCGTATATCAAGGGATCAAGTGCTCTCTCAGCAAATTTGCAATGACTCCAAGCTGAGTGGTGCATTTGGCACAACCAAAGGATGGGACACCTTCCAGAGGGACCTAGACAAGCTCCAGAAGTGGGCCCATGGTAATCTCATGAGGTTTAACACCACCAAGTGCAATGTGCTGCACTTGGATCAGAGAAACACTCAATACCAATATAGGTATATGGTATGAATATAGATTGGGGTATGAACAGAACCAGAGCAGCCTTGCCAAGAAGAACTTGGGGGTGCTGATGGATGAGAGGTTGGACATGACCTAGCAATGTGTCCTTGCACCCTGGAAATCCAAACTTATCCTGGGCTGCATCCAAAGCAGCATGGCCAGAAGGGCGAGGGAGGGGATTCTGTCCCTCTGCTCGGTCCTTGTGATACCCCACCTTGAGAGCCTCATCAGCTCTGCGGTCCCCAGTACATGGACCTGTATTATCAAATCCAGAGGAGGGCAAGCAAAATTGTTAAAGGGATAGAATTTATTGCTTTTCCTATGAGGAAAGGCTCATATAATTATGTTTTTTCAGCTTGGAAAAGAGAAGACTTTGAGATGACTAAATTGCAGCCTTCCAGTACTATAAGAAAACCTACAGAGGAGATGGAAAGGGACTTTTTATAAGAGCATGTGGTGACAGGACAAGGGGGAATGGATTCATACTGAAAGAGAATAGGTTTATATTAGATATTAAAAAATTCTTAACCGTGAAGCTAGTGAGGTACTGGAACAGGTTGCCCAGAGAACATTTCCATCCTTGGAAATATTCACGTCCAGGTTGGATGGAGCTCTGAGCAAGCTGATCTAGTGGGAGGTATCCCAGCCCCTGATGGGTAGTTGGAGCTAGATGATCTTTAAGGTCCCTTCCAACTCAGTCAATTCTATGATTCTATTACTAGGTCCTGTGGAGAATTTTTAAAAATAAAAATCCTTCTTTCTAGTCAATATTACTCAAAATAAAGATGATATGTTACTTTCAGCATAATGAAGTAATTCTTTTGGAGAATGCCAAGAGGTTTTTAATAATGACTTTAATGGAGGAAGTTGATTCAATTTCCTTCTTATTAAATCACACTACTAGTCTCAGACTGAAATCTTATAAGTACAATTTTCTGAAGGTATAAGTAATTCTCTGTATACTTAGCAGAACTGCAAAATGGATATATTTCTATTCATCTGGAACTAATCCAACCTGTCCCACTAGTTCTTTCCAGAAAAAAAAGATAAAGAACAACAGGGGTATGATGGCGAGGTTACAGAGAATTAAGGTGAGGGAAAATGGACGGAACAAGTAAAGCACTAAGGAGCACCTTGGCTCTGAATCTGTTCCTTCATTGACAGAGAAAAATCCTGTAGGATTCCTCTGGGACACAGTGACAATCTAGAATGATTTCTCTCTTTATGTAGGCAGGTGTCTATAAGGAGAGTATTTACTATGACTGAGAAAATATATTTTAAATGGCCTGAAAATCAGTGTTTGGTCTCATTATTCTATTGATACAGACTCTTTTTTCTTTTTTTTTTTTTTAAATTATACTTTTTGATTTTCTCCCTGTGGAACTGAAATGAATTTAAATACTCCTTTTGTATCAAACATAGAAAACGGAACTAAGGAACTGAAGTCAATGTAAGAAGAAACTACTCACTGGGTATAAAATTTTTAAGAAAGTATCTGTTAGAGTACTTGGCCAAGACTAGATCAAGAAATGCATGTAAATTCTATCATGTTCACTAAAGCCTATAAACAGTGATAGAGAATGCTTAGCCAGGAGCTAGAGGGATATATATTATATTTAATGGGCTAAAAATTTTCCACTTAAAAATTACTGAATCTATGGCATTAAGGAAAGCTTTGCAGCAGGTCATATATCTCAGTGTTCTATGGGATTTATAAAGCTACTTCAGAGAAAGTCATAAGGACCCCTTTTATACAGGTCTGAATTACTTGGAGCTAAAAAATGACAATAAGATAGAAAGATTCCTTCTGCCCTTCCTCCTGCCTATTCTTTTTGGATATGTTAAGTAATGTTTCACTTTCCCCAAACTTTCTGTTGATATGTTATTGAATTATAAGAGCTAAGAACTTATTTTTCAAGCCTGAGTGCAAAAAAAAATTTTAAACAACTTTCTTATTTTATGGAAAGAAGAATCAAGATGAATGAATAGTGGAAATTTGATTATGGAATATAAAAAATCACCTTTACATAGACTAGGTTAGTTGAGACTGTAAAGAATGACAGAAGATGAGCTAGTAAACTGAGGATATGGATGTTTGAGAATGCACACAAAATTGCAGTTTTATTTTCATTTTTCTACTAGAACCAAAGATATTATGAAATATTCTATGTGAATTGGAATCTATTGAACAATTTAGTTGGGGTTTTTAACTATATTTTCCTTCATGTAAATTTATTCCTAGATTTTAATCAATAATTTATATATCAGGACTTGAATTTCATTGAAGCATAACCAATGCCAAAATTTCTTTTGTTGTTTTAATTTGTGAGTTTTCCTCTCTCATTGATTGCTATCATGTTTATGGAATTTTTGCTTCTTATTCCTACATAGAGACATTCAGTTCCTGCAATTGTTTCTGAGTTTTACGACTTTATTTTCTTTATTTTAATATTTTACTGTGACAAATTACATTGGGTTTTGTTGTTTAGGTTTTTTTTCTGTCTAGCTTTGTCTTTCTAAATATTTTCATGAAGAATTGTTCAGCAATTTCAATTTACTAGTAGAAGAAGTTCTGTGTGTGTGGATGTTTTCTGAGGGGATACTTTTTCAAGCTTAACATTAAAATAATGTTTTATGTTAAAAATAAATTCTCTGTTAACTCTCATAACACAAGGTGGTTCCCCCTCCTCTCTCCACCCGAGATTTAACTTTTCTTTTAATTCTGTTGCTTTATTTTTTTTTCTCTCTTTCAGATTCTTTAGTGGTCTTCCTTTTGTAGCCACTCAGTTGGACCTACTTTTAGCTGATTTGTACTGCAATATATCCCTGTATTACCAGACTCTAAGAATTTCTATAATGAATCTATCTCTAGTCCAATACCTAAACACGTAACATGGAAACAGTGACAAAGGATGAAGAAAAGGCGGGAGTACTTATTGTCTTCTTTGCATCAGTCTTAATAGAAAAAGCAGTTGTTCTCCAGGTGTTGATCCCACTGAGTCAGAAGAGAGAGACAGGGAGCAGAATAAAGCCCCCCATAATCCAAGGGAAAATGGTCAGTGACAGACAGTTTGCTGAAGACACCAAGGTGGATGAGTGTCTTGATCTTCTGGAGGGCAGGAAGGCTCTGGAAGAGGGATCTGGACAAGCTGGATTGATGGGCCAAGGCCAACAAAGTGAGGTTCAACAAGGCCAAGTACCATGTCCAGCACTTGGTCACAACAAGTCCTGCAGCGCTACAGGCTGGGGACAGAGTGTCTAGAAAGTTGTCTGATGGAAAAGGAGGTGGAGGTGCTGATCAACAGCCAGCTGAACATGATCTAGAGTGTGCCCACATGGCCAAGAAGGCCGATGGCATCCTGGCCTGTATCAAAAAAAAGTGTGGCCAGCAGGACTGGGGAGGTTCCCCACAGGACTGGGGAAGTTTTTATCTCTCTATACTTGGCACTGGGGAGGCCATACCTTAAATCCTTTGTTCAGTTCCAGGCCCCTCACTACCAGAAGGCCATTGAGGTTCTGGAGTGAGTTCAGAGAAAGGCAACAGAGTTGATGAAAGGTCTAGAAGGTAAGTTCTGTGAGGAGTGGCTGAGGAAGCTGAGGTTGTTTAGCCTGGAGAAATCTCAGAGAAGACCTTATCATTCTCCCTCTCTATAGATAACCTGAAAGCAGGTTGTAGCGAGTTGGGGGTCAGTCCCATCTTCCAAGTAACAAGCAACAGGACAAGAGGTAATGGCTTCAAGTTGTACCAGGGCTTTGGACATTAGGAAAAATTTCTTTGCTGAAAGGGTTGTCAAACATTGGAATAGGCTTCCCAGGGAAGTGATTGAGTCACCCAGGGAAGTGGTTGAGCAGTTGAAGGTATTTAAAAGACATGAAGACATGGCCTTTAGAGATGTGGTTTATTGGTGGACTTGATGGTGCTGGGTTAATGGTCAAACCTCATGATCTTGAAGGCCTTTTCTGACCTAAATGATTCTATGATTCTGTAAGTTTGAACATGTGTTAATACAACAGCAATGAATATTTTTAGCTTAGAGTAAGTAATGGGAAAATGGTAAAATCTTCTTCTAGCCTAACATTATATGTTATAAAAGGTGACTAGGAAGGACAGTAGAAATATATTGACTTGTAAAGATTAAAAGAACTAATTTTAACAGGTAGATGATGACAAGGTATGTCATGACATTCTACAAATATCTGAAGGCTGTTATGATGTATAGGGACTGATTATTTCATGGAATAACAGAATAACTAATAAAAAATAAAATAATGTTGTGGCCCTTAATTTCGTTTGTCCTCTTGTATTATAGTTTATTCCTGATCCCCCCTATGATCTTACCCAATTGGTACCCTCCAACTGTCCCTCAAATGTATCTCCTCCTTATGTTCTAGTTCCTTCCCTGTCAGTCCCCACATGGGCCAATCCCTGTAGTGTCCACCCCCTTGGAAATCCCCTAACCTTTGATGTCCCATTGGCCCATGTGACCCCTTGTCTCCTCCCCTTGCTCCAATTGGTCCCCACTTAAGGATGTAAACCCTTTACACCTCCCTCGCGCCACCCCTCCAACTCCCCTATTGGTTTGCTATTTGTACCCTCCCCCTCATTTACCCTTATCTATAACCCGATGCGCAGTAGTGCTTGGGGCCTTTCTACTTTGCTTCATTCCAGTGGGAAATAAGCCCTTTTGGATTGCTCCAACACTGGAAGGTCTCCCCTCGCTTCTTTACTCTCCCCTGACAGCGAGCCTCTCCCTATGAGCCAAAGCTCGGAGGTTCTATCCCTGGCACATCACCAGCCGGGACAGTTCCTCACACTTGGCACGGTGCCGCCTCTGGAAGTGCAGCGTGGGTGGAAGACCCAGAGCTAGCCGGGCTCCGGAGGGCCGTGTCGAAAGAACATTTGTAGTTAATATTAGGGAACACTAGGTAGTAGGGAGATAGTGATGGCTTATGGAGACCTTTAAAGGTAGATTTTGCACAGAGTTAGAAAATATCCTGTAGGCAAAAATGCAAATGACCAGTCTATAAATCTTTTCTGTCTCTTTGTTAAGCTCCTTCAATTTTTATTAGATTAATAGGTTAAGAACTGAAATATCCTTCCAAAGTCAATGGTTGAGATCACTGTATGCCAATACTTGAAAATACTTGGGTAGGTCTTAGAAGGTTCTGGTATTCTGTCAGATCCTAATGCATCTGTGTTGATTGAATCCTCATCATCCTTTCCTGCTTTTCTCTGTGTATCCCAAAAGAATTCTGTAAGCTGTCAGCCAGATAGGTGTATTAGTAGGGATTTGAAAGATAACCAAGAGCTGAAGCAGTACAAGTTCCTAGGGAACGCTCATGTGAGTCAGTAATTGTTTAATTCTCATCTGGGTATTAAAACAATGTATTTAGAAAGACTAGCACAACATGCATGACACAGACAAATCTGGGTCTTGGGCATATCTGGAGTGAAAAGCACCACTAAATAATTATCTGTGATGTAGTAATTTCTTTATTTACGTTATACCGATTGTTTATTGACATATCTCTTCTCTCCTGGTTACAATGACAAAAGGATCCATTGCAGCAATAAGGAGAGCCTTATAAATAGAAAAAGTATTTTCTTAAATACAAATTGCCACTTGAGGAAGAAATGGAAAATTGAAAGGGACTTGGTAGATCTTCTCCAATACCAGAAAACCATGATATACAAGAATCAGAACTTTTGTCTTAATTGGAAAAAACCTAGGTTTGTTTCACTGTGCTAATTTCTATTTCAGTTGTCAGCTTCCTCTATATGAAAAAATTACTGCTGACCAGATCCTCAAGAATGCTGTAACAATGTATTCTGGCAAATCCTTTCTCTATTCTAGAGTTTCTAAAACTCTGATTTCTTCTATTTAAATTGACTCGATGCTATTTTATTGATTTTAATTTTTGTGTTCACCGGAGTTCTCTTTTTGAGGGGTTTTTCTGGTTTTGGTTTTGGGGGGTTTTTTTGTTTGTCTGGGGGTTTTTGGGGTTGGTTTTTTTTGGGTTTTTTTTTTGTGTTTGTGTGTGTTTGTGTGTGGTTTTTTGTTTGTTTGAGGTTTTGTTTATGTTTTATGGTTTATTGTTGGGTTTTGTTTTTGTTTTGCTTTGCTTGCTTTGCTTTCCTTGCTTTGTTTTGCTTTGCTTTGTTTTGTTTTGTTTGAAAAAACGTAACATTTTAAAATTATCCTCACCCTTCCTGAAGAAGCTCACTATATTTTTGGGCAACTTCCAAGAATGTTTTCTTCTGTTTTCTTCTGTTAGCCAGTATTAAAATAGTTCCAGCGCTTTTAAATGATGGTGCTAAAAGTCATCCAAGAGATTATGAAATCCCCAGACTTAGAAGTTGTGAAAACTTGCCTGGATAAGCATCTGAGCCACCTAGTATATCATTGAAGGCAGCATTCTTTGAGCACGAAGTGGTACTAGGTGAACTTAAGAGATGCCTTCCAATATTTTACATTATATATTTTGTATTTTGTGAAAACAGCTGTTGGGAAGCTGCAGACAGTTGTTCTCACATCAAAACTCAAGCAAGTGTTTTGGGGGCTCAGACACTGTCAAATCTCAGACACAAGGCCAAGGTGCTGGTTCTGAAGGCAGAGAACAACCAGACAGGTATGGTGTGTGTAGAAAGTGGTGGCTTATCAACATGCAGAGTTATTCTGAGGTGTCTTTTAATAGTTGGTGATGAGCATCTGGGTCATTACTTATATACCAGGTTGAGGACTGACCCTCCAACTTTTCCAGAGAGATAGAAAAGATTAGTTATGATCCTTGTTATGATGTTGATGTTAGTTATGATCCTTGAGAGCTCAGCCAGAAGCTTCAGCACATATTGAAACTGTGGCCAGTATTTATCAGCTCTGTATGCAAATTTAGACTGTTGTTAGAAAACTGCATCCATTGTGGGAAGCCTAAGATGAAATTGGAAATTATCGATGCACCATTTGGAAGAGTAGTTTTGTGTAGTTTCAATTCTAGGATACAACTATTATCACCACTATTTCAGTTTTTTGGGTCAAGTGTTTATTAATGTCTACATTTATTTATTGTTCTTATATGAGTTTAAAGCAAGCAGTTTTGGTTTGGTTTGGAGAGGTTTTTTTTATTATTAAATATACTAGAAGAATGAGATATTCTGTCTCAGAGATTTAAATTTCCAGTGATTTGGACTTCCACGTACAAATTTCTTGATTTTTTTTTTTAAGAAACAAAAATTAGATCTAAACAAAAGGTAGCTATGGCACATCTCAGTTTGTCAGTTTGTTTTGTTACGAATGCACGTGAAAAATATTTTATTAAAAAAAATCCAAGACAAATTGTTCCTATCACACGCAACAAACTCTCAAACTTCTCTATTGCACAATGAATGCAGAACCATGCAGAAAGACATTAGCACAAGAATTCAGGATGATATTATGTCAACTAGCCTTATTCTTTAACTGTAGGCATGGATATTTAGCCAAAGACAAAATCATATCCATGTAACTATGTTGTATCTTGTTCTGTGTGAGTTCTGCAACATTCATTTCTATTCCTTATGATTTATGGCATGTTATGGGCATAGCTATAGGAATTAAGAATACTAAATACCCTGTTTTGTAGGGTAAAATACCTGCAATGTTGGAGGTCTCACAAACATATAATAGTGACTAAACGCTGTTTCTACTACAATAATCAATTACCAATGAAAGAATAAGCCTCTCACTGCTTATGATCAGGAATTCACCCTGAACCTGATAAATAATGCTAACTGAAGATCTTCCAGAGAAGTTATTTCTTGAAAAAGGTTCTTCCCCTCACCCCAAACCCTCTACTCTCTTATTACAATAGAATTTTCTGAAGAAAAAAAAAACAAGTCTTGCCGTATGTGTCATAGGAGTAGAAAGCAAATTAGAAAGTTCCTGGTAAAAGCTTATTTGAAGACTGTTTTCTTGTGCATGTTTGATTTTAAGAAATTAATTCCTTCATGTTGTTGAAAACTGTTAAGGAAACCATGTAAAAAGAATTGGAGAAAGGAGCAGGACAGTAATATTAAGAATATTTTCTAGCTGTCATGCAGAGAGAGATACTGAACTATATAAGGATGAAGACCTTAGTAAACATTTCTCACTATTAATATTTTCATTGCTCATTTAAACTTGCTAACAAAATCCTATCCTTTCCATTTGCTTTTTCTGTATTTTCAATATCTATGTGAAGCTTACAAATCTTTAAAAGATATGCAAATTTAGTTAGATATATTACAAAGAAAAAACATTGAATACATTTGATGTAGTCTTTTTTTTGATAACACACAGTCATCCCTGGATGTTCTTTTCAATAAAAACAAGGCAAGCAAAATGTTTTTGTATCCAGATTTTTTTTCCATGCCTTTCAAGAATTCACAAATCTGCCTTATTGTTTGTGCCTTAGTTTCCAACTATGATCTTAATACCATTTTTAAGTGAAGGTGAACTTTACACTTAACAGTCTTGCAGCAACATATCCTGTGTAAACACAACTTATGTACAGTTTTTACTAAGAATTCAGGGTTAAGTTGGCCTTCCATTAAATTTGTGGGGATAATATCAGTGAAGTTAACAAGAATTAGGTCAGGTTGCCTGCGACTCACTGCAGGCAACCTCCTGACAGTTTAGTAGAAGATATTTCATGAACTTCAAGACCTTGAGTCTCTAAGGACTGTATTACCTTTCCCTTTTAGTTACAATACTTTTTATTGGCCATATTCTTAGATATGATACAAATAATGGAGTCTAAATATTTGGACCTACTCAATCAGCTCTGATATATAACCGATGGATTTTGCTTCTTGTTCCTAAGATCTACACTTTTTTATTTTCATATAATTAATTCATCTCAGCTATGAATCCACCTTGAGCTAAATTTCTCATATGTTGTTCTGAACACAGGCTTCAGTAGCCTTCATTCTGTAACCTATTTGATATTGCATCCTATTAATTCATAACTTTAGTTTGTCTTAAGTCTTCTCCTTCACTGTATAGTGAACTAAGATATATAAAATCTACATAGAGACAATTTATTTTCTGAGGCTAGGGTTATTAAATGTATTAACACATTTTATTCTGGAAAGCAGTCAGGTCACACTTACAGAGTTCCATGATGTCATGTAAAGATCTTTTAATGACAATTCCAAACAATACCCTTCTTAGAAGTGTATGCTGATATTTGGCTTGTATCCCAGGAAACCAAAAGTGAGAATACTGATAGGGGAAATACAGAACTGGACACATCAAATGCTTTTATGTTTGTGCTCCCATTGTGGACTGCTGTTTGTTTTATCTTAACACAAAGATAGTATTCATTGAAAGGAGATTGGTCATTTGCTTGCCAGCATGTTCTGAAGCAGAAAAAAAAATGTATTTTATTTAGTTAGGCTAAAGCTACTTAACAGGTATGGTTGCCAAATAGAAAAAGACACCAAATAGAGTCTAATTTTTTATCTACTGTTAATATTTGAGGAAAATAACAACACTCAAACATGTACCAATAACAGTTGTCTGCCAGACTTACTTAAGAAGCACTGAAATGCCTAACTTAATTGAGCAGTTTTGGGGCAATAATCATGCCTTACAGTACAGCCTAATTTTGGAAGTTAAAACATTTCTCCACTTAGTCAAAGTGAATTTGGTCGACAGATTTCCTAGACAATCTTGTCTGGGCTTGGTTTTTCCTATTTTCCTATTTTCTGGTGACAATGAATTCTTATTCTATAATAAATTTCATTAAATGTATATATATATATATATACATACATGTATGCACGCTCACATACATGCTAGAGTAGAGTGATTTATTATGCATTCTTTCGTAGGTACTACATCACGTTTGTAAATAGAAAATATAAAGAAAAAACATTTCTTTTGAAGGCTGGGATAATCACATGGGAGGAAATTCTGCCACCTGTTTCCAGATCTGCCTAGATATTTTATAAACCTAGTCATGGGAGATGAATCAGGGAGCAGGACTGATTTAAGCTTCTTTTCTGAATATTACAAATTTAGATGATTAAAATAAACACTTAAGTATTTTCTAGGGTTAGCAGAGACAAAGACCTTCATTAAAATTTAATCCAAAGATAATTGTGTGTATTGGGTTTGTGTAGAAATGTTCTAGCAGCAGGGGGAAGCCACAGGGGTGCTTTTGTGAGAAGCTGCTAGAAATTTCCTCTACATGTGATAGAGCCAATGCCAGCTGGCTTCAAGATTGATTTGATACTGGGCAAGACTGAGTCCATCAGGGACAGTGGCGGTTCCTCTGGAAAAATACAGTTAGGAAGAGGGGAAAATCCCCAAAATAACTAGGTAGCTGCAGTTGAAATGAGGAGCGCAAAGTTCAATGAATTCATACATGTTCAGGTTCAGGTGAGAATGCCCACATATTTACCCTGAGGATGAGAGTTTTACATTGTTATGCAACACTGTGCATCATGCACAGTTCTTCCGAGGAAAGCCCCAGAACTTTGTCTGATTTATGACACCTTCAAGGAAGCAACTACCAACATGACAGGCTAGCTGAACCAGTTATGGCTCATCAGAAGAGATGAACATCTTCAGGCTGACATGTGAATGTCCTGATACTTTCCCCAGGGGATGGGGGAGTTTTACACCTGAGCCAACTGTGTAAGGGAGGATATTGGCTTTGCCATCATACACCTAAAAACTCTCCTCCCCTCCTTTTGGTTGCCTCAGAAAAGCACCTGCTATTTTGCAATTGGCCAGTTTTTTGAGATACTAACCTTTTATATTTCAGTCTCTCACACCTGGAGAGGTGGCTGTGCCCCTGTAGTCCATGGAGGTCCATGCTGGAGTAGAGATGCACCTGCAGCCCACAGATGACCACACACCAGAGCAGATGGGTGTCTGAAGGAGGCTGTGGCTGTGGGAAGATGCACTTTAGCAGGCTCTTGGCAGGACCTATGGACCCATGGAGAGCAGAGCTCACGCTGAAGCGGGTTTGCTGAAAGGACCTGCGACCCCACAGGGGACCCATGCTGTGGCAACTTGTTCCTGAAGGACTGAACCCTGTGGAAAGGTCCCATGCTGGAGCAGTTTCTGAAGAACTGCAGCCCATGGGAAAAACTCACATTGGAAAAGTTCATGAAAGAGACCCGACAGGGGAGCAGGGGAAGAGTGTGAGGAGTCCTCCCTCTAAGGAGGGACAGAGACAACATATGAGGAGCTGAGGCCAATTGCAGTACCCTTGCACTGCTGGGTGGGTAGGAGGTAGAGAAAAATTGTGAGCAAATTTAAGGCCAAGAACTAGGCAGGAGTTGGGGGGAAGATGTTGTAACACAGGCCAAATGCACCCACAAAAGCAAAACTGGTGGTGATTGTGTGCATAATGGTGGGCAACAAGCTTTTTGAGAGCCAACAGTGCTCTTGTCTCCAAGAAGGCCGGTGTTACCCTGGGGTGCTTTAGGAAGAGCATTGCTAGCAGAGCATTGCAGCATTGCCCCTCTGCTCAGCTGTGGTGAGGCCCCATCTGGGGTGTTGTGTCCAGTTCTGGGCTCTCAGTACAAGAGGGACATGGAGCTCCTGGAGCAGGTTCAGGGGAGGGCAACAAGGATGTTTAAGGGATTGGAGCATCTCTCTTACAAGGAAAGGCTTAGGGAGCTTGGCCTGCTCCGCCTTGAGATGAGACAGTTGAGAGGGAACCTCATCAACGTGTATGAGTATCTAATGAGAGGGTGTCAGAAGAATGGAGCCAAGCCCATTGGTGGTGCCAAGCAATAGGACAAGAGGTAATGGGTAGAAACTGATGCACAGAAAGTTCCATATGAATATGAGGAAGAACTTCTTTACTGTGAAGGTGACTAGGCAATGGAACAGATTTCCCAGAGAGGCTGTGGAGTCTCCCTCACTGGAGATACTCAAGAACCTCCTGGATATAATCCTGCACCATGTGCTCCAGGATGACCCTGCCTGAGAAGCATGATTGCACCAGATGACCCACTGTGGTCCCTTCTAACTTTACTCCTTCTGTAATTCTGAAACCATGACACCTAGTTCTACATCAAGCAATCAGAATAAACTTTTATTCCTTCAGACTGTCAGCAAATACACCTATATTCATTCCTCACTGCAAAGGTTTTCATGGCTCAACAGGTTAGGCTTTACTCTTTTTTTAGCTAGAAACATTGTGTAGTGTCTTGATTTGATGTAGGGCTATCCCTAAAACCAGAAATAAATAGCCATGTGGCTGAATTGTAAAAAATCCAGGGGAAAAAAAAGAAAAAAAAAACGTTTGTTCTTGTTTTTCTACCAAACAGATAGGTTTAAGGCAAATCTCAGGGGTGTTATTGAAGAAATCAATCAAATAGATTTTAAGAATTGGATTTTAAACAGCTTAACCAAGTTCTATTTCTTTAGTATTTTCATATATTTCTGCTTTTAAAGATCTCCTACTTTAAGGCAAGACAAATCTTAATATATGTATGCAATTGTGCACGAATATGCACAATATCCATTGATTTCATAGTAAGAACCAACTGCAAATGCCTTATGGCTTTTCACACTAGATTTTGTCTTTCCATTTTTATTTAATTTTTTAGAAATATAGTTTCCTTCTCTTGCATTTTTCTCCAGGCAATTGTTTATCCCAATGGAAAAATTCCTTATAACCAGGATTTTTATCTTAAACATAAATACTGACAACTTGCCTATAGCTATATTGCCTATAGAAGCAATTACAGAATGACTGGATTGCACATGAGCAGACCAGAATCAACTTTTGGCTGCAAATGTCTTTTAAATAGAAACACATTACCATTAGAAAATGTTGGTTTTGGCTGCAAAGTTAGAGGCAGAACATCAACAAATTTAAAATGCTTTCATCCTTGAGGGAAGAAAATATTCCATTTCATGAAATAAGAGTGTGGAACTATAAAAAAGCAGCTCATAGAAATCACTGACTAACTATGTCTCTTTTCCCATATCTAGCAACCTCCCCCACTCTCCCCTTCCCTCTGAAAAGACACAATACTTTCCATCTATTTTTTTCTACTTTGAGCAAGCATTTTCTTAACCCAATGTATTTTATTTCTCTAAAACTGTTTGGTACTGTACTAGTTTTCTTCAAAATTATTCAGAACAAAATCTTATTTCTACTGTACCTTTTTACACTCCCTTTGTGCCAAAGCTTTCTCTTATGCCTTTGTAGGATAAAAACGAATTACTTACTTTCATCATATTAAAAGAATAGCAGTGATTAATATTATAGAGAAAATGCTTCAAAGGACAAGTCTTTTCTAGAAGATACTGCAAAGTCAGATCTTTCATCATTCCAAGAATTCCCACCCCCACCCCACAAATTAGGAAGTGCTATTTAGGCTGGTGAAAAGTTATAACTAAAGAAAGAAAATTTTAAGAACATTTAATTTTATTACACATGTATATCTAGTTATATTTCTGTTTAAGACAGATAAATTGTCCTTGTATTTATAGATGAATGTAGTATTTTGAATTTCTATTTTATTTTAAATTGACTTTCTATGACTCTGCCAAAATAGACAACCTTGTTTATACACGGCGTGAATAATTTCAATTCACTGCTGTGTCGAAACTGCCAATATATGCATAAAATTGTTGTAGGAGGAGGACCTTTGAACTAGATTGAACTGGCAAACATATGCTTTTTCTATTTAAATAATTTCTACTTTTTCCATTAGGTAGCTTGATTTCTTGTACAGACACCTGTATATGTTCAAGTGTGTGCATCTGTTTCTGGTCAGATGAACAAGTAAGGAGAAAATGAGAATTTATAAATTACTTTGGGGAGGAAACTGTAACAGAAAAATATTAGATTCAACCATCTGTTTGATTTATACCTGAGTGGCAAGGAAATTAATTTATTAATAATAAAACCAGCAAATGCTTGATAGTTGAGATTTTATTTTTTGACATTACTTTAGATAAATTCCCTAAATCAAGTAAATCAAGTAAAAAGCTACTCAAGTAATTAAAATATTTCTGATAATAACAACCCATGTAGATTAGATTTGATCTTGTCAGTCAGCTCTGAACAGAAGTCACATGCCTGCATTATAAAGAACCTTCCTGTGAGTCCAAGAATTAAGCTTTCCAAAACAAAATGAGTTAAAGAATCCTTTTAAAGAAAGATGAAGTCCTAAAGGACTTCCTACTTTTTCAATTATTTGTAGCTTCTTAAACATTTATACCCTTCAGTTCAGATCTGTGTCTCTAATTTATAATTAATAGGTACAACAGATCTAAAAAAAATTCCCAAAATAAATAAAGTACCCTGAGCCTTTTTTTTAATCTGTTTTTCACAGAGTTCTTTTTCAATGATGCATTTTAGAGAGAGAAGTTAAGGTTTTTAAGTTTTCCTCTGTTAATGCCTCTGTTGACTCTATGTTTAATATTTAAATGTAGGGAGCTTCATCTCTGGTTAGTTTGGATACTATTCATAACTCCCTGAAAAGACTGTTTACATGATATTTAAAATCTTCATTACTTTCTATTGAATTAAAAACTTTGTTTTATTACAGAAAGTATAAGATCGAGATCACATTGTCACTTTAAACAGTCCTGGATTTGCCCATGCTTGTTGGTGATATCAACTAAAAGAAAAGTGAATTCCCCAATCTAAATAAGTGGAGTTCAAACGTTAAAACAACTGCATATACAAGAATCCACTACTACTGATAGAAATTAAAATCCTATCCTTTTCATACTTAATTAACATTCCTGTACAGCATTAAATGCAACTGAATGTAATCTTTTTGCTGGCTTCTTGACATCCTTTCAAATAATTAAAACGCAAGTGACTGGTATCAGCACTCTGAGCAGCACAGCATTTCAGCATTTGGCATCAGAGGAAAAATTATTTCCCTGTGTTAAATACATAATTAGTATAATACCTGCTAGAGTAGCCCTGCCTGGAAATGATCATGGGATTGAAAGAAAAGTACTACTGACATATCAAAACAAACTGTCCATTAATAAATATGACACCTGGAAGTGTGTTTTAACTACTTTTATTTGACTAATTAGAATTAATGGTTTAAAGTAATTGCCTAATTACATTTTACTCAGAAATTCTGAGATGCTCAAACCACAGAGCTGGTTCCCAGAATACATCTTACTGACACCCTAAAACACTGCTGTCTTAAAAATTTTCTTTTCTACATACTTCAGCATTTCTGAAGACATGGAGTTTCTAGAAATTATGTTTAACTGCTGTCTACAGTGTGTTGCGAGGTAGAATTGTCATGCCCAGATTATAGATCAGGGCTTGGATCTCTTTGGACACTAGGGAAAATTAATCTTTGGTCTGAGCTATCTTCAATTTAGCTAAATTAATCTTTTCCTTACTTATTGAGATATTATGCAAAGGAGACATTACATCTACCTTAGGTTTGATGGGAAACTTTAAATATAAACAAGAGCATGGCATGGACTGTCTGATGTTGTAAAAACTGAAGTCTTTCAAGCATATCAGGATACAAAGTTTTGGAAAAAGGAAATGACATCTATTTATCTCAGGAGCTTTCAGGAATAGGTGGCAACTTAGCCGTGGCTGTGAGGAGCTGCAGTTTCAATTTACTTATCAAAGTTGAGACATCCTTTTGTGGTTAAAGCTCTGGTTGCAATGGTTCATTAACTGACCAATATTTAAATAAAATATCTGAAATATCAGCTTTTTAAGAACTACACATTTTAATATCTGAATTTCAGTCTTTAATAGATCTGCTATCAAAAATGAAGACCTAATGCAGCTTTCAATATTTTCTAAAGTCCATCAGAACATGTAGTTGTGCCTAAATTGAGAAGTATTTCCCCATGTTCTGTCTTCTAAAAAAAATTATATCAAGTTTCCCACAATAAAACCAGAAGAGTATCTCAAGCCTAAGCTTTTTTTTTCTTTTTTTTTTTAAGCTACAGTACTTTACTAATGACCATTCAGTTATTTTTTAATCACTACAAAAAAAAAATTCAAATTATCACATCTTAGTTGCCATTGTACCTTGAGGAAAGGCAGGATTTTATTTCAGATCTCAGAGATGCTACTGAAAAAGAAAGTACCAATAATCCATCCTAAGCCTTAACTGTTAATTTTGAGAGAGTAATTTTTCCCACTCTCTCAATAATGAGTGGGTTTGGCCTAGAGGTACCTTAAACTGATCATAATTTAAAATGAACTTTGGATTTTGCCACATTATCATCTATGATTTCTTTACCAAATTTTGCTATAGACAGGATATAAAGGAAAAAGGAGAGGAGATTTAATGCTGCTGAATAAAAAGCAGACTGCATTATTCTTTGACACTATATTCCAAAGTCTTATTCAGTGCTCAGAAAGTGAAACTTGCAACAAACAGTAAGTTCCACAACTCTGATATAAACTAGTAGCATTCATAAATTTATATATTGTTATCTATGTATTAAGAGATTTATGGTTTATCCAAAGTAGTACAAACATCAATTTTCAAAGAGATTTGGTACATACATAAAACACTTTTCCCTTAGTGATAAACCTCATGGGCAAGGTAAGAAAAAAAGGCTTGTATTTTCAGTTTGTTGTTACTTAATCATTTAAGTATCTTTCTGTGTGAGTAGGTTTGATTTCATTACATGTCAGATAAATGTTGACTAAATTTCTTTTAAATAAAAAACTGTAGTGAAGCTTGGATAATAATAGTAGTAAGAATATGTTAAAATTACTTTTGAACCACAGTTTTTGATAACAACTTTAAAGTAAATAAGTATATATTTGGTAACAAAAAGAGTCATTGTAAAGGGAGATTTTCACCCAGAGAACTCAATCAGATAAATTATTTTTCTTGTTTACAAACTGAAAGAAGAATTAGAATTTGCTATAAAATAATCTATCAGTACTTGTATCAAATTGCAAAATTCCCATCTCTGAAAATTATTGGAGATCTATTTTCTGGGGAAAAAAAAAAACAAAACATTAGAGGAAAAGAAATTCTACTGAATAAAAAATTAAAGCCCCAATTAATCCCTAGTTCAGGTTTACTGCCTGTGGAGGGAAGGTGCAGTTTTACTGACTGCATCAGAGCAACAACTCGTCTCAGTAATAAAATGGATTGCAAACATTTTCCATTTCAGTTTTAATGTAAATCATTGGCCAGTCTTTCATGTCTTGTGGCATAAAATGCCCATAAAAGATTTTTCTTGCTCCTCATGTTGAATTTTGCTGACACTGCTTAAATTTTTCTGCACAGGTGACCAAAATATTCTGACAGGTCAGAAGCTTCTTACTCTCATCCTGAGCAACAGGAAAACAGAAAATCAGTTTGATTTTTGAAAGGGCTGCATGATTCTTGATCAATGTCCCAGTGATTTTCAATGGATTTGGCTCTGAAGTTTTTGAAGGATGTGAGTATTATGCAGAGATGTTAGCTTGCATTGACCTCAACTGAACCAGCTTTGGGACTGCAAGGAGTGTAGCTGTGTTAAGCTTAAACTAACTCATTAGTGAAGCTGAGGAAAAGGTGTAATGTGAGTGAAGCGTGATGATGACACACCCTGTGGCACACGTGTCTGAGAGAGCAGAGTGACTGCAAACAGTTAACATGGTTCCTGCAGCATTACTGCCTAAGTTTAGTTTACTTTGTGCAAGCTCCATAAGCATTTTAAAGAGCCAGCCACTGAGAGCTTGACTCCTTTGTCAACACTCAGATCCTATCAGTATGTGGTTGCAATACATTTATAAAGGGAACTCTAAGGAGACCTCAAAGGCAAGGAAGAATGTCATCTATCAAGAAATCTACCTTCTGGATGGAGATTCTTGGACTGCCCATTGATTTACCTTCACATTTAGCAGGCTGTGTCAGGGTGAGCAGGTCACTCAGTCAGGGGTAGTGGTAGCCTGTTTATTATTCATGTATTTCCCAGTTATCAATAATTTCACAGATTCTCATGTCAAATGTTCCTTTGGCACTGGAAAGTATCTCCTTAGAAGACTAAAAATGGCAACAGTAGCTCCCTTGTTGTCATGAGAATATACCAACTCTAGGATAAGAAATTCACCTAGAAGAACTCTAACCTCATATATATTCTACACATTGCTCATCAGATTATCAGTGTTTATGAATTTCTTGTGTTTTAGTTTCTGAAAATATACTGATAAACTTGAATATATTTGTATAAGATACAGCAAAAACAGTTCAGAGTAGATTTACATGTGTGATATATGAGATCATACAGAATATACATCTTTAGTGAATATTTCTAAATATATATAATTCTAAGCAACACTTCTTTGTCCTCTTCATATTATTGTTGGATATTTTACAAAGAAATTTTGGGGTTTGCTTTTTCATTTCAACAGTAGAATATAGAATTTTGGAAAAAAAATAAAGAATACTTCCTTCATTAAATCTTCCTGTATTCTTAATTTACATTAAATTAAATTAATGTTCCACAAGTTGAGTCTGTTTTGTCCATGACGGTAAGTCCTGACCTCATGGTCAAACTCAGCGTCCTGGTTGCTACCTATGGGTCTGGAGCTGAGCTGTGGCTGACCACCATCTTCAGAGTACTCCATTGCTAAAAAGCACAGCTGCAGCTTTCATTTCTACACAATATTCAGGATGTTAGGAACAATTTCTTCACTGAAAGGGTTTCCAAACAGTGGAAGAGACTGTCCAGGGAAGTGGTTGAGTCATCCTGCCTGGATATACCTAAGAGGTGTGCAGCCGTGACATTTAATGACATGGTTTATTGGTGGACTTGGCAGTGCAGGGATAATGGTTGGACTCATGAACTTATGAGGCTTTTTCCAACCTAAATGATTCTATGAATCCATGATTTAAGAATTTTTTAAAAACTAATCCATCCTAAGTTCTAAAGCAAGACAAGAAAACAGCATGTTTATTTTTCTTTTTTAGGTTTTTTAAAAGAAAGAATTTTGTACCTTTTTTTTCTGAGACAAATTATCTCAAATTGTAGATTAAAAATAGCACAAAAATTACTTCTGAAAAATAGACCATGTGATGACATTAGAAGACATTGTAACAAATAATCTGAACTTCAGAACTATTGTTCTTTAATGTGGTACATGTTATTTGAGAAAGTATGTATTATTATTTAAGTAATTTTCTGTGTTGCTTGTACAAAAAGCTGCCAGCTATTTTATAAAATTTGTGAGAGTATAGCTTACTCCTGTGATTTTTCTAATTGAATATCATCATACTACAATTGTACACGAGTAATTATATGCATCACTAATCCCCGTCTTGCTGTCAATAAGTCTGCTCATATGAATAATGTTTATACATTTTGCTTCTAAATAGGAAACCAGACAATTAAAAAAAGAAGGCTAGGAAATAAAATTTTAATAATTATAAAACAAAACAAAATGCACTATTAAGAGCCAAAAACCTACAACCAAAGCTGTGCTAGAGGTTTTGAGTTCATGTTATTTAATATTGTTTTTCCATTCTGGAATTTTTTACCTTTCATCTTCCCTACATGTATTTGTCAGCTACCTTGTATGAAGCCTTGACCCTGAAAATGCTTTGAAATATGAATAAAGATTTTGAGAAATACAAGAAATACATTACCACCAAGAATAAAGCATGAATCTTTATACAAAGAATTGGAAATGTTGTAGTTTGTGGTTTTATATACAGTAAAGTTTTTATGAAGATTTTACTTGCAATAATTTAAAAATCACCAAATAAAAAAAATTATAAAATTATTTAAAAATTATCCCACCTATGGGCTACTAACAAGCACTGTATTTTCCCCAAAATTATAATTTTAACAAAATTAAAATAATAGGCATTTGTCTGTTCAGAAGTTATATATTAGAGCCATGTGCTATGTCATGTCTCTGTTAAAAGATTGAGTAACTGTATTTACCATAAGAAAAATTTTAAGATTTTGAGTCTCAAGGATGAATATAAAATATTGTTTTCCAATACTAAAAATGACAATGAAGTATTTCACATTATGTAACTGAAGGAAGATTTGAAGGAAAGATAATCCCACTCTTAAAAAAACCCCAAAAACACCCCCCAACATAAGCGTCACAAATTAAAAGAAAAAAAAAAAGTGGTATTTTTTACAGAAATCACTAAATTTGTATTTTTAACAACAAAAAAACCCCTGGAAAATTAATTCCTGATTTTGTTTGCTATTTTGTATCTATAATTTATATTTTACAAAGATTCACTTTTTTCACCCCAATTATATTGTTAGAGAGAGCATTAATATGTTTTGCAACGTGTCAATTTCAGTAGAATCCATGCTGGTGTCTTTTTATCAGCTTGTCCTTTGGTCAAAATCAGTTGATATAATCAAACTGGAATTATGATCTACTGATACTCAGTTGTGTATCTTTGTAATTCTTCACCATAACTGTAATCTTAGAACTGCAATGAAGTGATTAAAATGAAGTTACAAAACAAAGACATTCATGCAATCATGTCACTATATAATTTGACAAAATTTCAGTAATATACAAAAAATGCTGTCTTTAAAGATCTCTGAATTATTATCTCAAATTCTACCGGTGGTATTGAATCTTGACATAGCTTTCTCAGACACAAGGGGTAAGAAAATAATTTTTCTTTTCCTTATACCTTGTAATTTTTCAGATTTCAGTTTCACAAAACTGCTAAAATACTGTGCCCTTTCCATTGAGTGAAAGTAAATTATGCCAGTTTTCCCAAAAGCTTCTTAGTGGTTTGATTTTATCATCTTAGGTAGCCCAAAGTTATATGAAGATATAAAAAAAATTATACAGATGAATATTAATGTGTACACTAGAAACAGCTTTAGTTGACAAAACAAAACCACATTGTTATAAGAATTTGCTTACATTCAGTGTTGCCCTATCCATTTCATCTACTACACAGGTTGCAAGCCAGCTTAATGACTGTACTGGCAATAATTGAAGACATTTCTTTCCATCTTAAATGTTTTAACTGTTCAAACCATGCCCACTCACATCCTTGCAGTAATTATTTACTGTCTGCAGTGTCTGAATTTTTTTTTTCTAATAAGTGTTGCCCTCAGAGATTTAAAGGAAGAAGTTTGATTTTTTTTTTTTTTTTTAGACAGTAGCAGTTCAGTGTTTGGCTTGCATTACAGTGCCTCGCATATTTGGCAATGTAAGTTCTTGGTTTGTGCCAGATACGTTAATTAGTTGGACCATAGGACTGTGGAATAGCACAGAGTAAAAAATCTTACCCATATCGATTAATGCCACATCCAGAATACTTCATAGATATCTGCAATGTATTATTTGAAGGGCAAAATAAATCCTTTTACTAGACTAACTGATATTTGGTGGAAAAAAAAGTTTTGAGCCCAGAATTTTCCTCAGGTTTGAAAGCACTGTTTTCCTAAAAAGGCATGTATGCATCTCATTTGAAAATACCAATGTATGTATAAAATTCCCACTGAAACAATATACCTAAGCAACATTCAACTTGCAAACGTTGGAAAAATTCAAAATTAAAATGGTGGTCACATTTCATTCCAGCTATGTGTTTTTTCATCTTTTGATAGCCATGTATTGATTAAGAAAGGGAGACAAAATAAAAAGTTCTGTGTGTTGCAAATGGATCCTGCTTGCATGCAATGAATTCTAGTAATAGCTACCCTTTTAAAGGAGGAGGATCTTAGTCTTCAGTTGCTTTATGTCTTCTTACATTCTTAATTTAAACTTTTCCTTTTGTAATTGCCATATTCTTGAGCAATATTCTTCAGCATAGAGAGGTGGATCTCAGACCTGGTTTTGAGGATGCAGAGAGCAGTAAGTCACAGGAAGATCTGTGGGTTATAAAGCATTAGATCTTGTAATTAAATATTTGTATTTCCAAAAGAAATAAATGTGAACTGCAATTTCAGTAATTTTTGTTCCATCACTTAGTGACTTGTGAATGTGTAACTCGGCCAAAATCAGATTTACTGATTCACTTTTGACCTCTATTACTTTTAGGCATTCCATTTTCTTATTTTTTCCCATCGTGCAAGGCTGTTAAGGCTACTTTGGTAATCTCTTTCACTTCCTTGCTTCAGAGGTCAGTAGAAAGATTAGTGCAAATGCAGGCAACACAGCTCTGTTCTGGTACCAGTGCCAGGGGGAAAAAACGTCACTATTCAGATTACACAGCCCTTGACTGAGGTTTACTTTCAGAAGACAAGGAGTGTGAAACCTGTATTTACCAATTCTTTAATCTTCTATCTAAAATCTTACATCCAAATACTTTTTCAAAAGACTAAGAAAAGATAAATAGATTAACAACAACAACAAAAAAAATCATACTCTAGCAGTTTCCCAGTTGGGAAGTCTTATTTAGTGTGCATTTCAGTGTCAACTACTTTTACTATGACAAAGTTAGGAGTAAGGATAAGCAGGCCCTTTCAACAAAAGCTCTCAGTCTCAATATGGTGGTTTAAGCTTTGCCTATTTAACAGATAGACAGAGAGTTGGGTTAAAAGTTTTGCTAGTGGGAACTTGAATTCATAGTCATGAACTTCAAAAAAAATTTCAGAGAAACACCTTATTCTATGTTTTATAATTAAAAAAAATAATGTGAAATTAATTTATCATTTGTTTAAGATCCCAGAGCTGGATGTAGCACTCCACGTGGTGTCTTACAAGGTTGGAGTACAGGAGTAGAATCACCTCCCTTGTTGAGGAGAGGCTGAGAGAACTGGGATTTTGCAGCCTGGAAAAGAGAAGGCTTTGGGGTGACCTAATTGCAGCCTTCCACTTCTTGAACGGAACTTACAGGAAAGATGGGGCAACACTATTTTCAAGGGCATGTAGTAATACAGCAAATACTTTTCCATTTTTTTCTTTTATTTGCACCTCTCATTCACAGATAAAAGCTGTCAGAAAGAGAAGTTGAAATTCTTTGTAGAAATATATGTATAAACTTTCACAGTTATTTAACTTTCATAATTATGAGATTAATGTTCACCATTCAGAGACTTATACAACTGAATAATGTATTCATTAGTATTTTTTGCATTTCAGAAGTACAAAGTCTAAGAATACTATCAAGGTGTGAGATTTTCTCAAATAATTTTTAAAAAATGATAGAAAAAACAAATGCCTACTGTTTTCTAATAGAAGAACCATAGGAGGGACTTCTATGGCATTATCAGATTCTGCATGTGGCCCATTCAGTGTTAAAGGTAATGATATCTTTACCTGTCTGTTTGTCACTATTCATCAGTACAGTAAGAGGAAATAAGTTTTTCTGTTATGTCTTCATATCATGGCTAAAATGAAAATACAAAAGGAAAATTACTTTGCCAATGGAAATTGTATTTGCAAAAAGTGCAAAATGCTTTGGGTATTCTGGAAGTGTTCAGTATTGAAGCCAACTGCATTCCATTAGTGACATCATTACTTTATCTTTCCTAATGTTCAGATGAAATTTCCTGAGATTCTTATGCAAAAGATGTTGAAACTGGTTAAGTAGAGCTGCTCCAACTTGCCTCTTTGATGCTGACTGCACAGGCTATTTACTCATGCTCTCCTTATCTTTCTTTTGCAATCTAATTGAAAGAAAGTGGATTACTTGGCTCTTTCCTTGCAGAAGGTGGTTGCTCTGAGCACATGCTTCAAGACACTGAAATTTTCCTGTATTTTGTTTACTTTGGCAATCAACTCCTAAGTTAAAATACCTCATCATAATTATGCTCTGAGACAATTATGCCCTTGTAGGAAGGGGTAGTAGCTGACAAGCTGGTAGAATTGAAAATAAGTTTTCAGAAACAGCCTTTGTTTAGGTCTCGAACAGAAACAAGAATCTCACAATTCAGGAACATGTCAACCACCTTTTCTGGGTTTAGCTTGATTCTGTCCCTCAATTAGACAATTGGAGTAAAAAGCTAGGTAGCAGCTGCAAATCAGGGACCATTTTAGAATGCGAAAAATGACAATGCTGTTAGTTTCTGTATGATGAGAGATCATCTGTCCTAAGGAAAAAATAAGAAATGTGGAAAAATTATGAAACAAGCATTTCTAATTACTTGATTTTTTTTTTCTTACTTAAAATTCAACTCAACTATGAATATCAACTACCAGGACCTTAAGAAGGTGTTTCACTGAACTTCAGTCAAGATCAGTACTGACAAGTCAAATCTTAGATTTTTAATGAAAGGCATTCTCCCATTGGTAACTAGGCATTGACACCCTTTATTACTTCTTTTTATCCTAGTCCATTTGGATATGTAATAGTTATATACTGTAATCTTCAACAATATTATTCAATATAATACATTCAATTTTCGTTCTTCATGTATATTGATTCTAAAAACTATTTTAGAAAGATCAGGGATTGTTTGAGTGTTAGGAGAAAGCCTTGTTCCAAGACAGAATCTCCTTCCATGAATATTATCTCTTATTTCATTGTGAGGAAATAAATTTCAGCATGCAGCATAAAACTTAAGTCTAGAAAAACCATAGATTTCTTTTGCACGTCTGTCTGTTTACAGGAGGAATATAATTTCTTTTCAAACCTTATAATAGAGACCTCCTATGAACAAAACCACTTTTAAGACTTGTGAGAGAAACTCAAAAAAAATTTCTAATATATAGCTAGAGCCTTAGATACCATTACCTTTCATTCGAGAGTAATACCAAACAAAATAGCACCTTTAAATGTTTTATTAGTAGGTGAAACCAAGTTCCTGGTCCCTGATAGCAATGAGGTGATTTTGCTACTTACAAAATAGATCCAACGGCAACTTAACATAAGTAGAGTAGTCCTTGCCAATTAGCCATGACATCTTTTGAGAAAAACACTTTAACAACTTTACAATTGTAATGTACATGTTAAGCCAAATGTCATTACATTATTTGCTAATCCTCTTTGAGTTTTTCAAGTTTTAAAAGATTTAAACAAATTAACACAAGTCCTTTTGCCTCTTGAAAAAATATTATTTCAGGTAAAAACAGGCAAAAACATTGATTGCCATAAAAGTCTACCTCTTCAAACAAGAGGGGTTTAGTTTTGGTTTTGGAGAATATGTAAAACTTGAAATCAAAATATATAAAAAAAAAGTAAGCCAAGGAGTTTCATTAAAATGAGAAGGAGACTACAACTGTATGTTGCAGTTTTTTTAAAGCTAAATTATAATTAAAGAAATTTTTTGTTAATAAAAATTTGGGAGGAGGAATTTTCCAGTTGGCACTAATGCTCATGAAGGCAATAATCTAATAAAAATTATTAAACCTGCAGTTCAGATTTCTAGAAACCACTTTTCTTGTGAATGATTTGGCTAAGTGTCAGTACATATGCAATCACTTTTTAATTTTTTTCCTTGGACTACTCACAAACATCCGAACATGATCAGAAAAAAAGAAACTATTTTTTCTAATAACTTCTACAAACATTTTCAATTTAAGTATTGAATTTATTTAATGATTTAGAGAAGAACATTTTCATTTAGGTATAGTGACACAAGTAGGGTTTTTTAAATAATTTCGCTTTTTCCATTGAAAAAATGGAAAGCCTGTGTTCCTGAAAAGAGTAAATAAAGAACTTACACTGATGTTTTAGTTTAGATCAAGAATATAATTTTGAAGTGAGTCTCCTAATTATTCTCACTCATCACACATGCATCCATATTACAGAGTGGTTTCAGAGTGTCAGCTGTTTCCATTCTGGATGAAAATGAGGCCTAACACAGAAAAGAAACACTTCTAGCATTCTCTAACATCTAAAATTGCTTAAATCCAGGGCTCCAGTCCAGCACTAGCAAGAGCAAAGCCTCATTTGGACACTGCATCTTGAGTATTTATTGTTTGTGTCTGAAGGCCAGCATCCACTGAGATGCACTAGTTACTACACACTCCAAGTACTTCGGGAAGGGAGCTGTCAAGGAAAAAGCAGAATTTCCACTCAAAGAGTTATTAGCTCAAATGGAAGGAAATTTAAAATCCTTTCCATAATTTCTATTAAGACTTGACATTTCAATGTGAGAAAAATGAATGAAATATTTCTGGGGGCTTCTGAAAAGATGTGGGACTACTATATTCTGTTACCTGACCTTGAATGTGTTTCGAATCATACTTTTCAAAGACAAGTTTGCTTATTCTGTTCTGTAGCAGAGGCAGGTTTTACTTTTAATCTGCCTTTTTATCAAGAAATTCAAGTTCCTGTGCCTCTTTCATGGCAGAATCGTGGTTCAACAGCAGTGGAAAATTACTTAATATTTCTTAGGTGTTACTATTACTGTTTTTTTCTTCATACAGGCTACTAATATGTTTAGTAGTTTGCATGGATTGTACTCTGTTTGAAATACAAAATAATAAACTGAGTTCAAGATCCGTTTGAACTGTAAAAATCCCGAAGCAATATCCCCCAAAAGAACATCATGTGTGGCTAATAGAAGCAAAGAAAAACTATATGTACTCTATTCATATTTGTTATATTCTCATCTAGGCTTAACCGCTCAAATTTTTTTAAGTTCCAGACATTCTAGTTATTGATATTTCCAGAGATAAGGAAAAGAGAAAGAGATAATTTAATCAGTAATATACTTTCCCGGTTTGTCTGCTTAAGATTCATATCCATCTCTTGTTACCAGCCGAAACAATATTTTTTTCTTTTGGAAGAAGCCTGTAGGTTTTAGCATTACTCTCTTGGAGTCTTGCTCAGAAGTGGGACTTCTAAATAAGGAGATTCTCTTCTTTTATTTGTCTCCTAATCTATTAGTATTGTTTGTGCTGTTTTCTCTTTGTTCACCTTCTATTTAATTCAATTGTACCCGTTTGTTCACATGTGTACAGACAACCCACATAATAACAATCAAGTAACTCATAGGTGATGTTTGTATTGAAACAGAATGCCTTTTCCCCTCTGTTTTCATATAATGTCTTTGCTTACACTGAGGCCGAATAGCAATTTCAATAATTAGAAAGTGTTCTACTTTTAGATAATAGGAGTGACACATGAAAAAGTCCTTAAACTGCTCCTGTGAATGATATAAGGCACATATAAATATTCTAACCTGCACAGGAATACCAGAAATCAGCAGGTAAAGGATAGCCAGGGCAACATTTTGCAAACTAAGCAGTGTTATATCCCTTTTTGCCATCCTTGGGAACTGTTTTAGCAACAGAGGGGCAATATAGGTACAACTAAGATATTTTCCTTTAATATTGTTCCCTGTTTTTTCCAGTTTCATGTATTCTTTCCCTTCCAGAGCAGCTGTACTTTGTGTTCTAGCTCAGTAAAGCATTCCAGCAATTGCCCACGTATATAAATATTTGAGTTGCCTCTTGAAGACACCTTGCTAAAGAAATGTGGTGAATTAGTATCTGAGTGATTGAACATGCAAATTTTAATTTATGTAAACAGAAATGATAGTAATCTGTCTAGGTAGCCATCTGGTTTGTCTATGAATGACAACCCCTTCTGATTATTATACACATTTTATAAATTCAGGCAAGATATAATAACAAAATTTTACGTAAGACATAATAATTCCAAAATCATTGTGTCCTAAATGTCTGTTTTGAAAAATACATAAATCAGTACAACTTTTAATATAAAACTAAGTTACAAATATTCCCTGGGCTTCAACAAATGATAGACCATTAAAATAAGTTACAGCATGTATAAAATGAAATATTATCGCCACAAAACAAAGGGTCTAAACTCTAAAAGCTTTTGAAGAGATTTCAAAGACTTAGTTGAATCAGAAAAGATTCGTAGAGGAATATCTAAAATGGCAGAGAAAATTTTTGCAATTAAGCAGTTTTAGAAGAAAGCTCCTGAAAACTCATCTCAACTCCAGTAAATTACATATTTCATGTTGTTACCTTGCTGAGATGAGGAACGTCTAGAGGGTACATTGAGGTAGGAGGTATGGAACAATTTACATACACATGCTGTCTTCAAATTGTAGCACTCTCTTTCTACGTAACTGCACATTGTCTCTGTCAGTAGTGATTACACTAAATATGTTATTAAAAGACGGTATTTTCTGGGAAGGAGAAGAACACGGTTCAATGGATAGAATTTTCATCTCTAGAAATAGGTGTACATTGAGTGAACATTTGGAAATGAATATAACTTTCTGGACTTGAGTTTGAATTTAACTATAGTGTAAAATCCCTATGCGGTTAAAATGATTGGTTAGCAGGTTTTTGCAATGTCTATGAGGTTTTGATGTGAATAAGAAGTACAGAAATACATGGCATAGAAATTAAGTCTGTATTTCTGAGAGATTAAGAAACAGGAAACAGTGTTCACAGAACTAGTGACCTGTAAAGTCCAGTTTTAAGCATGTAGTTTTATTTTCTGTGCAGTTATTTGTCCCTAATTTAACACATGACATGAACACTCAGCTCTTTTCCCTATTAACAAACTACTCTTAAGTTATTTCACTGAATTCAGTAAAGTTAAAATTTGATCTCTAGGAAATCAAAAGCTATTTATTCAAGATGCCCATCAGGATAGTAGTAATTAGGTGTATTTTAGTTTTCAAAAAGAAGAACAAAAATCTCTAGTCTTCATCTAATCACTGACCCTTGTTTTCAACATGAAACAAAGCCAATTTTGAAGGCCATTATTTTGGTCGTAGGGATCAATAGTCTACTGAGCTTGTAAAGCTCCTGAATGAATGAAAATTTGCGACCAGTCTTGTGCATTACATATTGGAAGTACCTCACATTACATATAATTAATATGCCACAAAAAAAAAAAAAAAAAAGTGTCAACACATTGTGTCCTATAAATAATATTCTTACAATGTTCAGAAAAGTAATCCACATCCTTAGAAACCTGGTTTTTTTTTAAAGAAAAAGGGCATTGATGTGAACGCAGACCTCTTTCCTCTGGAAAAGTGCTCATTTTTTATTAATTTTAGTGATGCTAATTAGTCACTGGTAGTGATACTACTAAACAGGTACTCTTACTCTGTGGTGCATTCGGTTATCTGAATGATAAGTATGTCATTTGTCCCTGTGCATAAACCCAAGACCATGCTGATACCTGAACGGAACCCACCCACCTGTGTGCCTGTTGCCTCTAAAGAAAGTTCTTGGTTATACCAGAAAAGTTCAATGGATCACTTGACAGGTTCTAGGCTGGGAAGAAGATCTACCTTAAAATGTAGACACTTCCATAAAATTCAGAGATTCTTGAAATTCCTATATGTGCACCTTAGCTCATGTGAAAGATGTATTTAATATTATATGGAACATGGCCTTTTGCCCTCGAAAGTCTGCACTTTAGGAGAGGCAGAGATTATAAATACACTTCAACCTCTGCTTCATTTGGGCTTCCCACTCACTTAAATGACATTAGTTCAAAGCTATTTTTCTAACTACTTTGGAGAGAATAATTCCTTGAAGTTGTCCTGTAAGATTGAACAGTTGTAGCTCACAAATACCCTAGGAACAAAGTCGATCAGGCAAACTCCAAGGAATATAAGAAAGAGACAAATATTTGAAAGTGAAATCTTTACCAGAAACAGACTGTTAGATAATTCTAAAAACAAAATGCTGCACAGTGTAATAGAGCTCATCTGTTTGCTGATTTTAAAATGTATACTTTTATATCAATTAGAAGTCGAAATCTAAATTATTTATTAAACTTCTTTTTAATTTATGATTTGAATCAGCAATCATTTTAAGCTACATTTTACATGGAATTTTCACTTTTATTCAATTCTCGTTCTGTTCTGCTAATTAAAGAAAAAATAAAACAGCTGATGACCACTTATTATAGATAAACATGAAGATGAAGACAAAGGGATTTATCATCCTTTAGGAAGATGGAATAATTATATTTTGTTATGGTTATCTCAATTCACATTACTTCTTGTTAACCTTCAGTAATACAAAAGTATGGGCAAGTTAGAATTTAATGATAAATACATATTTACAGCAGAATACTTGTTAAATAGAACACCATTTCTTAGGAATTTCTAAACACATTTAATATTTATTGTTCATCATTATTTGGTAAGTAATTCAATTCTCTTAATTAATATGACTCATATTACACAAAAGGAACCAACATGCATGTGATAGAATAAAACAAATCTGTTTTAAAGTTGTTTCCTGATGGTAAATAACAAGCAACTTATTAAATTCCTCTTTCATGTGTTTTCTTTTGATGAAGAAAATGAATTGCATTGAACAGCATGGGAAATTGCCTGATTCTGAGTTGATTTAACAATTTAATCACATATATATATTGGCTGGTTTCATTTATAAGTCAGGTAGTGCTCAGAGCAACCTACCTCTAACCCTTCTGTCTTTTTGATTATAAGTACCAAATCTCCCAACACTTGGGCATCTGACTGTGACAGAAACAGATACTCAAGGTGCATGTACTTGATCAAAATTGAAATCTCACCTAAAGACACGTCAGTTGCTTCTGAATTGATTAAAGTTGGTATGGGGCCCATCCTCAAGAGATCTTTACATTATTTTTCTTGACTAAAACTCTGGAGAATGCAATATAAATTTTCAATTTAGTTGTGTGTTCATATCTGTTCTCCCAGAATAATACTTTGTACTGTTTCCAAATGTTACCAAAATATAGTAAAATTTCCATTCTGCCCACATAAAGCCTGATCTTCTGAATGCTTCTTTCTAAAAGCTCCAAGTTTTCATCAGTTTCTATGAAGAGTGCACATTTTCTTCCATATTTTGATTGCTAATATTAAGATACTTTTTCTTCACAGTTATTTCTTCATTGCTGTGGTCAGGATCTTCAAAAGTCTCTCTATCAATCAACTGCAGCTGAAAAAAATGCATCATTATTTTAAAGTCCCACTGACATGACTAGCCTACCTATGTGACTTAACACCAGGAATGACTGTCATGGTGTTTGTCTTGTAAAAACTAAGTGTCTCACTTTGATAAAATGTAGAGCTAATTCTGCCCACAATAAATGTAACTCAAAATCGCTTTGATAATTTGTTGCACAGGTGATAAGAAGGCTAAAAAGCAATAAACCCACATTATTACACATTAATTAATATGTATTAATGTCTGTGTTAATTGTATTTAGCTGTGATCACTTTTCCAGTATGACAGAAGTCGAGACAATGTGTGATTAAAACATAAGATGAAAATATCATGCAGTACAAATAGTCTGTTTACCTTGATATACGTGAATCTAATGGCAGTCAGTAACACTAAAGAAAGATTACATGTACATCACATGTGCAGAGTAGTGGTTTTGGGGGGGGGGTTTCTTATTTGCTCTTCCAGTTTGTAGCAATTTGAGAGTTTGGGATTTTTTTTGGACTCACAAATCGTAATTTTAATGTTTAACACCTTTCAGTAAACTTGTATTTCCTAAAATTGTCTAGTAACTTTTTGAATTCAAGATTGCTCTGGGCAATGGCAAGGCTCTGCAACAATGTTTTACATTAGTGAGCAACACACAGTGTTCCATTTAACTTATTTATCTTTGTTACAGTTTCTTTAATTAGCTCTCTCTTGTCATTTCAATCAGTTCATTTTTTTTTCTTGTTCTTTTTATCACAGTGTTAGTGTTTTCAGTTACATTTCTTTAGGAATTCTAAGATCTCTTTTCTGGAAAAGCGATAAATAATTTAAAGAGTATCATTTTATATAGATATTTTGGGGTTGCTTGTTTATATATGAATCATTTTACAGCTATTCATACTGAATTTTATATGCCAACTTACTGCTCATCATGCCCATCATGCTCCTGTACCTTTTCACAATTTTTTTTTCACTATCCTATAATACCTTCCATGCATGTCAAAGTCTGTCACTTCATTAATTTTGCCTTTTTCTAAGCAATTTCATGAGCATGTTGCTTGTCAGTTCTGTTAGCAGATCCTATATTTTCATCAGTTCTTGAAATTTCTTATAATGTGCTTGCAGGGCTTAAGGCAGGCAAGAATGGTGTTTGTTAAACATTTCAGTTAGAACATCAATTTATGTGAAGCAAGGACAAAACAAATAATTCCCCATTCCAGGAAATACATATATCATGAGTTTAGTTAAAATGGTGGCAGCACATACCTTGCATACATAATCAAAATGAAGCTCAGTGCCTAAATTATCTATTTTGAAAACTCCAAAAATAATCACGTAAAAGTATCAAATACCTTTACTTACGAAGTATGCTAAAGTATACGTCTCAATAAATTACAAAAAGGATTGTTTAATGTCAATCTGTAGAATGCTTTTATAGTCAGTGAAATATGAAGAGCTGCTATTTTTGTTTGCCATTTATCCTCTCCTAGATATCTATCCTAAAATAAAGTGAAACTCCTTGATTGGCTAGTTCTCATTGTTATATTGAGAATACATGTTCTTGCAGCTTGCAGATGGCTGAAGGTAGAATTCTGTCATTCGTATTTCAGTTAAAACTAATGCTGAATTCTTCTTTGTCAATGAAATGCCTACGAATGTTACAAAGAACATATATCCACAAGTAAGAGAATAAGAACTCTTTTGGTCTACAAGGCATAAAAGACTAAAAGACTTAGGGACATGATACAAGAAGAGTAAGGTATTTTACAAACCCAAATGGATGGAACTAGTCTAGATGAAGAGAACTGTGCAACTGGGAAGGAAAGAGGGCAATCTTTTCTGTTGTTTGTTTGGTTTGTTTTGCAACTCGACTTTTATTTGTGAACAGTTATTTCCAGTCCCCAACCCGCCTTCCTTCGTTCCCAGTTCCTTCCCCCCTCCTTGCCACCTCCACGTCGCTGATGCCTCTGCAAAAAGCAGAGTCAAGACGGCTCAGTTAGCAGCATGTCTCGTCGAAAGCAAGCGAAACCCCAGCATCTCAAATCGGACGAAGAGCTGCAAGCAGAGGTAGTTTCTGAGCACGGTAAGGGCTCCCGGCGCCTCTTTCTCCTTCTCTCTCTCTCTCTCTCTCTCTCTCTTTTTGTGAGTGTGTTTCGGATGGAGATAGGTGAATTTATGGTGATGGTGAACATGGGAGCGCAATTACTCTGCAGCGGGAGAATGGGAATTAGAGCAGCCGGGGGAAGAGGCAGCGGAACTGAGAAGTTCGCAGTTTAGCCAAGTTTCTGCAGCCCACCCCCTGCCTAACCAGCCCTCCCAGCAGCAACCTCCCGGCC
>VXBQ01013204.1:248612-270038 GCA_013400175.1 Phainopepla nitens | reverse complement strand
GTCGGAGCGCGGGGCCGGAGGGCGCGGGGCGGCGGGATTCCCTCGGCCCCCGCGAACAAAGCGGGCAGAGGGGCCGGCCCCGGGGACAAAGCCGGCGGCTCCCTGCGAGCCGCGCACCTGCCTTCCCTGCCCGGGCAGCCGGCGCTGGCAGCGCCTGCCTCGGCAGATGTAATTGCTGGAGCCAGAGCAAGGGCGCTGCAGATGGGCTGAGCTCGCTTGCTCACTCGCGGCGGGGTTCGCTAAATTATTTTCATTTTGCCTTGAGCTCCCCGTTTTCCCTGCCGGTGTTTTGTTTCCTTGCTGGTTTAGGCTCTTGTTTTGAACGGCTTGCGAGCCTTATGGGAAACTCTACAGTTATAACTGTACAGTGTTTTTATACGAACGAGGACCCGTCAAACAATACTCCCTCAGCAGTATGAAGTAAAATTCGGGAGTTCTTAAGGCGCGGTGTTGAAGCTGACACAATGCAGAAAACATTTCTGCTGCTTGTAGAGCCTTGCCTCACCCAACAAAAGGAGAGTCATGACAGTGCTGGATGTGAGCTGCTGCTGTAGTGTTTGCTGTAATAAAAGAAAAAAGCCAACAAAAATCAACCCACCAAAACCCCACCCCCTCCTATCCCAACCGAAAATTGCCAACTCCTCTCCTATGTTCAGTTCCTACCCTCTCATCACTCCCTCTTCCCCTCCCCCCAAAATAAGCCAGTTGCATGATAAGGTAAAGGAAAACTGTTGGAGTAGTACAGTTGTGTGACTAGTTGTATGAAACTGCTATCCAAATTGCAGCTGAAAATGCTGAGATCTACAACAAGAAACTACTGAATTTATGCCTCGTTTATATATCCTCTGCTCCAGTTCTACAAATATTACTAAACTCATAGTGTGTTCAGGTTGAGTATAGTATTTTTATTCTTATGGGGGCAGGCAGACTTCTTTATCTAGCACTGTGGGCTATCATCTTTTTCTAGTGAGTGTTAATTTTTGTTTAAATTATTCCTTTGATCTCATTTACAGGCTTCTGGAGTAACAGTGAATGATGAAGTCATAAAGGTTTTTAATGACATGAAAGTAAGGAAATCTTCAACCCCAGAAGAGATTAAAAAAAGAAAGAAAGCTGTTCTCTTCTGCTTAAGTGATGACAAAAAACAAATAATTGTAGAGGAGTCAAAGCAGATATTGGTTGGTGACATTGGTGATACTGTGGAGGATCCCTATACAGCCTTTGTGAAGTTGCTACCTTTGAATGATTGCCGATACGCTTTGTACGATGCCACGTACGAGACAAAGGAATCTAAGAAAGAAGACCTGGTATTTATATTCTGGTGTGTGAAAGCAAAGCTTGCTGTTAAAATGGAATATTCTGGAGCTGCCACGGGATGACTTAATAACTGTTTTGTTGTTGGCTTTTTTCTTTAAAGGGCTCCTGAAAGTGCACCTTTAAAAAGCAAGATGATCTACGCAAGCTCTAAAGATGCCATTAAAAAGAAATTTACAGGTATGCCCCTGAAAATGTTGTCCTCGTTAACTGCAGTGCCATTTAGATGTTGAGGTTCTAACAAGTACATTGTTGTCCACCTGTCTTTCAGGTATTAAACATGAGTGGCAAGTAAATGGTTTGGATGATATTAAGGACCGTTCAACACTTGGAGAGAAATTGGGAGGCAACGTGGTAGTTTCACTTGAAGGAAAACCCTTATAAAAAGACAGACAAGTGCCATCTGGATCTAAGGAGCTTCCATTTCTGCAGCTCGTTCAATTGGAATAGTATTAGTCTTCCCATCCCCTCCCCTCCTGAAAAAATAAGTCCCTTCCCCACCACCCTGAAGGAGATGTCATTGTTAAGCAGTCTACCAGTGATTGCCATTAGACTGTTAAATCCTGGTAGTTTTATGTAGGATTCAAGGAATGCTTTCACGTCATAACTCTTGGCCAAAACTGACGTTGCAGGCATTCCTTGCAACATGTTCAATGAATGTGATAGTTAATGTAAATAGTCTAGCAGACAGCAAAGGGTAAGCTAATGGAATGCCTTGAAAGTGTTGTCCACTGGTCGGATGGTAGACTCTCTACAGTATTACTTACAGTTGCACTTGATTGCAGTTCCATGAGGCTCTTGTGCATTCATACACCTCACCTGCCTTGACAAGCCTATTTTTGTGACATGGCAGCACACAACACTATGCATTTAAAGCACTTTTTTGTAATATGTTTGACCCGCCCCCCCACCCCAGGAATGCCAATTAAGTTGCTGTAACTGTGTCATCAAATTATTGTAGTACCTCAGTTTCATTCCTGTTACATGCATATCTTTATAAATGAAGTAGCTGTTACGATGCCTTTCGTTTTCCATTGAATGTACACTACTGAGCAGGAGTAGAAGTTACCTGTTTACCATACGAGTCTTGAAACACTAAAGTTTTGTAAAACATCAGTCATGGTGGCAATTTCTGTATTAAAAAGAGCCTTAAATGGAACATTGTTTTTTGAGATCAAAAACTGGCCACGTTGCAATAAAACTTGTGGCTTATTACAGAACGTTGCCTTGTTTTCATTGGAAAATATAGTTTTTAAGTGTTTAAGCATATTTCAAATAACTTCTGTGGAAAGTATTGTAAAGGTAAACAATCATTAATCTCATCTTGAATAATGCAGGTTTTTAATACTGATTTAGGCACTGCTTTACAATACTTTGTGGCTCTGTTCTGGCCGTTCAATAAAGGACCTGCTCCTAGTTTACCGTAAAGTAAAGAAGCTACCACTACTGGAGACCATTAGCTCCATGAAACACTTGTGTCAGAAACTTAAAAATATGAAGCAATTAACCATGCAGCGTGTTTTGGACCTGAATGTTCTTAAAGTTCTACATGCCAGAGGGAAACCTTGCAGGAGTTTTTCCAGCTCGCCGTGTTTCTCGGTAAGATGACGTGCAGTGACAGTTACAGGCAGAATGTGAAGCAGGGAAATAACTTTTGTTTCTTGCACTTGGACCGACTCAGTACAGGAATTAGCCTAAATGAACTGTTCTGCTTGTTAGCTTCTATGTAAATAGAACTGGAAAGTGTTAGCCACTACTGAGGCTTGCATAGGGGACGTGTTTTGGCTGGGAGCCAAATAATGCTCTCCTTATAGAGAATTTGATCTGCTCTGTGTGAGCAATCCTCCGTTAGCCAGAGCTATTTATGGCAAACACATGCTTTTGTATCTTGTCATCGTTATCCACAAATGGCAAAACTGGACATGATTCTCCTGGTATGCATAAAGGAGCGCTGTTAGGCAGCCACTGGCAGCTGAACTGTACATGCTGCTAGAAGGAATGCTCTTTTATCATTACCTTATTTTAAAAAGTTGGTAGAGTAGAACCGTGGAGCTTTTAAATGCGGGCTCTTTATGTTCAGTCCATAGCCCTTTTTCAACAAGGAAACAGATAATAATCCAAATACTTTCTCTCTTCCCCCCTCCCCCCCCCAATAGTTTAAGTAACATAGTGGTACTGTGTTTAGGCTCTCTTGTCCTGTAGAACTTTAAGACTTAATTTCAGGCTTCTGGCTATCCCTCTGACTTGCACACCTCATTGTGTTAGCTGTTCTATGTAGACTAAACTTTACGAGAATTTACGTAAAAAGGCATGATGACCACTGATTTACTAAGTATATTAATGAATCTTGGTTTTGTTCTACAAAACTCTCCTTTCAGGTACCTTTTAAGATTGCGAAGTAACTGATGGTATGCATGTTGTCTAGATGAAAAAAAAAACCCACAACTTTTTATTCCTCAGAATAGTCTATTTCTGATCATTCATGTTGTATGCAAAGCCCAGTTTAATGTAAAGATCTTTGTGCTTTATGTTTAACTTGAGTTCAGTACAGTAAAATGAAATTATCTTTTAACTGATTTTTCACAAGGAATAAATTGTTTCTTTAGAAAAAGCCAAAATGGAGAATGTTAAATTTTAATAAACTATTTGAATTTTCATTTTAGACAGTAAACTTTTTTTAAAGAGTACCATGTTTAAATTTATTGTTTGTCTCTGCTGCAGTCCAGAAAAATGTCTGTGGCTTCTTAGTTGAATATTACAAGTTTGTTGGTTTGTTTTTTTTTTTTTTAACTAGCTTAGGTGTATATTCACTCAGTCCAACTAGCTATGAAATTGAAGCACAAACTGTCTTTATGTAAGATTCCTACCAAATTAAAGTTTTGGATCCAATAGGATCAGCCTGCCTTCAGTTTGTTCTTGAAATGAATGACTGACTGACTGATGCGAGGTCCAATTCAGATGGCTTGCTTTAAAAAAAAAACAAAACAAAAAAACAAAAACCAATAAAGTGCTACGGAACTGTTACTGTTTGAATTATAAAACAAATGAGAGACAGCTGGCATCTGTTCCAAAATGGTTTGTCAGCTGTTGTTTTCTGTCATTATGCAAAATGGTGAGGGCCTCATTGTGATCGAGAAGTGGAAGAAAATCCTCTCAAGTTGAGTATCTTCTGTGTATCTCTGTGTAGACGTGACTTTTGGATATCTTGGCTTCAGTTATTTTATTGATAAAGAAATGTTAAATAAATTTTTCATGAGAGTAGCTTGTGCAGAAATGGCATTTTTCTTCTAAAAAAATACTTCAAAGCCAGCAGTTTTGTTTGATTTGGTAAATCCTGGAAGAGGTATAGATAGATGGGTTTGATTTCTCTGAAGAGGGAAATCTATCCAAGACTAGAGCGTGTAAGTGAGGTTTATGCTTGTGGCGACTTTAGAAGTGCAAAGCTTAAATTTATATGGACTTGAGTGTAAAAATCACTTCCAGTCAGATCATGAAGTTTGAGTGTGCTCAGTTAAAACCCAGAGTGTTTCGCTGCGTGGAAGAGTTTTCCTGCTCTACCATTCCCTCAGAGCAAGTGACGGAATACAGCAATTGCCACAATTTGATAATAAGCTTTACTCTCTTATGCCAATTCCAGTATAAACCAAATTTTCATGTCTGCCTATTTTTTATAAACTTCTGTGAGTCCCCTTTAGTTTGTGGTGGCGAGTTAATGATTGTAGAGTGAAAACACGGCACTAATGGTGGATCAAAGATCATCAATGTAGCACCTGTCTATGAGTATTGAATTTCTTTGAAATATTTCTGATTTTGAAAACCTGGTATAAATAAAATTAATTTAAATGTCTTCAGTTGTTGAGTTTGTTTGTGTGCTAGACAGCACCTACCCTAATCGCTTTGTTGTTTTCTTTGGACTGGGAGATACTGTGAAAGAAGTTGTGGAATACCTGGATTTTTGTTACAGGTTTCATCTGCTGCCCATTCAGTTCAGTATCCAGCTGTAGCAAAAACCAGCACTGGTGACTCTAGAGATGGATATTAAGAAATTTTTTGTGGGTTGGTTCTAGATGAACTTTTGTTGGATCCCAGCTCATGTGTTCAGAAAATTAGGTGGCTTTTATATAGCAAATGTAAAAAAAATGTACGTTTACACTGGCAAATCATTTCTAATAAAGGAAATAAAGTGAACTGATAGAGTGTGAAAAAATTGACTCTGTGAAGAAAGGTCAAACTGTCATTTTGGTATCAGTGGCATCTCTTGTTAATATAAGATTTCTTGGTTCTAGAAATAAGTTATCAGGAAGAGTTAATTTTGTAAACAAAGCTGTCAAGAAAAAGCTTCATTGGATTCTCTGGAGAAGGCAGACTTAAAATGTACATAAAAAAACCCTTTACTGTTAACCGAACACAAGCCTTCTCTATAGCTGTGGGGAACACACATAAGAATATGTATTAAAAAAAGAAATGGAAGGTCTCATTCTGAAGTTTTTAAATAAACATTTCTGTTTAGTTTTAAAATGTTCTGTTTTTACTAAATTCATATCCAGTGCTTGACCCTATTGAATTTGGACATTCTCTGCCTCACCTCCCATGCTGTTAAATCTACAATAATCCTCATACATCTTACTCTTCATTGCATTACTTATCTATGCATTCTATTAGTAACCACTGAAGAATAAATACAACTGTAAAAATTAAATCTTTTCATAGGAAGGTCAAACAGGTGACATAATTTATGTTCATTTAATGATTTCATAGAATTGTCTTTTTAAACTGTAAAGCTTAGCGAAAAAGTGTGCTAATTGGAGGTACTGAAAGTAATTTTGACATTCCTAAGATTCTGTGATTGTCTTTTTAATAACTCCTTGTAGGTTAATGTTTCTCTTGTCAGCTTTGCTTCATAGTTACTTAGAAAACTAATGATTGGAAAAGAAACTTGAAGGTGCTGCTGGTTATTTTTAGAAGTTTCTAAATGTCAATTTGGATTATAAAATAATATACAAACTTCAATTTCCCACTGCTAGCCTAATTTTTATTCTTGTGTGTACAGGCTTAGAAATGTATGTGCAATTGTGCCTCTCCTCTTCCACCTCTTTATTTTTAAAAACAGCTGTGTCACTGCAAATCCCTGCCATCTGCCCACGGTCTTCTGTAAAGGTTTACAGACAATCTCCACTTGTACCTTTTAGTATCTATTCTTCCCCTCTCTTATTTGTGACTGTAGGAGTTTGATTTAGAAAAAACGAACCTCTGTAATATTGTGCTTCTCAAAACATTTTCTATTATGCAGAAAGTTAAAAGCATCAGTTAATCTCTGGTGAGCACAGCTGCAGGGTGTACAGTGGCTTGAAAAAAGAGATGTGATTTTGAGAACCAGTTTGGAGAGCCTTATTTGTGTCTGCTTCCTCTTAGTGGCAGCACTGCTTTCATCTGTGACCTTCTATTAAAGCTGATGTGAGAGCTAAGCTTTTCTTCCATTTTGACTGTTTCAACAGAAAATGGAATGTGCTTGTAGCAAACAAGGTGCAGAGAAGCAGAGAAGGTTTAGAAGCAGCAGTTTTTCATACAGACCTGTACATCTGGTGGAGGGGAAAGGGTTACAGCAGAGGATTTGTTTCCTTTTAATTTCAGGAGCTTGCAGCTGTAATGACTGGGCTTATGTTATCTTTTGCTCTGCCTGAGCATATTGATTCCACAGTCTCAACTGTCTCAATGCTTTCATGCAATGAAATGGGAACACACAGCTCTTTATCAGTGAAATGTGGTTTACTCCTACAGAAGTGAAACCCTGCTCCAACAGTGCTCTTGGTTAGCCATGTCATATGGACAGATGCACCTAAGCTGCATTTGAACAATCCTTAAAATATTTGATTACACCAAATACAATAATTAAGCTATTACATAGGGACTGAGGATGAACGGGTATAGTTCTTAATTAGGTGACTGCAAGTGACAAATATAATTCATGGTCATATTTTTGAATCTTAGCCCTGTTATTTAAGCATGACTTAAAGATGAAACACTTCCCAATCTACAGAATTCACTGCCTGCATAAATTCTTTCAAGCAGCAGTAGCATAATTTTAGCTCTTCACTGAATATACTGATGCAGAATCTGTCACCTGAGGGTTTTTAGTCGTCTGCTTGACAAATTCCTTTTGTAGGGCTGCATTATTTCTCTGCATCCACAGTTCAAATTCAGTTCCCACAACTCTCCTTCCAAGTAACCAGAATTCCTAAACAATATTTATTCTGTGTGACTAAAGTAGAAAGGCATCTTGTAGAACACCCATAGGAAACAAATGCATGGTATTAGCCTGCGTGGCCACTGAACATGTTTGGCCCTGCGTGCCATCTCTGACTGTTGGGTTATTCTGATGAAAGGTCAGCTCATTCAGGTTTGTGTGGAACAGCCCAACACAGAAAATCTGAGGAAACAGGAAAGAACAGTTTAATTTTGCTCAGATAAAGACTTTACTAGCTGAGTGTGATAACTTTTTCATTTTTTCTTTTTACCTGTCTTGACAAAAACACCTGGCTTTGATTCTAGACAGTTTTATCTGTTTAGTTCGACAGGTGCAATGGTTGGAAGTATCTTCAGGACAAACTGTATTTAGATATATAACCTTTTGATAATTCTGGCAGTTGCTTTGATCTCATTATTTTAATTCAGTCACTTCAACTCCATTTCAATTTTAACTGCCTAGTGTTCAGCATTGCCAGTGTAATCTCACAACACAGCTTGAGGAACATTTAAAAGTAGTCATCATCAAAATTAATAATAATATAAATAAATTGTATTTATTTATTTTATTGAGCTAGCGTCAGTTTTGCAAGGATGATGACAACTCTCTTAAAGTTAGGTGGTCTTTCAGGGAGTTCCTGACTGAGCACTGCCACAGATCTTTGTGATAAAATGGAAGAAGTGTTGGAGCATTCATATCAGAGCAGTTTGCTTTGCTTTCTTGCATAGCTCTATGAATTTCCTCTCCTGGAAGATGTTGAGGTCACTGTGGTATCAATATTTAAAGTATTTCACCTTCTATTTCTGAATAGAATGCACAGGCTGCAATTACAACTCTTTCTTAGGGTAATACAGTCAAGGATCTCAGCTATGAATTTCATTTTTTCCCTGATTACCAGAAGGGAGAAAAGCATGTGTCTCATCCCACGGTGTAGCATAAGGCCAAAACGCAGCACTGCGCTTCCATGCCCACATCATAACTGTTTCCAGCTATTGCACCTGCAGGTACAAAATGTGACCTTGTCAAATTAGGTGTGCATGGTCTTGGAAAACTCCAGAAAAGAACTGTGGTAAGAGAAAATACAAAGTTGAAATACTTCCAGTAAGTGCTTTGTGCACACCAGATTGGAGAAGCATGTGGCTGGCTCTGTGTTTATCTGCAGGTATTTTGTGCACAAAGTAATAATGACAAATATATATTTAGCATAAATAGTAATGCAGAATCTTATGTTAATTTAACAGCTGTCTTCTGTGGAAAATAGTGAGGGTAAGATTTTATCTTGTTTGTTGTTCCGGATTTTATTAGTAATGATATTAATAACTAGTTTTTCTGCTGTAATAGCAAACTATGGAAATGTGAGAAGAGTTATTTCTCTTTGCATCAGCATCTTACATTGTGTGCAAATACAGATCCTCTCAGTTTCTTCTTAAAATATTGTTTGGATCACATCCAGTGCTTAACGGAAAAGAATATAGGATTTTTGTAAATCACATTTTACAGTGTTAATGTGAACATGCACATGTTTTTTGAACTATGAGATAAAAAACTTTTAATTACAAAAGGGCATATTTTGGGAGAAAAAAATTAATAACTTTTTAAAGCTTATATTTTCTAATATAAGCTATAAAGTGCTAATGCTAGCACTTTAATTTTTATTCCTGAAGTTACTCATTAGGATCTGTTTTCCATTTTGTTAGTTTTTTTATTTTGGTGTTCTCACTTTCCCCACACTTCATCATGTTTCAGCCTAATACAGACTGGATTAAATTGTTACCAAAGGAAGAAGGTATTATGTATATAATATATACAGTTTCTGTAGGAAAGAGTAAACTGTTTGCTTGACCCAGTTTTATGGAGCTATTTCTTTCTACAGAGATGGGATCACAGTCAAGGAAGAGGGACAAATGAGTTTGCTGAGAGCATTTAGGAGCACTCAGTGGGAATGAGATTATTATTGTAGTGCTTAATCCTGAAATAATCATACACCATCTCATCAACGTTGCATCATCTGAGAGACATAAATATTCTAGCTATTTTGTGATATTAGTCCAAGATAATTTTCTATCATTATAAACTTGGAGCTCTTCAGATAAATATAGAATATTTCTATCTGCGACCAATGTTTCGATGTTTTCACAAACATCTGTTGTGTCTTTTAAAAGGTGATTCCCAAATAGTGGAAATGTGTTTCTGAAGAAATACACCTTTTATGGGGCTGAAAATTAAAGTGAAGGTTACAGAAGCAACCACTTCCCTTAATCTTTTTGGGGTGATTCCTATAATGTTATCAGGCTTGCTTTTCCATCTGTTGGGCACAGAATGAAAGAATGCACAGAAAGGATGTTATGGTAACACAGTATCTGTTATCACCACCATTGAATTCATTAAATGGTAGTGAAGTCACAAGTCCTGCTGGATAGAAGAGGAATAAAAAATATTCTCAGATTAGAATTTGTGATTTTCATAGACAGTAACATTTAGTTCCCTCTGAACTGGTGTAAGTATCCTGTTGCGTCTTTGCTTCCTTGAAGATGAAAATGACAAACCCAAGCCTTTCCCTTGCCTTTGGTTTGTTTTGTGTCCTATCTCCTCCAAAGCATTTTCCCCTTCCTCCAAAGCATTATCCCTGAGATATTGCTCACCTACTTCTTCTAATCCTCTTATTTACCTCACTTACCTCAGTTTCACTTCCTTTCATTACTTTTTTGCTCCCTGCTAGTTCTGATTTTCCTCTGGTCCTGTTCCTTCATGTTAGAAATGTCCTTTAGTCTCCATATTAAACAGAGAGAAAATAAGAAAAAAACCCTCACAAACCAATCCCCTTTTGATCTCTTTACTATTTTCTTTTATTAAAAATACAAGTCCTTATGAAGAAGTTATTCAAAGTGTAAACCTGACTACAGTTTACCAAAGTGTCAAACATTTTGAAATAAACTCTTGTGATGTTTGAACAGTTCCATTCTGTCCACAGGATTTAACTCAGAAATCCAGGCTCGACCATTTAGATGGGAAATTGCCATATTGGGTTATTTTATGCTCTCCTCAGTGCCAGAAGCATGAACTCTCCTTTTTTTTTCAATCATTAAAGCATCTGATTTCAGCTGTTAACTTCCATGAAAGTGGTTAAGTACTTACAGTGTAAGGAAATGCTATGGATGCATGAATTTATGATATATTGAAAACTGAAGCTGTAGAAAGAGTGTGAAATAAACTGTGTATCAACACAGAAGCTCAAAGTTAATTGCACAGATCATTGGTTCATTGCCAAATGCACTGGTTCCTAGTAAAATCAAGAAAATCTCAGTATTATAAAATGTATAGAAATCTGCTACAAGAATTAGAGGCCATATTACAATACTACATGTTAAAAAAATTAGATTCAATGAATCTTGAAGCAACCTTTTGTATATTCAGAAATTATATTAATACAATACCTTTTAAGAGTTTTCATCTGCTTCCTTTTTTGGAACCTTGTATTAGGCTTATTCATCTTCTTGGGCTTTTCTCTACAGTCAGAAGCACTAGAAATTGTCATCATTGCAGTAAAGATTTATTTCCTTTTCCTGATCTTAAAAAGAAAAGAAAAAAAAGTCTGATGAAGAGATACATGAAGTAGAGCCATCTGAGGGTGCTATTTGACAGCCTAATGAAGGCACTCTAACGACAGGAGTGGGATAAGATGGGGATTCCTGCAGATGCTGGGCTGAATGCCCCCTCTCATTTCTGGTGCTGATACCTGCCTGATCAGGCAGTGAATGTGCGAATCTACACTTCTCACTCGTTTTGGAAAGGTTTTGGGTTTTTTGCTTTGGTTTGTTTAGGGAGGCATGATGCCTGAAATGTTTCAGATGTTTCTGAGAATTGCCTTGGTCAGCATCTGGTATGCAGGGTGTCTGTGGAGGAGCTAGACTTAGTGTTCATTGAGGGGGTGGAGCGTGTCCAGAGAAGGGCATGGAGCTGGGGAAGGGTCAGGAGCACAAGTCCTGTGAGGAGCAGCTGAGGGAGCTGGGGTTGTTCAGCCTGGAGAAAAGAAGGCTCAGGGGAGACCTTATCACTCTCTACAACTCCCTGAAAGAGGAGTTTATAGCCAGGTGGGGGTCGGACTCTTCTCCCAAGTAATAGGGCTAGAGGAAATGACCTCAGGGGATGTTTAGATTGGATATTAGGAAAACTTTCTTCACCAAAAGGGCTGTCAAGCATTTGAACACACTGCCCAGGGAAGTGGTGGGGTCACCATCCCTGGAGGTATTTGAAAGATGTGTAGATTTGGTACTTGGGGATGTGATTTAATGATTTAGCGGTGGACTTGACATTGCTGGGTTGACGGCTGGAATCTATGATCTTAATCCCTTCCAACCCAGCATATTCTAAAATTCTATGATTTTAGAAATGATTTTATGATCCATAACACCCACCACGCTCTGCATGTTGCTCAGTGTATTTATTTCCAGGAGATGCTGGGCTCCTGTGTTACAAATATCTCACACAGTAAATCCAGCGCTTCCAGGAAGAAGCTGTCCATGTATCACACAGCTGATGGGCACACTCACAGTGTATTTAACAAAGATCAGAACCATCAGACGTTTGGGTCTCTGGTAGGTAATGAATGATTCTGACATCATCATGTTGTGTCTCAGCTGGCAAACCTAGGGCAAAAATCTGGAAAGCCCAATGGTCACTGGCAGCTCGGCTTCTTCTTAAGCACATACTTTAAACTGTGTATTCTTCAGCACTCTGACTCCTGTAGAGCAGAGGTGAAATTCAGTGCCTTAGCTCTCAGCTGCTGATCATGCAGCACAAGACATGTAAAGGCATTTTGGTGTCTAATTTAAGGTGAAATTCGGAGTGACACTACATCACACACGTGCATGCCTGACTCCAGCTCTTGCTGCCTCCCTTCACTCCTTTTAACAGTGTTCTGACCACCCTTCCCCCATGAAGGTCTGTGATATGAATTAACTGAATTCCTCAGATTCTGAAGTTCTGAGTACAAGCTTTCAGAGACTGGGAATCCTGCCATGCCATAGTATTCTGAAGGGTGTAGGCGAGCAAGCTCCATGTACAGCACAGTCACTGAGCTCTGGATATCTATGGGTCACCACTTCCAGAGAGTTTGGTTTTGCTTTGTTCACTTAATTAGTGAGAAAAAATTTGGTGTTTTTCAGCTTCATTTCCCTGCTAACATTCCAGGTGAATTGTATCTAGTGATGTTTTAAGTGGGAAAAGTAAATAAGGAATTTACTATAGACTAGTTAGAAAACAAAAATAATAGGCAAAATACCTCACCTGATGTGTATTTGGAGTTTAACCAGTGCATACATATGCTAAAAATAAATGAAGTTGGAGGAGGTTTTGGTCAGGATTGACGTAATCCAAGCATTATTAGGTGTAGCTCCATTAAAATCAGCAGAAGTTAGAAAATGCTGATTAGAAGTTCATTACTTTCTGGAATCATTAGAACAGTATGGTGTAATATTAATGGCAGCAGGGAAATGCACTGGATGTACAATAGATGAAGCCAACATTTTATCAGCATTATGCATATTTCAGAGCATGCAACACAGATTTGCAGTTTTAGGCAACAAAGAGTCCAGACTGAAAAGTGATGGATCTCAATATTTACAAGAAATGCAGGCATGATTCGTTTATTCAAAAAGTTATCCTAAATATGTATTATTAATTTAACCTAATAGCACTCACTTTTTTAATGCATCAAAAGCAGTGATAAATGCTGATGTTTTATCATGTGGCCATTTATAGCTATTATGGCCTTTTTTGGATCAGCACCTATGTACTGTCTCTTTTGGCTCTTTGTGTACCCACAGAAGCACTCCTCATTTTTGTGAATTTAAGTTCAGAAAACAGCCTTAACATCAGGGGCTATGTTTAAGGCAGAAACTGGACTCTCCTGTCCCAGTCTCCCGAGTGGCCCAGTGTAGTAAGAATGCTTTAAATGTGCCTAGCACAAACTGACAGCACTAGATCCAGCAGAAGCAATGCACAGCCCAGTCTTATTGCCATACTAATTAATAAATGGGTGAGTTCCCTCCATTTTTTATACAAAACTGTAAGAAAAAAACATTATAAAATCTACTCATTTCGGAAGAAACCTGAATTGATCTGTCTTGTGACTAGCTATAGTTCTAATTCACATGTTAGTGCCCTTACTAGGTCTGAGATCTGCAGTCTCTGTTTGCACTGCATTTTAGGGGTTTCGCTGGTGTTCCTGTGTGACAGCCTGGTCTGATGGCCAAGACTTACCCTTTGATACTGCCAAGGTACAAAACTATGCTTTAACACACCCTCACACTGAATGCAGCATAACTTTGCATCTTGAAGGACACTGGTTACTGGTCAGGATCTTGTTTGCCTGGTTTCTGCCTCCAGGCAAAAAAGAACTGTACAAATATTCTATGTCTGTTAGTGATTAGGGAGCAGATATCTAGAAATCAGACACAGTGATGTCTGTATAATCGTAGTGATGACATATCATCATATCTAGCTCGCTTTGCACTTCGTAGATTCAGCTCTTAGAGATCATAATATGAACATCTCCACATCTAACACATGCCTCACTCATGTTATTTGTCTATTTAGTACTTCTCTTTAATAAGCCGGGTGGGTTCTTTTTGAAGAATCAGATTCAGTTGTCAAGAACAATTCTTTATTTGTTTCGATGGTTTAACATCACTGTGAGCATAATTTAATTCCTTCAGGAATCATCTCCCAATCACTGTCTTTGATCAGAGGTAAACGTGTTTTTCTCAGCCTAGGCCCCAATGATGAGATGCCAAGAAATATTTCCATGCACTCACAATCTGGGAGGTGAGACAGGCATCCCTGTGAGTTACTGCTATAAAAATCAGTTACTGCTGTAAGTTCAGCACTCCACACGTTTCCAGGGCTTGCAAAGTGGACTCACTGAACAGGTCAAAGCTGCTTGGTTCACTTCTTCTCCCACAGGAATTGCTTGGTCTTGTGCCTTGCTGAAGGATAGGGCTGCCACAGCCAAAGGTACACAGGTTCACAAAGACATTCTGGCTGTATGGTGTTCCACAGCACCCAAAATGCCTGCAAGCCTGACCACAGAGCCCCATACCTGCAGATGTGATACAAGTCAGGATTCCTTGCAGCACATGTGAAAGCTTGCACATTGTTTTTCTGTGCAAAGCTGCCTGGCAGAGAATCAAGAACCTGATCCCATCCAATGGGGCTTTCATTGCAATCACTGGCTATTGCCTGCAATCAAGCCATACTGCCCCTCTTCCTCCCCCCTCCCTCAAATGGAACAAGTGCATTTTTTTTTTTTTTAGTACTGTGATGGAGATGATGTTTCAGAATCCTGTGCTGATGCCTTGAGGCCTTATTTTAAGACTAGCCACAATAAATATTCTTGGGCATTTTATTTTGTACTTGTATTGTTCTTGGTTTAGAATAGCCTTCCCTTCCCCACCTTTTTTTATCCTCTGATGTTATATTCCCTTCTTTTATATGTTCACACCAAGATATATCCAGTAAGATAGCCTTTTCCATCCCCTTCATTGTTCTAGCTGCACCTAGTCCAGTCTGAATCTATCTTTTCCAGACACATTTGACCAGGCGTTAACACTACAGATTATGGAGATATTAATGCATTGCTTTCTCTGCATCACAGGATCCTCTGCCTTCTTCCACAGAAGCCTGATTATATCACATGACTAGTATATCTAATTCTTTTTTCTCCTCTGCTCTTATAGAAGTTTCTTTTGGCCCATTAAGATCTCAATTTGCATTATTTGCTAAAAATTCCAACCTATTTCTGTTACTGCAGTCCTCAAGGTCATGAAGGTCTTCCTGTGTGATACTCCAATCCTCTCCTGTATCAGAAGTACCCTCCAGTTTTTTGTTTTTAGCATATTTCACTTGCTCATTTACCTCCTATTTTTTGTGCCAAGATCATTAATGAGAAGATTAAATAAGATTGTTGCCAAAGTGAATCTAGGAAACTCCATTAATAATTCCCCTTTCTCCTGACAGAAGACTCCTCTTCAGTCACTTTCTTATATGCTTTACAGCTCATATGTTAGTCTTGATTTTCATCTTACTTAATATTATATAAAATACCTTCAGGAGTCCAGCAGGATTAGGTCTAGAATCTCTCTTTGTAAAGAACACAAAATCATTTTATCAAATAAATATATCACACAAGTCTAGAACAACTTATCCATGATAAGTGGTGTACTTTTATCCTACTTCTGATCCTTCTTTATCTTTTATTATGTTTCCCTTCCAAATGTGTCATAAAATCCTGATCATTATTCAGCTCAGATACACGCTTTGGCAGCTGCCTAGTTAATTTATTCTCTTTCCTGGTTAAATCTAAAAACTAGTATTAAGAGATTGATATCTCAATTTTATTGTTAATAAATTAAGCCCCAAATATTTGATACTTCATTCAAAATTAAAATGCTAAAATTAGAACAAATTAAGTTACTTTCTAATATTTTGTTAATATTATTAAACAGTGTCTCAGAAATGTACAAATAGGGGAAATATGAAAACAATGAAACAGCTAAAAATGTTATTGTGGATGACATTCATAAATGCTGTAAACATCATATAGCCAAATTTCAATTAAGGACCATGCTGCTATCTCACTGTGGAGCCCTACATGACTGCCTTGTCACCCGATATGAATCAATTAGACTCAGCTGTGACATTGCACATCCTTAAAATAAATTTCAGCATTGATGTGTTTTAGATTCAGAACCAGATGTAAAGAGCAGGTGACCCAAAGAAGAGGGGGCTAGAAGAATTGGTAGAACATTAGGATGGAACTTAAGCTGAAAATGTGTTGATTTAACAAAGAGCCTTACTGAATCAGATTGAACCTTACTTGCTCTTGCAATTTGATTTAGTTCATCACAAAGTTTATAGGTCACACACAATCATATCAAAAAGCAGCCAAACCATTTGATGATTCATGCGGAAATCAGAGAGCTGTGTACCTCAGGGCATTGGTTCAGAGGCACTGCAGAGGGAAGTGTCACCTCATGAATCACCAGTATGGCACATTTTAGTGTTCTTTCCCACAAGCTTGTCCCACAGGTACTGACTTGGTGTAACTCAGTTTTGGTTTGTCTGCAGGATTTGATGTGATCTTGTACCACTACAGAACACTGGTGTGCTTTACGGATCAGAAATTAATGTACACACTGAGATAAAGCAATCATGATTAAGTAAAACTCTCAGCTGTTGGTGGCTAGGAGCTGATTTTGTGACAATATGACTGGGACTCAGGATTACATTAAGTCCAGAGGTAAGAAAAATCAGCCCAGACTGCAGGGGGAATCCATTGCCAGGACACAGGGTTAGGGATTAGCGTTAGTGTTAGGTTTAGGTTTAGGGTTAGTGTTAGGTTTAGGGTTAGGGGTTAAAGTGAGGATTAGGGTTAGGGTTTAGTATTAGGGCTTGGGTTGTAAAGGATTCTTTCAGAATGTTCTCTGAAGTACTCTGTGTTTCAACTGGTTTATAAAGGAGGGACTAGAGTTTAGGAAAAGAAATGAGTTCAATTGCTTTACATCCAGAGTAGGCAGCTGATGCTGATCAGTCTGTGACTTGTTTATAAATAATTCTCTGCATCCCTGTGAACCAGGGAGGAGAGAACTTCTTTATAGGCTTGTTCCTAGATAATCCCATAAGAGCCATGGGAGATACAGTCTCCTTTTGCATCCATTTGTAATGAAGAATTTGTGCAGATCAATGATTACCTACAATCTGTTATAGAAATATGATGATTAGATTAGCAACAGCATGCAATCTAGAGAAGAAAAAAAAGTCAATATATTCAGAGCTCAGAATAAGTCAATTTTACCTGTGTGTACTGCATAATATGTTCTTCCCCTTACAGCCTCTTGGTGTTAGTTCATGGCACTGTGAAAAATGAGGCTTTAGATAGTTCAACTTTCTGCATCAGTGTAGCTGCATATGGTCATTAAATCATTTTGAAAAGAAAAAATTTGATGCTTTCCTAGGGAAGAAGTGTGATGAATTGCATTACATTTACCTGCATACATACAGTCTGCATCTTGCACAAGGAGGCCCGGATTTTTAAAACTGCAGAGCGAGCCTTTTCTGGGTCCCTGCAGTCTGAATAGAAACCCACACATCCTTATTATTTGCACATGTCCCCATTATGCTTTGGAATTCACAGAAGACTGTTCCACACTAAGAAACAGACAGTTTTTTTCTTTTCTTATGGAAATTACTGTTCCTCAGAGCGTCTAGAAGTTACTGAGTGGTACTAAGCTATGTTTCTCTTTCTTCTCTGTAATATTATACAATCTTCCCTGTCTATTTCTTTAATCCTACAGATCACATCCTCTTTGTGTTTCTAAGGAAATATGATCAGTTTGACAGTAATTTTTTGCTGTAAAGTGATCTATCTCTATTGATAACTGAGCTTTTTAGACAGGTTTTATAACAAGGTTTTGAAGCTTTTTTCTCGTTCAGTCTTAAACTTCTGAGAACATTATACTTAAAACCCTAGTTTTCCACAGAAATAAAAGGCAAATATAGATTAATCTTTTACAAAGTGTAATTATCTGCTCTGTCACAAAAAAGAACAAAAACCCCAACATAAAGCTTTAATGATATGGTTCCTTAATACAGTTTCAGTTAGCATCAGTAGAGAAAATTTAAATGAAGTATGTAAGGGAATAAAGTATTTTCATCTGAAAGACAAAACAAAAGGAGGAATCAATCTATTACTGAGGTACAGGAAAGCTGGTCCTTACAACCACAGTTATACTGCAAGGTGCTGCATTTGAGCTTCACGTGGATGGTAGTACGTGTGGCAGTTTGAAGGAAACTTTTAATTAGGTTTAGAAAGGGAAGTCGAGAAACTTCTCAAAAAGCAAAAAGTGCATGAAGGACAGTTCCTCACACTTAAAAAAAAAAGTACATATCAGCTAACGAAATACCAGAACTACAGTTCCTGCCTATATCAAATGCTTGCATCCTTTGATACACTCCATGATGAGTCATCCAGGGCAGATGGTACATGATGCCACACAGTGGGAAGACTTCAGATCTCTCCAGCGTCTCTCTGGTAAAAGCTAAATATTTCTTGAATTGCATGGCTTCTGATTTTCCAGGGATAACGCGCTCAAACACGAAGGAAATGCTATTGGTTGGATAAACCTCGGCCGCAAACAATTCCGAAAAATATGGATATAGCACCATCTACTGACAGTACGGGTGTTTGCGGGCGGATGTTTTTAAAAAATCAAGAGACCTATGGGCTACAACAGCGCGGCAGCGTTCCCCTGACTGGCACGGGACCGGTTCCTCTTTCTATTTACAGCTCTGTAAACTCCAGATAATGCTGACCCTTGCCTCAAGGGTTTAGCAGCTGAAAATGAGACTAAGAAAACATGGTATCTGAATAGGAATAAAAAAAGAGGGAAAAAGGGAGGAAAAATGAGACCAAAAATGAGTAGCTGAGTGAGTAGAAGCGTGTCCTGGAGCTAAATAAGGATGTTGCTAGTAAAGAGAGCAAGTTCTCAAGATGTCATTTGAAAGCCCCAAGACTTTTCTTTCTTTTGGTTTTGAACTGCATTCTCCTTTGGGCCACCCATACAGTTTATCAGAGCCAGTGGAACTCTCTGTTAAAAGTTTCCCACACCTTTATCCCATGTAATTTTCCTGCTGGCGAGATAGGTTGACAGGAATAAGGGCTGCTTGAAGACCAGAGCTGGTGTAGACAGCCAGGTGTGTGGAGGAGGGTAGGAATGCAGTCATACCAAAGGACTGTCAGATTGTCTCAGTTGCAACTTGTAATTTCATTCTTCCTGGATTATATTTAGTTCATTGACTTGATTTATTATTGTTACACAGACATGGAAAAGAGCGTGCAAACAGCCGAGATGGAAACTCATTAGGTAGGGTGAGCTCAGCCGTCAAAGGAAACTGCTCCTGGAGCTGCAGAGCAGGTTTATTAAGCTGAGTCTTGACAGAAGAGCAGTGGGAGGAGGTAATGCTCCTCTCCCACCTCCTAGCCAGTGTCCCCATGGCACACACGATCTGTCTGAAGCTGAAACAGCATGCATTGCTCTGCCAGCGGGGAGAAGCAGGAGGAGAAAAGTAGGGCAAGACATGGACCGGTGATAAGTTGATCAGGGCAGGATGAAAGATAAATACTTTCGGTATCAACTTTTAGAGCCACAGCACTGCTGCTGTTTTGGAATACCATAGAAGCATGGAATCATGGAATGGGCTGAGTTGGAAGGGACCGTAAAGATCACATACTTTGAATGCCTCTGCTGTGGACAGGGACACTTTTCACTAGATCAGGTCCCTTATGAGCCTCTGTGCCATCCAAAACATGACAGACTGCTCCCAGAGCCACACTGGAAAACTAGATAACCTTTTTTTTTTTTTTGTAGATGCAACTGAGCTGGTCATCCTGCTAGATTCACACCCGTCAGCTGATCTACTTAGCTCTCCCCTGTAAGAAAAAATCGTGTCATTATTGTGAAGCACTTCCTCCACTTTTTGACCTGGATTCTTTGGTTCAGCAGAAAATAATAAATATTAAAAAAGCAAACTCAATCTGTCATAGAATCTTTTTTTCCATAAAAATAGATGTTTGCTGAGTGGAATGGTATATGACACTGATCCCAGACCGTGCACAGAACAGGATGCTAATGGAGGTGAACCCCCAGAAATCAGTTTCCTGTGTGACTTTGTCTCTACCTCTTCAGAATGACAAAGTTGGTGTTTAACCAGAGGTCACATACTCTTTCTCTGTACTTCATAAAATATTTTTATTTCTCTTGACCTCAATAGTAAGTCAGTATTTTGGATAATGTTGCACATGTCTGTATCAAGACAGAAACAGGTTGCATACTTGAAAATTGTTTAAAGAACAGCTTTTAAAATGATTTACAAAATGCATACTCAAATACCTTTCTCCCTACTAAGAATAATTTTCAAGAGACTATTTCCTTTTCTGAGTGCTGAAGCACCCTTCTAAGCAGCGCAGAGTTCAGAAAGCATTACCTTCACTTATCTTAAGGCTACACGAACACCATTTCTCAAGGTGCAGCTTCCTGGCGGGCTTAATTACACCTAAACACACGGTGCTGCGGAGGCAAGCAGTGCTGCTGTCCCACTGTTGGTTACTGCTTGTTACTATGGACTTGGCCGGGGAGCCAGCCAGGATGGACACTACGAATTCCTTGCAGTCCTGATGTGCAGGCGGGCTGGCGGCCTCGTCTGAGTGCAGGCCTACGGGAGCGCTGATGCCCACAGCCGCCCGCACCCTCCGGCAACACCGAGACCGGAACACGCCGATCAGGAAGCTCCGGCCTGAGGCTGTTTCTTGGCCGTTCTAGCTCTGATTCACACACAAATGCAGTCTCAGGCATAGAATCCCTCCACGCTTACATCCGCTTTAGCGCGCGGATGCTCTTTTCCACTCTCATTAGACAAAGGGGCATTTAAAGGCTCCATTCCTTAGTGGGAAACAGGCAGTTGCCACTATTAAATCACGTATCTGCCCCAAAATCAAAGCCACACTATAAGCCTGTTAATTTCTCGCGCTGTCACGGCACCGTTTCACAGCCAGGCTGGTACAGACGCGCGAAGGCCATCTCCCGAAGGCCCTGCCGGAGGACGGAGCCGCGGGGCTCGGCGCTGCGGGGCTCGGCGCCGCCCGCGGCGCACACCTCTGGAGGCCCGGCGCGCCGCTCTCGCCGCCTTCCGCCGAACGACGCCGCTCCCCCGCGCCCAGCGCCCTCGCCACCCGCGTCCCGGCACTCATCAGCAGCGCACGGGAGCTCCGCGCGGCTGCGACGCAAGCAACCGCCGCCCAGCCCGCGGCCGGC
>VXBQ01013204.1:219395-248435 GCA_013400175.1 Phainopepla nitens | reverse complement strand
AGGCGTCGGGACCCCGGCGCCTGGGGCTGGGCGTGGGGGGAACGGGGTCGGCCCCTCTTCGGGGGCCTCCGGGCGCTGCTGGCCCGAGCCCGCCGCGTGGGTGTCGGAGGGAGGCGGGATGCTGGGCGGCGAGCGTCCAGGCTGTCCGTCCGTCCGTCCGTCCGTCCGTCCGCCCGCCCGCCGGGATCTGCTCCTGGCACAGCCTCCCGCTGATATCGGCGTCTGTGTGCGTGTGCTCTTCATTGTTGTGTCGCCCAAGTTTGGGAAGGACAGTTCTTTGGTGCTGTCGTTGGAATAGCTGGGAGGGGGTTTGGCCGGAGATGGATGTTCTCTCCCTGCGGCCCCTCCCGCTGCACACGCCCGGCGGGGCCGCTCCTGCCCAGGCTGGCCAGCCCTGGGGCCGCCGGCTTCCATCCCGAGCCGCCATCTAGGGCCTGGGTGATGCAGTCCTGCCCTTCCCTCTCCCTTCAGGCCCGGGGGGCTCTCCGTAGATAACAATGGGACATTTACATTGCAGACACATGCTGCATAATAAACTCTTTATTAAAAAAAAAGTTCTGTTGTTGGGACAGGATGCTGCAACTGCGATTCTTACTGAGAAAACCTTTTTCTCTGCCTTCCTGTTTTTGGCCTTAGTTTCTCTTCTGACCACTCTATCCATCTTTCTTTAACTTGCCTGCCTCACTTAAGCAACAAATCAGCTAACCTAGTGTAATTTGGTCAGACTGATTACTCCTGTCACTTATTATCTTGAGAATGACCAACTGAGAGCAAGGCAGGAGAGCAGCTTCAGGGTCGCTAGGTTCCCTTGGCTGTTGGTGGTTATTGAGGTGACCGTATACAGTATATTACTAAAAATACAAAAATCTGAGAAACACTCTGTTGGTATAATGTTTTATTATGCACACCATAGTCAAATGTTAAATTCAGTGCATTGTATGTTCCAGTTTATGGCCAGAAATTTTAAAAAGCTTTTAAATATTGTATCAGGCCAATTCTGGCACCAGTGTAAAGCGTTTGTCTTTGGGTATACAGCTAGTTTACTAAGAATATAGGATAAAAGAGAGAGGAGGCTGTCACTGTTGTCCTTTGGGTGTCTGCAGAACAAGAAGAGCTGTAGAATTTTATTTACACAAGTGTTTTTCATAGGCTGTCCCTGGTACTTAGGAACAGCCTTTTGATGGGCACACTTAAGTTGCCTTTATCTGAAGGTGCAGGTAGACCATAGCAGTGACCTCCTGTGAAACTCGTTTGTTTGGCTGGTTATTAGTTTTCCCTCTAAGGCTACAGGTCGTTAAGAGTTCACAGGGTAATTTGAAAACCTTAAGAAATCTCTTAGCAGTCCTGTTTGTACATTTGTACTGTTTTACGACTTACCGTCTCAGCTGGCCAAACGCAGTCTTTTTTTGTCCTCTCCCACATCTTCATCCTGAGGAGTTAAAACTAGAACAGTGGCCTTCTCATTTCCCTGATTATTTTAGGGTTTCTTACTTTCGCTCACCGATCACCATGGAGGTTTAATTTTTTCTCTTCTGTGTAAGTGCCAGGGGTTGATACACAGGTTGTTATCTGCTTGATTCTGTTTGTGATACAGGAGAGTAATCGAAAGCAATATGGCAGTCTGTTCATGAATGGATTTGCTGTGCTTTAATCCTCAAAACTGTAATGCTTTTTTTTCTAAGTAGAAGTAGTAAAAGTAAACATCTTTTCATAGAGTGATTCGCTAGTTCTGATTTGTTGCCTTTCTCTGCAATTAAATAATTAGTAGGTCAAGCCTTTATTTGAAAGCATGGATGGCAACTTCTGGTTGGAGTAATCGAGCTTTTAGTTTTGAAGATCAGTACTCTTGCCTCTGTTGAATTCAGATATTGCTGTGACAACTGTACTTCTAATGCTGCAGGAACATGCTTGTTAGCTACAGTTGTGTTAAGTTTAACCTTGGAGTGATGGGATGAAAGAAGGCTGGAATTTATGCTGATGCCACACTGAAGAGTAATTCTCAAACAATGGTGTTACACCATATGGAGCCATTTCTGGAGAACTGTAAAACAGAGTGCTGAGAATCATCTTTGAGGAAGTAGCAGTGGGTGGTCTGTAGAAGGAACTTATTATGAATGGTCTGCATAAAATGAACTTGTGGGAATTGCTTTTCTGAATTTCACTTAGGAAACAGGATAGGATTGAGTTTCCCTGGTGTAACTTGGGTGCTGTTTGGATTGTTGTGCTCTCTAACATAAACAATATGTGCTTTGAGAAGTGGTGTAGTATTGCTCCAGTAGTACTGCCTTGTGTATTTTATATCTATATAATCTTTAGCTGACACTCATTCAGTGGAAATGAGCTATCCTTCAGAACAGGTCTGCTGGAAACTTAATGCTGTGAAAACACTTGGAAAGCTTTTGTTGTAAAAGTGTTCTTTGTCCCCCTGCCCTGTGTATTTGCCTGCCTGCAAAGAGCCAGCCCAGGAAAGGGTCCTTTTACTCTAACGTTTTTGAAAGAGCTTAGAGCAGGGAAATTACTGGTAATGGATGACATTACCTAGGAATGTAACACTTGGTTGTTTCCCTTGTCTGTACCAGATTCCTGCCATTATCATTTGAAGTATAATTGGTCCTTAAGCAAGAGCTTAGGTGTTAAACCCTCTCCTTGCATTGTGTTCTCCTTTAGTACTGTAACATCCCTTGGCCTGGGTTTTGGCTTCTGGTGTTTTCTAGACCCTTTGAATAGAGCAGGGACTTCGTTGCTATAGCATGGGAAACTGTAAAGTAATTCAATCAGGTTTTATTTTGCAAGTTGTTCAGCATGCATGTAGATTACATAAATGAGCATAAAATTATTATGTGATGTTGTATGTATTAGACTTGGAGGGGGACAAGATAAAAAGGGACTACCCCATCTCTGTTTTTTCCATACTTTAAGGTACTTTCAGTTTTCATCTGTATCAGACTTCTTTTATTTTTTTCATTTTCTACTTCCTTTGTCACTAAAAAAACATCCATTGGTGGCAGTATTATTTTGGAAGTAGTGATGCAGAGTTTGTTTAAGTTGTGATAGCGTTTGTGAATTCAATTTCCAGTAATGCAATGTGAATCATTGTGTCACATGAATACATTTGAAGTCAACTTTCTGATTGTCTTTGACACCTTTCATAAATGCTTCATTACCATTGCAGATGAAAACATTCCCTGTTGGCAGTCAGGCTACATGGCATAATTTAACATGGGATGAAACTCTTCAAAACTGTTACAAACTTAACTCAGTATAAATCAAACAAATAGTTCTTTACAGTTGTATGTCATGGGTGAAGTTGTCATATTTAGTTCTTCATTTTCTCAGCACAGATAGGACTTTTGTTTCTGAAGTCTGAAGTTGTGAGTAGTGCATATGATCAGGCTGCACTGCACTGGATATGCTCTAATGACAAACTTGATCAGGTGTTATACCAAATTCTAGAATTTTTGTAGTACCACTTTGGTAAAAGAAGGAGGTGCAAAAATATTTTGGTAGAAATATTTGTGACTGTGAAAGACTACAAAAATACCATTTATTTGCTGAGATTCCTCAGTCTGTTAATGTATTCTGGGGAGACCGGAGAAAAACAAACAGTACCCCAGACAGTGTAACCACAAAAACCTTTTTACACGCTGAAAAATGTGGTGTCGTGACGTAAGGGAGACATTGGTATGTCATTGTATTTTTCTTTCCTAAATTAGATGGTAAGCACATTGGAAACTCAGTAGGAGCCAGGAGATTCTGCTTCTAAGAAGTGATCTGCAAGGAGCCATTGCATGATAATACGCCTTTGTGTGAGGCAGTGACCCTCTAAACCTTGGGGAGACAAAACAAAAGGCAGTGCCTGAATCACGTGTGTGAATATGTTACTGTGCAGTCATTTTAATGATTTCCAACTTCACTGTAAGGAAAAGCTATTACTACTTGTGTAAGAGCTGTGGAACAGTTCCATTTTGCTAGCCTTAGCAGAATATGCTAGACTGCATGATTCTGGTTTGCTTCTGGTTTGCTTTTATACACTAATTCTAAGATCCATGAGTCTGGTTGCTGCTGCATAGGCAAGAGTTGTTCATGCATCAAGGTTAACAGCAAGACTAGAGTGGGATCTGACCACTGTGATTTAAGATAAAGGTGACTTATGGAAAACCAGATGTGGCAGTTGATGTTTCTGTCCTAGAGCTTTTCCAGTGCCTCACAGTATTACCTTCAAAATCTGCTCATGTGTAACCTCTGTACTATGTGTTGTGAGTACTTGAACCATTTTTTGTACTCAAGTATTGACTGTAAAATGCAATCCTGAAAAAAATTCATGGAGAAAAAGTCCAAATCTCTGTATGGTAAAGCATTTTTTATACTGTAGAATGGGATATTTGTAGAAAAAATGCAGCATCAGAGAAAACACCATGTCTCAGTAAAATTATGCCTTGTGAGCATGATGTTGAAATATTTTTTGACTATGTGATTGGAAGAGATTTCAGGGTTAGCTTTAGTGCTTGTAAAAACATTCCATATGTCTATTGGCCTGATGATGAAATTGCCATGGGACAAATTCCTCTAGAACAGCAAGGATGCAAGGGCAGGGGGACTTGAATTTCCAGCTGGGCTCTAGATGAGGTTGCACCAAGCACTGAAGCCTTTGATCCAGTTACTGCCAGATATTGTGGTGCTCAGATAATATTTCAGTTTTGTTATATTTGATCATTGTCTCTCTCTTTTTTTTTTTTTTTTCAATGTGACTGGAATTATTTTGTGGAAGAGTTCAGGTTTCATGTCTGGTATAAAAAACCACGTGCATTCCTTGCACTTCTGCCATTTCTCTTGCTCATTTTGAAGACATCAAAATCTTGGGTTTGAGTTTTTTGCTTTGGGGTTTTTCAGAAAAATATTTCCAAGAAGGCTTAGCTCTGTGAAGTTCAGGATATTCTTTTTAAGCTTTTTCATTATATAAGCTATGTGGAACCGAGGAATAGTGTAAGACAGTGTGAGTAAATCAGGTCTATAACTGCTCTTGCTTCTTTGAAGTATAGAACCACTCTTCTCCTTAAAAGTACCTTTCTAACTTTTAATATCTTTATAATTACCTTTACAATATATTTACTTAGAGCAACTTATCAGTTCAGAAGAATGGGTACAATAAAGAGAAAAACCTACCAAACTTGTTGCTATCTGTAAATGTACTTTGTCTTGAGCATCTCAATTACTAGCAAGTTAACAATCTACAGAAAAGAAAATAGTGCACTAACAGGGAGTATTATAAAGGAGATTATTATTTGTATGGTTGTTGGTAAGGAGTACTGCTGGAATTTCTTTTTCTGCTGCAAATAATCTTTTAATGTTGAGGGGTTTTGTGATCTGTCTTCAGCATTGCAGGATCAGGTTCATTTCAAAGGAAGAATAATAGAAATATAGTTTCCTTTTTTTTAATTTCTAAGCTAAATATATTTTTCTTTCTTTAGCTTAGAGCAATAAATGTAGATCTCCAGACTGATGCTGCTCTGCAAGTGGATATCTCAGATGCGCTCAGTGAGAGGGATAAAGTGAAATTCACAGTTCATACAAAGGTAAAAACCTGGGTTTGTACACACAACAGTTCCTAATTGTATACAAAAGAGAGTTTGCTTAAACTGTTTGTTGAAACCAAGTGTAACACAATCCAGAGGAAATGAGAAAGTAGAATTATCTCATATTTGTGGGACTGTGTAGCTGCAGTACATAAGAAAAAGATGATTAAGAGTTAAAAAACTGTTTAGAAGAAAGTTGTGTTCATTTTTTTTTCATTGATGTGCTGTCATGCCATTCCCATGCCTATTAATTTGCAGGTAGAATCTTTAATATACATGAATATACTTCAGTATAGTTTTTTAAATTCGACTAGATCTTACAGTTTCAGATTCTAAAAGCATATTTTGTAATTGTATTACATTGAGGGATTATTTTTAATTACTGTTTATGTTCTTTTTTAAGATTTGAGTGTTTATTGATTGCAGAGTGACAGAATAATTGAATTTGAATAAAATATCTGGACATCATTAATCCTATCTCCTCCCTCACTCTCACCATTAAATTAGAGTGCATGAGTGCACATTGCTCAGGATCTGTCCATTTGGGTTTCAGTTATAGAATCACAGAATCACTTAGGTTGGAAAAAACCTCTGAGACTGAGTCCAGCCATTACTCCAGCACTCCTGAGTGCACCACTGAACCATGTTCCTTAGTGCCACATCTACATGTGTTTTAAATACCTCCAGGGATGGTTGCCCAACCGTTTCCCTGGGCAGCCCCTTCTAAAACCTGACAGCCCTTTTGGTAGAGAGAATTTTTAATATCCAATCTAAACCTCCCCTGGTGCAACTTGAGGCCATTTCCTCTTGTCCTGTTACCTGAGAGAGGAGACCAACCCCCACCTGGCTATGGCATATCAGATCCTTGTAGAGTGATAGGGTCAACCCCTGATTTTTCTCCAGACTAAACATCACCAGCTCCCTCAGCTGCTCCTCAGATTTGTGCTCCAGAGCCGTCACCAGCTCTGTTGCCCTTCTCTGGACATGCTCCAGCCCCTCAGTGCCTTTTCTGTCAGGAGGGGCCCAGAAGTGGACACAGGACTTGAGGTGTGGCCTCACCAGTGTCCAGTACAGAGGAACAGTCACTGCCTTGGTCCTGCTGGCCGTGTTATTTCTGATACAAGTCAGGATGCCTTTGGCCTTCTTGGCCACCTGGGCACGTGCTGGATCGTGTCCAGCCACTGTTGACCAGGTTCTTTTCTACTGGTCAGCTTTACAGCTGCTCTGCTCCCAGCCTCTAGCACTGTCTGGGGTTGTGACCAAGTGCAGACCCAGCTCCTTGCCTTGTTGAACCTCCTACAGCTGGCCTCAGCCCATGGATCCAGCTGGTCCAGATCCCTCTGCAGATCCTTCCTGCCCTCCGGCAGATCAACACCTCCCCCCAGCTTGGTGTCATCTGCAAACTAAGGGCCACTTGGTCCCCTCATCAATAATGATACTAAACAGAACTCCAGGATTAAATTGATAAAGATATTAGACATGTCTATGAGAGCAGACACTCCACAGCCTCTTATGGCAACCCATGCCAATTGATTGCTGCACTAATTAAGATGAGGGTAATTACTGTGGTATGAACTTTTGGGGACATTTTTGTTGTTCCCTCAAGGGTTTTTTCTCATGTAGCAATGAAAAACCTTGTGGATTTTTGTTGAGCTTTTCTTCCTCCCCACGTCCTTCCCCCCCATAATTCTACCTCCTTTTACCCTTCTAGAGTTCCTTACCAAATTTCAAACAAAACGAATTTTCTGTTGTCCGGCAACATGAAGAGTTTATTTGGCTTCATGATTCTTTTGTTGAGAATGAGGACTATGCTGGCTATATTGTAAGTACTGGTATTCTTTTGGTTTATATATGTGCCACTTTCTGTGGGCTGGATCAAAACTATTTGAGACTGCTTTTAAATGCAGTGGAAACAGCAGGTGTTCATTCCTTATAAAATCAGATCCACTTCTCTAATACTTAATTTTATGCAATTACACAAAATTGATGGTTGAAGGAAGCTTGGAAGAAAGCTACAGTAGCTGTCATACTTTCTTGCCCTTTACTCCTAAGAAATGAGTAGTTTAATTTGTCTCCAAGTGTATTTTTATGCCACTGTGTTAGAAGTGTGGGAGAGAGTTGAACTGTATAACTTGGTGGTATTGTTTTTGCAAGCTAATGTTTAACTAAGTTAGAAGTTTCATGTTGCCTTTGTTTTAGCTGGAATGGCAGTGTGCAGTAGTGAGACTTTTCAAGTTCTCATTATAAAGATCAGAATCATTTTTCCATAAATAAGAGGAAGGAAAAAACCAATTTAAATACCGTGTAAAACTACAGGGAACCTCAATATATAATAATTTACAGTTTGAAGTTAATTTCAGGCCTTCCAGGAACAGAAGTCTCAAAACAGGCACCGTATGATGCTGCATATTAAAAATGGTGCTGCTTTTTGTACATTAATTGCAAATAGGATTTGCCATCTTGGTATGAAAGTCAGGTATTCGCTTTGTGTTTTGGGGTGTTCGCTGATTCAGAGGGTAAAGAGATATTTCCAATTGATTTATAGGTACATTATAATGAGTCTAATCTATGATGGTCATACCATTCTTGAACTAGTCTTTTCTTAGTCAGAAAAGTTATTTGAAGTGACTAGACCTTCAGCGTGGTATTAACTAGTTTCAGATGGTTGACTGTTTAGATGCTGGGTTTTTGTCTTTTTTTCGTAATGTGTTAATGTAATGGGCCAATATCAGTAAACTAAAATTTAAACATATTTAGTTCCGTGTTCCTTTCCTGGCACCAACTCAGATTTAGTTTGACTCTGGTGTTTCCTCTTTCAGTGTTACTGTGCTGTATGATAGAACTAACTTAGAGCCTTGTTGACTGGGAGCTTTGTTACTTCAACACATATGTCTTTAATGTCAACAGTGCTGCAAGAAAGAGCTGGTGCCTGCAAACAATAGGGAATAGTTTTCTTGGTTTAAAGTTTTGAGGACTTAGAAATGAGTAGTGTGAAAACAATTGTGTGGAATTCTTTTTTTTTTTTCCTTTGAACAAGAAATGATCCTTACCAAATAAGCTAAACCAAAACTAATTAAAAAATAATAATTTCAAATTTTAAGTCATCGTCGTGGGAAATGAAGTATTATTTGGTTTCTGTTGTAATTAAACTGAAGCCATTCGTTAATACTTTAGTAATCTTCAAGGACACTTGACCGAAATTGGTGTGGTAATGCAGCATGTATAACTCATGAATGAGAGACTTTATCCAGAAATGCTGTAGTGAATGATGAAAGAGAAAAACACGTATTAAAAAGCTGCAGGCAGTCTACAGTTCCTGCACTGTGAATGGGTGTTGTTTTACTGAGAAAATGAGAACTTAAAAAAAAATTGGATTCAATTCCAGATTCCACCAGCACCACCCAGGCCTGACTTTGATGCCTCCAGGGAGAAACTGCAGAAACTTGGAGAAGGGGAAGGATCAATGACTAAAGAAGAATTCACCAAGATGAAACAAGAACTGGAAGCGTATGCAGACTTGATTAGTACTTTATTAATTTATTTATATTTCAAAACTTTTAATGCTGTTTGCTGTCTCGTGTTTCCAGTTTCACTGTAATGGTTCTCTGTGAAACACAGACTTGAGAATCCAGTTGCTATATAACCAAGGTTAATCTTAGTGATCATGATCAGTGCCATTAGGAAAATTGTAGAAATAATTTCATGGAAGATCTTCTGAAACAGGAAATAAATCAGCTTCTTCTTGAGCATTCTTTTATAAGAAAGAAAGTACTTAGATCCTGTTCTTCACAGAAAATCTGCAAAGGGAGGAGATAACCTCTATCTTTTTTAGTTCTGGTGTTCCACATTTTATAAGTATAACTAGACTTTAAGGTTATACACACAGTGATTGGGAATAGGGAATTGTGCATGTGGTTGGTACTGTAAACATAGATGCCAACCTTTTGTTCCCCAGGAAATAAAAAGATTACTAGAAAATTCCTTTTTTGACACTTTTTTTTTTTTAAATTTTTTGCACAAGGAGAATAAACTTCCTGAAAATACTGTTTTTCCTTACTATGAATTTAATTTATATTGAAATAACTGCTCTGAAGCTTCTTGTTCCATATTGACTTACACAAACAGTGAAGTTTCTCCTTGCTTCGTCCATTTTCTTTATCATGCATTCACTTCTTTGATCTTTTTCCTGTCATTGGTTTCAGTTTTCAAGTGTATATTTACGCTGCTTCTAGACTGCTTCTATCAAGAGCTCTGAATTGGCAAGAAAAGTACATAGAACTCTTAGAACTGCTGCTTTCTCTCCGAACTTCAGCTGCTGTGAGCAAATGTCTTAAAAAGCTCTGTATTAGTGATGTGTACAAACTAATTTATAGCAGAGTAGATATACACTTCATGTGCAGAAAACTGGAAATTAGCAGAACACTATAGATTTTAAAGAATCTGGTTTTCCAGCGGCCCTGATCATGATTCTCTTGTGGTCTGGTTAGGGGTTGGATAACACAGAAAACTTTGGGTTTCTTCTACTGCCACCTCCATCCTCTGCATCCTCCTTTTTTGTCTTCACTGAATGACTACTACTCTCACTGAGATCAAACATCTCCCAACACTGGCCCTGCTGGTTTGCTGGTATGTAAATCTTAACCTCCTTGCACATAGTGGAGGGAAAAGCATTAATTTCACTGTTTGACCTCAGAATGGGAAAAAGAGCCTTTTCCTCATTTTTAGATGAGTTGCATCTTACTCACTGAATTTGCAAAGCACAATGAATTCTAGCAAACTTGTATTAATAAGAGTGCCTTCCTCTTAATTAAATTGCAAGTGAATAATTGCTTTGAAGTTGAGTTGGCTGAACTGGGCAACACTGTGACTGTTATGGTTAAATGTGGTTTTCTGTTGTACCTACCAAATGCAGCTCTTAATTTCACTTTTAGAACCGCTACGAAGCGAGACGTCAATGTAAGCTTTGGCTCAAAAATGCTAGGTGCTTTAACCTGAAATAAAAGACTGTCCAAACAGCCAAAAAAATGACATGAACGTATAATAAATAAGTAAGGAGGGTGCAAATGGGTAAGGGGATGGAGATGGGGAGGAAGGAATTTGCACATCAATACACAGTCCGAGGGACTGTAGTCTGTACCTCAGTTTCTTGATTTTTGGGATGCTTGGAAAGGACAATGAGATGAGGTTACACTTTCAGCAAACCAGTATCTATTAGCTAACCATAAAAACTAGAGTGTATTTATTGACTCTTCATTAAAGGTCTCTCTGTAATGTGTTTGGGCTTCAAATTTCTCCCTAGTATTAACATTGCACAATTTATTTATGTCTATATCAAACATTGGAGTGATAAATTCCATTATATCACCTTGTAATTTTGTACCCTTACTGAGGATCTCTTAAAGCTGCTCACTAGGTTTATCTCAACCTTAATTGCTTCATATGAAATTCTTATGTGTGTCTTATTTCCTGTTTTTAGTGAATATTTGGCAATATTCAAGAAGACAGTTGCAATGCATGAAGTGTTTTTGTGTCGCGTGGCAGCACATCCTATTTTGAGAAAGGACTTAAATTTCCATGTATTCTTGGAATATAATCAGGATGTGAGTATTGAAAACTGAATTGCTGGCGAGAGAAATCAAGATGTACTTCTATGGTAGGATGGAAAACTGATTAAGAGGGAATTACCTCCTGGAGCAAATTACATCAGTTCCTTCATGCCAGACATATTTGTATTGTAAAAGTTAGAAATTAATTTAGTCTGTAGGAGTACATTTTCTGCCACCTGGGGAACTAAATGCACTGTATGCTCTAACTTCAACTTCAAAAATATTACGGGAAATCCAGTATATTTTGGATTAAAAAGATGAGCTTTTGGTGGTGATTTCACTTGACAGTATAATTTTCCACCACTCTTTGATTTTTTTTTTTCCTGTGGGGAAGAATGCAACAAAATGGAACACTAATTTTTAGGATTTGGAACTGTGGAGTAAATTCTGTTGCTAACAAAACTAGAGAGAATTTCTGATAAGCAAAACCTTTTAATGATGTGAGTGAAAATGTGGTTAATTTTTTTCTGAGTATTGGACTAGTGTGGCCATCCACATGTAACATACTGAATTGGGATAATGGAGAGTACTTTTGGATTCATAACTCTTTGGTGTTGGAGACAGTGGTTGCTCCTATTCTGTGAACAGTTTCAGTTACTTTTTGAAATTGCAAAAATCAGTATTGAGTGGAAGAAATTATTACAAAGACTGGCTCAACTGCATACATACTTAATTCAGAATATGTTAGAGAGGTTCCTCTGTTGCTTGATGTAGAAATGCTGACATGTTCAGGCACTCAGTTTGCCTAAACTGGCTCAAGTTAGATGGACAGGAAGAGTGTGAGGAGGCTTAAACCAGCATTATCCTCTGGTAGTCAAAGATCTGCCATTCCCCAAAGAGTGAAACATGGTTATATTAACTCAGCTATTGTTACATCAGCTCAGCTATACTGTGCATGATAAATACTGTGTTATTGACAACTGAAATGTGCACTCTGTACATTTGATACTATCTGCAGAATGTTGCTGATTTTTTTTTCCTAGAATGGTAATTTAGGTGATAAACAGTCTAGTAAATGAGGTGGTCTTCATTGTGGATGCAAAGTGCCCTGTCCCCATTAGTACAGAGTAAAAGAAAAAACAGAGAACAGGAAAACTGTTTTAGGGGTAGTAAGTAGGGGAATGTAGTTCTATGTAATTTTTTTTTAAAAGCTTGTATTATCTTCATAAAATGAATGAACTTGATAAATTAATTTGTTTTTCAGTTGAGTGTTCGTGGGAAAAATAAGAAAGAGAAGCTTGAAGACTTCTTCAAAAATATGGTTAAATCAGCAGATGGTGTCATTGTTTCAGGAGTAAAGGTGATTACTGATTAAAATAGCAAGACTTAAAATGTATTAACATTGTTGTCACCTTTTTTAATGAAGCAGAATTTTACATAAGTACAAAAATGGGATTTTTATAGTGATATCTAATTTAAAAATTAGTGGCACACCATGGGTGAGAACTTGTGGCCTGGATGCAGAATAACTGAGAGCTTTTTTTTGTGGGCTTTCAGTACTCTATGAAATTAAGCACGTTTTTTTTTACATAGGTAATTGATAATCTGGTTGGGTTTTTTTTTTATGGTTTGGTTTTGGTTTTTTGTTTGTTTGTGGTTTTTTTATTTTGTTTTGTTTTGTTTTGTTTTGTTTTTTTGTTCAGGCCTGCCATTTTATATAGTGGAAAGGAGAACTAAGTCTGACAACTGCTTCTGTTCAGAAGTTACTAACAGAGTGAATTTTCCCAGTCTTATAGAATCTGTTGAACTGTTTCAAGGAGCAGCAGTAGAGGTTATATGATTTTTCCCAGTAGATGTAACTGACAAAAAAGAAAAGTAATGAAAATTCAATTTAATTTTTACTTTTCCAAAAGCTACAAGATGGCTTTTATAGCGAGCAGAAATTCTGCAAAGGATGATTTTTAATCTATTTTCTTTCTAGTGGTAACCTACTAACTGTAAAAATTGCAACCAATTTTTACAAGAGTTAAAAATTTCTAGATTTATAATACTGATTTTTTTGAAACTGCTGGAAAGTGGATACAATCATGGATTAATTATGACTTGGAGAAAAATATAAAGTCCAAATAACTTCCAGTTTCATAAGGACATTGTTCAAAGCCCATGTTGTAGGCTATTCCATGGTATTGACCATCTGTGTTATTTTAGAGGGTTTTTAAAAATAAGTTCAAAACAATTCTCTCAAATTATAGTACAGACAATATTAACATTTGTCTGTGGTTACTAAATGGAAAGAAGTTTGTCATTAAGATCAGTGTTCTGAGCTAGGAGTTCAAATCATCTGGTCTGAGACCACAGCCTCTGTGCTCCTGGGTGACTTTCATCCCTTCTCCCCTTTTCCTGGGTAGATACATGTATTCTATTTTTCTGTCACCCTTGGTGGCCCTTTGCTATTCATTCATGGTTAGTTATATAGACCTTTAGGATGCTTGTTGCAAATTCTTAACTGAATTCTTAATAAAACTTAAGATCATGATATAAGTGGAGAAGAAATCAGTTCATCTAAATGGTGTTTTAGACAATAAAATCACATGCATTTCCTCTCACAACAGTGAAATGTGCAAATTTACTCTGCAATTGCTCTGTAGAGAGTGGGTGAAATCCTGTTTTTTTAATTGTTCCTTTTTTTTTGTAGGATGTGGATGACTTCTTTGAACATGAGAGAACATTCCTTGTAGAATATCACAACCGAGTCAAAGATGCCTCTGCCAAATCTGATAAAATGACAAGATCACATAAAAGTGAGTTTTTTTCCAGTACTGGTTAAAGTGTACAAAAGTTGTTTGTGAGGAGAAGTAATTTTTAGTTTTCTTTTTGCATGTGAAAAGTGAACTCATCTCTCCAGGTGTAGCCTTCAGAGTCTAAAGAAGTTCAATCTGACTTTCTAAGTGTAGGCTTTGCTGCAGTATACTAGATGGAATAAGAACAGCTGGTGCAACACTGCAACATTGATTCTTCATGCTGTTGCTTGAAAAGAAATACACTTTAAGTAATAATATTTTTTTTTGAAGTCTGACTTAGTCATTTAGGTCTAGAGGTGGGTGATAGGGCAGTAAATGTGGTTTTACTCCTGCTGCAGTTGTTCTTGATTGGATGTGGTTGATTCTACTGAGAGCAGTCTCTTGGCAAACTGGGCATTGCATTGCCTTGCTTACAAAGTTACCTTTGCTCATAGCAAACTCCTCTTTGGGCCATTAGTTCTAGACTAGGTTTCCAATTTTTAGCTATTTAGAGTGGAGACTGGAATGTGTACATTCAGTAGCCTGGTTTGCAGGACCCCTTCACTTACTGAGACAAGATTTACCACTTGCCTACTGATTTGTCTTTGGAGCTGAGTGCTAGCTAATGTGATTTCTGAAAGCTCTAGATGGTCTTCTCAAGTGCAGTTCATTTATTTGAGAAAGTGAAAAATCTTTGGGTTAGGACTACTGTGTTTGATTTAGGATTATTGTGTTTTGAGAAGCTCAGAAGAAATTGACCTGTGTTGCCCTTGATTTTTAAGTTTTTCTGCCTAGATGAATCAAAATTGATCTTCCAGATTCTGTCTACTTCCTTGAAGTTTGGGTCTCATTTACAGATATTGTCTTTGCTGTCTACAGTATAGTAGACATATGTAGAGTTCATACAAAACCAGGTCACAAACCTTTTAAGAATCTCCTTTGATAAGATCTCTGAAATGGATATTGGATGAGATGTTAAACCAAGAATTTTCTGAGTCCTTCAGATGCTTCTCTTGCCATTGTATGAACATCTGTGCCAAGATTTATTTCTGGAGTGGGAGAGGCTTTTATATTAGTTGTAGAACTGGGAAGATCCTTTGAAATGAGGCTGTAGAGGTTCTGATGGGAAAGGGCTGATCAAACTCATGCCAAAGTTTCATTGGTTTCCAGGCTCAAATCATATGTGATGTTTATTGACAACTTCTGCCAAACTGTGAATTGGGACAAATGGCGCCTTTTGAAATTCTGGCTAGAGGAGTACAGCAATGACCTGGGAAACCTGTTTTGGAAATGGGCAATCTGTAGTTTATGGATAACATGATCAACAGAGAGCTGCAGGGCTTGCAAAGACACTGACTTGCTGTTTCCAGCAGAAAATCCATTTTGATGTTGAAATGGGAGGAGCAGAAGGGGAGCTTAATTGCTTCCTAATACCATTCTTCACTGTAACCAACTGCATGGTTGATGACCTGTGTGTAATGAATTATGTGGAAGTTGACCCACTCAATCTGTTAGGGTTGTGTTATTAAGAAAAAAATAATTCTGCTTAAAGGCATATAAGCTTCAGAAATAACAGACAAATGTATTTTTCTGTTCATTGCTTAGATGTGTTTGTTTTCACCACCCATTGAGTTAACACTTAAAGCTTTTTAAAGAAGCTTTGTGTGCAAAGATGTGTTTTTTATGTTGAATATATAGCAATACCTCACTAGTCAAATTATGCAGCCTTCTTACAAATATTGCTTCTAATTTCATTGTTTAAAGTGATCTAACACTAATAGTACTTTAACCGTGGCTGCTTGTTGAAGAGGTAAGGGTTTCCTAAAAATAAGGATGTGTTAGAAAATGTGTGGTGTATATAGTGCTGTATTTTTGGTAGTTTGGGGTTTGTAGTCAATTAACTGCTCTCAAGCACACAGACTTTTCGTTACTGTTAAACTGTGATTTTATTTTTTCCAAATAGTTTAAAAAGAAAATTTAAATTCTGACTTTAGCCATTAAGTTTATACATCTTCCATCTAAATAAAACCTAAAAAAATTGCACAATAAATTCACCTGGCAGGTTCTAATTGCATAAAATACTCCTAGGTAAATTACAGACTCTGCAATTTGGTGAAAGCACTGTTATTATTGTGTGAAGTTATCCTTCCTATTAAGTGATGTGATAGCAATTTTATTTCTACTTTTGTAGCAATAAAAACATGTCCTTTTATAAAAATACATATTTTTGAAGAAAGGAATTTCAAAATTTTCAGAAAGAAGAGGAATGAGGTAGTAAAAGAAATGCTTGTTTGTTTTTTCTAGATGTGGCGGATGACTATAATAGAATTGGTTCTTCACTGTATGCATTAGGAACACAGGACTCCACAGATATATGCAAGTAAGATATTGTTAATAAACTGTGGGGTAATTTGCTTTGTAGCAGTCTTAGTAGTGACCTGCTGAGATTGGTAGCTCCTGTTAGGAGAAAACCAGAATTTATTACAGCTGTATCACATTAAGACATTTTCTTCTCTAGTATTTCATTTCCTTATCAGGCTACATTTAACACTTTTAATATTCATCTGAAAAAAAAAAATAATGCTAATTTTACGGTCTGTAGAAAATTGCACAGTTGAGATGGAAAAGTCCTCATCAAATAAGGAAAAAACCCACAATTCTTTCACCATTTAAAAAAAAAAAATGTTACAAGTGCTTTGACATATGCAGCAAGCACAGGACTCTGCTGAGTATCTGAATTTTTCTGAGTGTACTGACATCTTGAAAAATAGTTCTGCTGTTCTGGTAAGTTTACTGCTCTTTGGAAAACAAAGGAATCTACAGAGATGCCCAAAACTTCAGAAGGGTCTCTCCATGTACAGATGATGGTCCTTTAATCTTCCAGTGATTTGCTTGAACATGAAGTCTGGTGTGTCTGACAATAAAACTTAGTTAACTGGCTTAAAGATGTTAGTGCTTGTCAACACACACACATAGTTAGTTAGTGTGATGTTGGTGTCAGGGTGACAACATGAATATGAAAGTTAACTTTCTAATTTACCTGAATTGCAGTGATATACTTCCAAATGTGGTGATAGCTTATATACCAGACATTTTGATGATAGTATTGATATTTGTTGTAGTCCTTTAGGTGTGTCAGAAATCACATCTGTCTTGTCAAAATAGTACAATTTGACTGTAATTCAGTCTGCTGAAGCCTTGTATTGTCTCCTGCAAAGGAGATGTTGCCACACTGTTGCTCAGCATCCCTGAATTCCAAGTAGGACATGTGTCATGTTTACTGTGTGAAGGAAAGTACATTCAAATTTGTGTAAAGAGCACTTGATAATAGTTTAAGACCATTGACCAGGGTGCTGGTGTTTGGGGTTTAATTCACAGAAGCATAAAGAATCTTTGAGGAGCTGAGCAATTTTTCTTTGCTTAAAAATATCCGTTATGCTTTGTTTGTCCTTTGCCTTTCTTACATTGCACAGTTACCATGTTTGAAGTTTGAAACTAGTATGTTCTCTGAGTTTTGTGAATTATAATTGTAAGCAGTGCCTTTGCAGTCTTTATTGCCACACATAGACTATAGTGTGAGTACTAGAAAGTAATTAGACTATTCAAAACAATATTGTAATATGAGCTGTTTCCTTTGCACAGGTTTTTTCTGAAGGTCTCAGAGTTATTTGACAAAACAAGGGTATGTACTATGAAACAGACATCATGTGTCAACAAGGCATTAATATGTGGAATTAATATGGGTGCTTCTAGGTGGAGTGTTTAAGCAAAGTATAATATGGAATGAGAAAGTACAAGATTTCAGTCATGTGTTTTGTAAAATGAACCTTAGGACTCTTCAGTCTACTAAACATTTCTAGGCAGTCTGCTGTAATACCCTTGTAAAGCTGCTGCTCCTGTAAAATGCATAGAGATCTTCCATACTTGTTACTGGGAATCACTAGAACTTGTTGTGGATAAAGGAAATGAAGAAATTGAATCCTTAATCCAAAAAAAATTGTGGTCATGTTACCTTTTTCTGGAGCCAACATCTATTTTTGCAATTGTTTAACTCAAAAGTAATGTTGCTTATGCTTGTAACCAGTTTTTCAAATATCATCTCTTTTGTCTTACTTGTTTGGCTTGGTAGAGAGATGTATGCTATGTATCAGAAAAACTTCCAAATGAAAAATATATGCATTTCCTAAACTGACAATTGTATCTGCATAAACACATACTTTAAAGAAAGTTAACAGAATTACTTGCTTTGACTCAAAATGTTGCATTTCAGAAATGATTTTTTTTAAATTAGGGTTTAAAAAAATCCACTTTCAGACTCCATTTCTAATCTGTCTCAAATGCAAGCAAATTAATTTATTGTTTTTTTAGACCTTAAGTGCATGCAGTTACACAATTAGTCTGCAACGGTGCCTTAAAATTTTGTTTTCCTTTGATTTCAACAACAACATAAAACTGCTTGTGCAACTCATTAATATAAGTTTGTTTCTCTACATTTTTTCTAGCGTATGATAAATATAATTGCTATTTGGAAAAAAAGCAGTCCTTAATATAGAAAGCCAGTTGTCAATTACTGCTCACAGAGTAGCTTATTCCTTACATTTTAATGCAAAATCCTAATACTGCTTCTCATTTTGCATCTTTAAGTATCCTGTCATTAATGCCTGATCTTAGTTTTTGAAAAAGACCATCTGTTGTGTACTGTATATTTTACATTGAATTTGTATCATACGAATGAATACACAATGTCTGGATGTTTTTAAGTTGAGCCTTTTGCTTACTGTTTTTTTTTTTTTTTTTTTTGGNTTGGTGGTGATGTTTTGTTTTGTTTTTCCAGAAAATAGAGGCTCGGGTATCTGCAGATGAAGATCTTAAACTTTCTGATCTTCTGAAATATTACCTTAGGGAATCTCAAGCTGCTAAGGTGAATTTATGTGTTTTTATTCAGTGAAACTGTGTTTTTTAACATAAAAACAAAAGAGAGATAAAGTGCTATGGGATCATCAACTCACAGTATAGATTGATTAAAATGCTGCCACCTCTAGCCTGCAATTTTTCCCTTAGCTGTAAAACCTGTCTCTGTTCAATATAAGGAGTAACAAAGCAGTTGCTGATGTGGGACTGACTCTGTGGAACTGAGTGAGCCACTTGTCAAGGCCAAATCTTGCAGTAAGGAGAAACAGTGGAAGGGCTGTTTGTGTCTTTGCAGTGTGTTTGGTGCTTCCAATTGCAAGCAACTCTGCTTTCCTTTAAGTACTAAAATTGGGTATTCCATGTAATCTACTAGTGCTGGTACAAAACCACACGGGCTGAATCTGATGTTCTGTGCTTACAGAAAATTTCATTCTTACTGTTGCTTGATGTGGGATGATTAAATAACATCACAGAATGAGCAAACATTTGACAGAAAATGTCTGTAGTTAGAAGATCATGAACTGTTGCCCAGAAAATGTTACTACTGTTTCTTGGGCTCTGTGTGTATTTCAAATACATATTCTAAATGTAGTTTGTTTCGAATCTGAGAAGCTGTGAAATTTCCCATGGTTTGCCTTCTTTGGCTTTTTGGAGTTTGATCTAAGCCATCTGTTGCTAGCCTCTGTCAGACAAGATGGAGACTTAACAGTATTATGTTGTGGATCTGATCTAGTATGGACATTCCTGTGACTTGCAGGATGAAGTAAAGTGAATACAGATAATTTAGTAAGAACTGAAATACAGCAAGAAGGACTAAAATGAATTTGATTTTTAAAAATTACTTGGAATACAATAAAATCCTTGGGTAGAGTCTTATAAACACCATGCAACCTTTGTTTTTTTAATAGGATCTCCTGTATAGAAGATCTAGGTCACTAGTGGATTATGAAAATGCTAATAAGGCACTGGATAAAGCAAGAGCAAAAAATAAAGATGTGCTGCAAGCTGAAACTACTCAGCAAATATGCTGTCAGAAATTTGAGAAAATTTCTGAATCAGCAAAACAAGGTATTTGGGTGGTCCTTGATCCTATGTTACTTCTTGAAAATGAACATATTTTAGTATGTTATTAATGAGAATTAGTGTAATTAATGAGAATAGATTTTTGTACTGTTTCCTAAGCAGGAATATTATCTTTTAATTATTATTCATTTATTTTAGAAAGTTCACATATTTTTCTTTGGCTTCTCATACCTTTGATAGGTAGAGCAAAGTCCAGGTGCAAATTAGTTGTTAAGATTTTTTTTTTTTCACATACATAAGCTAGGATACAAAATGATAATTGTTAGCAGTAATAGCAAACAAATATTTTAGTGTTGTAAAAATTCCCCTTTTGGTTGCATGCTTTCTTCTATGAAGGCACCAGTCTGCCATAGATATGATACTACACTGGAGAAGGGAGAAGTAATGAAATGAGATTTCACAGAATTACAGAGTTAATAGAGAAAAGGAAGCTTATCTACATGTTACTTTTCTTCTGGAAACTTACTGTCTTTTTTAGGTTAATACTTCAGTGAGTTAACAGATATCTGACTCATCATTTGTGGCAGATCTGTTCAAGGTTTAAACACCATGCTCTCCTGTTTTTATCATTGGAGAGTTGTTTGAGCCTGTAAATCTGGTTAATGATTCCTATAAATGCGACAATGGAGAATGAGTGATCCTGTTAGCCACAAAGGTATATGCAGAAGGCATACTGTTGTTCATCCTAGTTTTAGCTTAGTATATTCCCTGAAGACTTTCAAGTATCAGCCTTGAAAAAACAGTGCAGATGGAATAAGAGAAACAAATGTTAAAAGCATCCACTTGGCAGTCTTTTTTCAAAAGAGCTTTGTGTCCACAAAAGGTTACCTAGAGGTGAGGAACTGCAGTGATGGTTTGCTCTCTTCCAACTGAGTCACAGTATTTTTGAGCCCAGAATGTGCTGAGATTAAATGTGAGGTTTTTCTTTTTTCCTTCTCTAACCCTTTACCTCTTCCATCCTGAAGGAATGTGTGTTAACAGCTGAGGTCACTAGCAGGGATACTGTTAATGAGTCCATTTTTATTTTCTATAGAACTGATAGACTTTAAGACAAGAAGAGTTGCAGCTTTCAGAAAAAATCTAGTGGAACTAGCAGAACTGGAATTAAAGCATGCTAAGGTAATGGTGATTTTTGGCCTATATTTCAAGCAGCTTTCTTTTAAAAATCAATTCTTTAGCATTTCTCTTCAAATCTGAAACTGCATTGGTTAGGAAGCTGTGCATTAACTCAGAATATATCTGTTGAAAGAAGTTGTTAACAGGTGTATTGCTGCTTTACACTTTTTTCAGTTGTGTTGATGGTGTCATTCTTCATTCTGCTAAACCATTGCTTGTAAAACCAATGCACTGTAAAAAAGGGTTGTTTGGGGGGCTTTTTTTTAAAGATCTTTCTAGGTGTAAGTTCAACTTGAGATATTTATGTATTGCTGGTAAAGCAATCAGTAGTGTATGGAACATGACTCCTTTTTCAGGTGAACAGTCCTTACTTTAAATAGTCCTAACAGTCTTACTTGCAACAGTTTTTATTGATTTGCCATATTGTGCTTTAGTAAAGGAATGCTTCTGTCCTGCTTCAGTCATTGACTCTTCATCATCTCTTGTAACTGACTCTTGCTGAAGTCTCCACATGCTTTGAAGTGGAATGCTTAGACAATGTCTCTGTCTTCTAAAGTATCCTTAAAGAATCACTTCTTTTAACTATGCAAGTCACAATGTTGGAGTAATATTCTCTTTCATTTTGACAGCTAATAACTGTAGAATGCAGGGGGAAGATGCTTAATTTCTGTAGCTTTCAACTTGATATGTGCTTCCTGTGTCCTCAGTGTACCTGGAAGTGCTTGAAGATTTTTAGCTTTAGTTTGTTGCCACAGCTTGTGTTTAACACTCTCTTCTTTGAATAGTCTGTCTGTGATTTACCTTGTCTTAGTAAATTGACTAACAAGGAGTCCATGAAGCTGTAATAGAAGCTTTGAATTGTAGTTCTGCTTTTGAAGATTAATTTTTTTTGCTGACCCTTTTCACCTACTTCATCATGAAGCACAACATTCACTAGACAGTTTTGAATCTTTAAAGCTTTACAATAGTAAAAGGTCATTTTGACTAAGAATGGTGAATCTTGAAACATTAACAACTACTGTAACCTGTTGAATGAAAGGATGTTTCATTTCTCACTAGGTTTGAAAGTTCCCTTTTTTCAATGCCACTGTTGCATATTTAAAACAAGCTAAGCTACTACAGATGGATCAGTTTGGTTGCTGTGTTTTTCTTTCTGTGAATTCTGGGCTTGATTGTTACAGAATTTACAAGTACAGTAGTTTGTACTTTCCAACATTATATAATGTGGAATTCTTATTAATATGTGGGGTTCTTATTAATGCAATAACCAAGGTATTTGAAGAGAGTCTTATGGATAGGTTTTTATTAGTCTGTATGGAGTATTGGAGGATGAAATGGTTGGGTGGACACTTTCTAGGTTAGTTCCATAAAAGGAAGAAAGAAGATACTAAAAGACTTGTTTATTGGGGTTTTTTTGGATGTAATATTGTGCCCTGATGTAGGAAGAGCAATGTTAGAGGAATGTGACTGAAATACAAATAATGAACAATGCTCCCATTTCAAGGTAGGTAGCCCTGTTTTTGACTGGGCTAAGCTGGGCTGTTTCTAGACACCTAATTCCACTTGAAGTACAGCCAGAAGAGGACTAGTAAAAGCATGAAAGAAAGCTGTGTTTTTCGCATAGGCAGTCAGTTAATTACATCAGAGCAAAAGTCCTCTGCTTCTAGGTTCTTGGCAAAATACTTTGCCTGATGCTGGCAGTCTCTGTCTCTCTGCTTTTGCACCTACTGGAGGCAGGCATGTGAAGTTTTAGTAGCAACAAAATGGCAGTTCCTTGGTCAATGGAGTGTGGAGCACAGCGCTGACAAACTTTGCAACATGACCTGTTACCCAAGTCTAAGTGTTTGCTTCCTGCAAAAATACTGAGTAGGGAAGAGGTCTGGGGGCAATGGATGCTGCAGCCTTTTTGCTACAAGTCTTCTTTTGCTAAAGTCTTCTATAATGGGTTTTCTTTCTCAGTAGTGAGTGCCTCCAGACTAGATGCCATACAGATGCATCTATTTCTGAATCAGTCTAGCCATGTGTCTTCTTGACTTGGAGCTGCCTCTCACAAAAAACATGGAGGTGAAATATGATGTAGCAGTGGGTGCTGAACTCACCTGAGAGGCTCTTTTGGAGGATTCAGACACAATGAAGGCTGCTGCTTGACTGGCTGTTTAAAGTTACTTGCTCTGTGTGGAAAGAAAAACACAAATCCCTAAATACAGAGGTTGCTGCACAGAAGTCAGAGTGACCAAAGAATTGAGAGGAGGTTCTGAGGCATTGCTTGCATTTTGTGAGCTGTACCTGCCTGTAGCTCTAGAAGATTTGAGGGCCATAGGGAAATAAACTCAGTAAACCAGGGACACTGTATATACAAATTCTAAGTAAACCCTCTATGCCCAGTTATGTTCATACTACTTCCCTGTAACATACTTCTTGGAAGTATTGTTAATATCCTCTTAGCCTTTTGAATCACAGCTCAAGCCTTTGGAGAAAGCTGAAAATCAGACTGTGGGTTGAGTTTGCTTTAATTTGATGAAAAGGCAGACTCCTGCCAGGAAGGATGATGATGCATGACTTTTCCTTTTCCTTGTGTTGGCACAATTATGTGTGCAGCTCCATAGTAAGAAGGCGCTGAAAGTTGCTCTGGGTTTTCCTAAGCTTTACTTGGTCATGTTTTCACAACATCCCTTGTATTAAAACACAGAGTTTTGGCTGGGAGGGTCTGGCAATAAAAGAGAGCTGCCTTCTTAGCAGCAGCATGCGCCCTAGATTTATTTAGAAAAGCTGCCAAATTGAATCTTTAGATTACCATTGGTCAGTGACCTACTCTAAACATATTGATGTTTCTTTTTCTGTGGCCATTCTGGCTGATTATCCCCCTAGGTAGTGCTTAGCTTCTGTTTTGCTAGTTCTGGCTTTCTTCATGACTTAATGCAGCTGTAGCTAATGTAAGACCTGAATAAGAGTTTGGCCGTTTTGGTGCAAAAGCTGCATTTGGTATACTGTTCAATATTTTAAATGGTTGGAATTTGAATTAGTCCCGTGTTGGACTTCAGGAAGGGAGGTTTGATAGCTGGTGAAACTGCTAAGGTTATAATCATACACTTAGGGCATTGCTAACTTGGCTGTACATTTAGAGTCTTTTGATATGTGAATTGTTACTAAGACAGCCAATTCGTTTATGTAAATAAACAGAAACATATATTTTCCACAAATATTAATATATACACTCTTGCCTCTCTGAGTGTTTTGGAAAAAGAATTTCCAGCAACAGATGTCTGTTTGGAGGTGACAGAAGAAGGAAGAAAGCAAAATGCTGTGCTAAGGGATTTGCTGAAATGTTTTGTCAGTAATTCTTTCTTTCCTGAAAAGGATGTTTCTGTCACTGTAGTTCTGCCAGTAATTTTAATATCTACAGCTTAGGAGTGTGAGCTGGCAAGAAATACTTTTCTGAATCTGAATGTATTGGATTTTCTCAAGCTGTGTTGATGTAAGTCAAGTATGTCAGATACTGCAGCCACAAGGAGTAATGGCTCACAGCTTCTATTGTCCTTGATATATTATAATTTAAATAAGGTGGTTCTTGTGAACTTTGTAAATTTGATGTAATGAAAATGAATTACGTGCCTATTTGGAAAATTTTAGTAGACTGGCTGGCTTAGTCTAGGAATAACTAGAAATAACTGAGGTGTAAAGGATGTTGTGATGGTTTAACCTCAGCTGGCAACTAAAATTCAGAAAAGTGAAAAAACTCATGGGTTGAGTTAAAGACAGTTTAAGAGGGAAATCAAACGCCGTGCACACAAGCAAAGCTACACAAGGACTTTATTCAGTGCTGCCCATGGGCAGGCAGATGTTCAGCCATCTCCAGGGCCCCATTATGTGTGACAGTGACTTGAGAAGACAACAGTCTAAATGCCCCCCCTCTTCCTTCTTATTTCCCCCACCTTTTATACTGAGCTTGATGTCATATGGTCTGGAATATCCCTTTGGTCACTTGGGGTCAGCTGTCCTAGCTGTGTCCCCTCCCAGCTCCATGCACCCCAGCCACCCCAGCATGGCAGTACAAGAAGCAGAAAAGGCAGAGTAAGAGCTGCTGGGCAATAATGATGTCATCTCTATGTTATCAACACCATTTTCAGCAAAACACATCCCCATATTAGCCACTGAGAAGAAAACTAACTCTACCCCAGCCAAAACCAGCACAGATGTGTTGGTAACTTTTTTTTTTAAGAGTGCCACATAATGGTCTGTAAATTACAAATTTACTTCATGCTTCTGTAATAAGATGGCCAAAAGATTATTGTTTAGTTACAAGTAATGTGTGCAGTCCATAAGTGTGCTTCAGATTGAATTCCCTTTGAAGACTGAAGACTTCAGACTGAAGTATTCTTTTCAATTCATTAGTTCATTAATGACAGTCGATAATCAGCTTTTCAGTAAGAGACCTTAAATTTATGAATCCTGTACACCACAAAGAGGGACCACTGAGTCCCCATGTATCTGGCTTATATAGAACTTGTTCATGTCACCGAATTACAAACCTTCTAAAAAATAGCTTGTGACTGTCCTCTGCCAGTATAGACATAAAGAGGCAAAAAAGCTGTTGAAGCTGTAACTGAAATTGCTGCTGTCTGGATAGGACTGAGAAGGATTTAGTAGGCATAACTGGGAATCTGCTTTCAAGCCTTTAAGTCAGTTAATTGTTTAATCTGGATTATAAGAACCCGAAGGAGACATAGAATTATGATTTACCTTCTGGGGCTGAGGGATGAATGTCTTGCTTATCTGTCACAAGTCACCTGGAAAAATTACTGAAAAAGTAATTACAAATTCTTAAGGGCTTCTGTGAACTGTTTATGACAGGCTTGCAAATCAGAGATACATGCTTTTGTGTGTCTGAAGTTTTCTTTATATGTTTCTTTTTTGATCAAAAATTTTTTTTTAGAAGTCAGCAGTTTCTTCCATGTTCATGATTGGGCATTCAGACTGCTTTGTTCCTGCATTTTATCTGAACCTGATAGGAATTACTCTTGACACTGTCAACAGCCCAACATTTTTTTTCTTACGTAGAGATTTCAGATTTGGGAACAAATGTAGCAGAGGTATTTCCTAGTGAATGGCTAGTAGTTTAAAGTTAAAAGTTAAAATGATGTAAGCATAAATGAACGCACATATGAATACTGGGTTGGGTCTTTTTCCCTGCAAAGTAAATTCTGGCTTGTCAGTCACATTTGCTTAATTCACAAGGGTATCAGTTCTCTAAATTCATTCAGATACCTGAAAATCAGTCTGTATATTTTTATGGTAGAGCCAGAATGCTTTAAATAAGATTAAAAACTCTGTTTGGAAAGAAGGCCAGAGCTTGACTTAGAGTTGAGTTAATGTTCTGATAATCACTTCTGTAGCTCCAGCTGTAATGGCTGAACTCAACTTGATGGCTAAATCAGCTGGCTGAGTGTGTAAGTCATTCAGCTGTCTTTGTAACAGGGCCTCCTCCTTGAACAAAGCTCTCAGCTCCAATGGCTGCTACAAGCGAGGAGATCCCGAGTGCTATGAATTGTTTAATATTTGTTAATGAATATGGTATTCAGTGTAACACATGAATGCTTAACACTTTGGGAATCTCATTCTAGAGACACTGAAATGGTCCTGCTATATAAAATATTTTAATATTTATTTGCAACTGTGAATTTCATTGCTGAGAGAGTGCTCTGCAGTGAATAGTTTTTGTGGCCAGATTAAACCTCTAGGAAGAAACATGGAAGTGTATTAAGTGCTTATTTTTGAATCTCAAATTGGCTCCATTTATTTCCATGACACTATATTCCTACATTCAAAAAAACTTCTAATACAAAAGTTACACATATTTTTCCGTACGTTTAAAACCTGTCTATTCTTCTTTAGTGATGTCATTGCTATTTAAAAAACATTGTTCTGTCACGAGCTGAAAAGAAATAAGACAAATGTGGTGATGTTTTTCTTTATTTTTACAGGGTAACTTACAGCTTCTGCAGAGCTGCCTGGCAGTGTTAAATGGTGACACATAAGCTACGTTCCGTCCTCCCACTAACAAGGGCTGCCCTCCTCTGGATTTTGTTTTCATGACTTTAAATAGGCATTTACAGTTCCCTGGAGAAAACATTTGACAAAGTGCACATAAGCAAGCTTCTTCTCTCAAAAGAATTAAACACCTGAAAGTAGCTCCAGACTATATGAACAACATACTTGTTATACATACATACTCATGTTTATTTAATCATTATACGCTTTCATTGTTCAGAAACCAAATGCTCGGGTTTTGTGAAAATAGCCAATATAATAATGTTCATGTTATGAATACTATGATACGGCTGCAATCTTATTTACCTTTGTAAGTAATTTCTGAAGATTACCATTTGAAGCACATTGTTCAAATGGCCTAAATATTACCATTAGATATTTGAATATTGTTACTATAATGGCATTGTATACACTGTCTTAGTTTTTTTTTCCATGTATCTATATCAAAAAAACTTATCTTTTTTTCAATTGTGAACATTTCTTAGAAATTTTGGAGAACTTTGTGTAACCTTTATAACTATGATTTAAAAAGAAAAGCAGATGCATTAGTATGTTTGCCTTAACTTGTAGACTAATCCAATTATTGTAAAATAAACCATGAAATCAGTGATTTTTCTAAAATGATGCAGACACTTATCATCTATAAGCTTAGTATTTTCTAGTAAATTAGATTAATTAGTTTTTTTTTCACTATTCATCGTGTAAAAACCATTGACTAAGTATTGGATTGGTCCGACACTGCTCGCCCAGTACTTTTTTCACTTGCATTCTCAGGTTTTATCTGTTTGTCTGTGACTTTCCTATCCAGTGTACTTAAATTGTTTTGAGCTTGGTGGCTGACTCTGCAATTTCTTGGGCAGAAATACCTTTGAGAGAACTTCCTGGGTTTCTTCTGAGAAAGGGGAAATAAAGTAGCAGAAGGGAGTTCAGAACGTGCATAAAGTATCAGTGAAAAGTAATACTGCCCCACTGTGATACAGATAAAATGTTTTGCTTCAGGAAAAAAAGTGCAGGTATCCCCTATAAAGGCATGTGTGAAAAGGATCTCATTCTGCTAACTGGACCTAAGACTTAGAGCTATGAATCCAGTATTGTTAGTTGTGTTGATTGGTCTCCCTTCCTTGAACTATGACCCTTTTCCAAGAGGTGCTGCTATGTTGTGTAATTTCACGATGTCATAAAATTAGGCTTTACTTGATGAACTGCTCTTCACAGTGGGATTGCTGCTTTATAAGCAATATATGCTGTTTGTAGGCCTTCAGTGGAGCAGTGAAGTTTGGGTGAACGGTACGGTTGGAAATGCAGATCAGTGTGAGTCGATGCCTCTGTGGTTACAGATGCCCTGTACCGCTGCACAGAGGCGTGTGGTTTGTTTGTTTTCCTCAGATAGGGTGAATTGCACAGTGTAGTGTACTTACCCTGCTGCCTTGCACATCAGAACATTGCAAAGGCAGAGAAGTTTCCATTGTGCTTTGATTCATGTACCCATCACCTCAGGCTTCAGTGAGGTGTCAGTGTCCAGTGGTCACCCTTGGACCTTGGCAGCTTGCCTAGAACAGAGAATAGTCCCAGCAATGCCTACTACACTAATACTGTGCTGTTCATCTTCTTGATACAACAGGTATAATTCCTACGGAACTCATCTATAAATAGACTACAAGGAACTCATCTATAAATAGACTGCAAGGGACAACGATGACAATGTATATATAGTTAACAATATTGTAAATATTTTAAGTAGGGTGTGGGAACAGTTTTTAGATTAGTCCTCGCTGTTGAGTGTTACTAGCTCATTAAATTTTTTCCAAGCCTCTTGGTATTGGGTGTGTCTCTTAAAGCCCTGAGTCTGGCTCGGTAACTCTGAAAAAAAGTGCTTAAAAGGCGGTACCCGAGGACTCGCACCTCGAAGGAGAGAAGGGAAAGGACCCGCCTGTGCGTTCCTGGCGGCGGGCTCCCGGCCCGGCTCGGCCGCCGGAAGCCGCC
>VXBQ01013204.1:35994-206874 GCA_013400175.1 Phainopepla nitens | reverse complement strand
TTTTCCCAGTAGGTTCTTGTGTGGCTATAATTGCTGAATACACTGGATCGTGTCTGTTTCAGAAACATAATGTTACAAGATAGTAACCACTAAAGCTTTAATACTGTAGTTTGTGATGTTTTGTGCGGTTTCTATTTCAGATGCTTTTTTTCCTCAACTGTAATTCAGATTCCATGCTAGTTTCCATTGTTGGAATGGCACTGTACACAGGCTATGTGTTCATGCCTCAGCACATCATGGCAATATTGCACTACTTTGAAATTGTGCAATGATGAAGAACGTATTTTCAAGAAGTAACTGGGCTTTGAAATCTGGTCTACAAAGAAGAATGAACCTCTTAGTTTTACCAAGATTTCTACTGATGTCCGAAAGACACAATTATGACTCTGAAGACGAGATATGTAGAGCAGGGACGTGAGATGTCCCCTGTGTTGTGTTCATTCCCTTTAATTTTACAAGATATGCCCTTGTATAGTAGTTTTGTCTACTTTAACATTGTGATTGTACTTTGATATCAGTATTTTCTTAACTTTGTGACAGTTTCAATATTGCACTGTGAAAGCTTTTCTTAATTGTAATTTTGAGTAAATCTTAATTGCCTTCTATTTTTAATCAGAAAGTCATCTTATTAAATGGGGCTTAAAGCTTTTGCTATTGTATGGTATGTATTTGCCTGGATATTTCTATTAATGCGTTTTGTAAGAAAACACATCTAGATTCATATTAGAGACATGGATATATTTCCCTATGCTATTTACAAAAGTTAGTTTGTATGACTGAACTCAGGTGTACTGTTCACTGTCCAGACTTTGTTCAGCAGTATATTTGTGCATATCACCTAAATTTGGAATTAGCAATTGTTTCAAGTTTCTGTATTCTGCCTGTTGGAGGAGGGAGGGGGTGATGAGGCGTGGGAGCAGAGTGAAGACTGTGTTTGTTGTGTTTGAAGTAGTGCTGTGGCTCTGGGCTCTATCTGGGGCGGGGGGAAAATGGACTTTTCTTTACTGGCATTGGCCCACATATGGCTTTGGGATAGCACTTTAAATCAACCCTGTTTTTCTAGCTACCAATTCCCTTTTACAGGATGCTTTTATTATGTTCCAATGGCTATGGTTTCTGCTGATTTTCACTCAACAGTGTAACTGTGTCTAGGTTTTCAAGGGGTTTTCTATTGCTGCTAGTGTTCCAAACATGTTTTCGCTACTAAAGACCAAAACATAGGGATTTCAAGGGACTTGAGTTACAACTACAGCAATAAGTAGCTGAATACTTGGCTGAAGTCCTGTCTTTTTTTTAATAGGGATTTTTTTCAGTTTTGTATTCTGAAATGTTAAGATGGTGACAACTTAACTTTCCTAAGTGGACAATTTTTCTGTTGTTGTTGTTTAAAAAATAAAAGTTAAAAAGCAGAGCTTTGATGCAAAACTTTCTTGGAGAAGTTAACATGTTTCCGAGTGCTGCTTGCTTTTCTCAGAACTTTCCAAAAGTGATACTTGACCAAAGAACTGTGATTTTAATGGCCCAGTAACAATCGATACTGCTACGTCTTTTATGCAACCTCTGTTGACATCAGAAATCGTAGATGTGCAGTATCTACAGAAATATTGTCTTTCAGATTTATTTCATTTTCTCAAATGTGTGCTCATGAGAAGAGAGTGTTTTTCCCTGTATTTAAAAACTTCATATGTATTTGATTAAAAACCCTGTTGTTGTTTTGGGATCTAAAAACAGTGAGCCTTAAAGTTCTTAGATGAAGCTGAGCTTTACTGAAGTTTGTAGGAGTCTCCCTCTAATTCAGTGCTTTCACTTAAAAACTGGCCAAAAAAAACATGGGTAGTTTTCTGGGATTGTGTTTTGTGTTATTTTTTGTGGTGTTTTATTGTGGTTTTATTTAAATGCATCCAGAATTGTATGTGAGCATTTTAAGTGTATACATGGAGATAATGTACTCTTTTTTGGAGTAACATAGCATAAATCCAATCTCTCTGGATTAAGTCAATACTTGATTGTGATGTTTCTTTGCAAACTACTGCCATGATTGATAACCTCTTTTTCAGCAGTAGATGTTATTTGTATGAGGGTGAGAAAATCCCTTCTGCGTGGTGACATTAGGAATGTTAAGCATGATTTTTAATTGTGAAATGTTTTGTAAAAGGCCTTTGATATACTGACTTTTATTAGCTGTCTGCTTTTTGTTGAGAAAAAAGAGTGACCATTAATTTCCAATTATTTGTGTTACGTTGGCTTGATTGATACCGTACTTGAATTCAATTTGCTATTTTGAGTACAGTCTTTTCCAGTATTTCTTTTAATATAAATCAAGAATCTATTAGTCTTGGACAGTTCTTTTTAGATTCTGAATACTTTGTTAAAGATGGAGTAATTTAATTAATAAAATATGATGTGTTTACTGAAGTTTAAATTTCTAGAAGAAAGTTTTTGCAGTGTGTCCTTTCGGTTAGGTTGAGCTAGTGAAGAGATGGTTCAAGTGGTGATAATTACAAAGCAGAGCTTTTTTAAAGTAGGGGTATTGGTAGGGATTTAATTAAACATTACATTTGAATAATAACAAATTAATCAGAAGGCTACCAAGTTGTTTTCCCACTGAAGTCTGTCTTATTGTCGTATCAGCTGGGGGGTCATATCCTCTGTGATAGCACTATAAGCTTTTTCTGTGCAAGCTGGAGGTCTAAGGCAGTTCAAATGTCATTTGGAGGCAGCTGGTCAGTTATGCTTTTATTCAAACTGATAACAATTTAGGCATTAGAAATTTAGATAAAATTGGAAAAAAAACGATTGTGAGGAATGAGAGGAAAAAAATGACCTGAGAGACCTGCAAGTGTCTGTATGTTAATCTTTTCATAGCAATAGCTCTTGGGGTTTAGATTGTATCATTAGAAATAAACATGTAAAGATGCATTAGGTGTGTCATATAGCAGAACCAACAATTCCAGTTGGTGAGGGAGGCAGACTGAGCCGGGGCGACTCGCTGGGGCTCCCAGAGCCAGCTCTGCAGAGGCTCCTTGGCTGCCTCCAGGCTGGGTACTGTAGAATTATTTATTAAAAACCTTTGCAGAAGGAGCTGCTCTGACCAAAACATTGTACTGCAGGATGTCAGGCTGGAGCCAGAAACAGATCCAGAACCTGTGTAGTGTGTGTATGGCTTGAATCAGTTATATCTTTTTATATACATATATACACACAAACTCTGTTTTTAACTATGTATATGTATATAAATACTGTTTATTTCTTGTCAAAAATTATTACATAGCAGTTAGTTTGGAGATAGAGGCTGTGGGGTTTCTTTTCTGGTTTCTTCCCTATGGAGGAAGACACCAGAGAATCCTAAAGTGAGACTTTCTTTATGAAATTTTTCAAGAAATATATTTGTATATTTATCAATATTAAAAAGAAATAGGTGTGAAAGGAGCATAGCACTGTAAAGGGGAATCTTGGGTGATAGATGGGCATTGTGTTACTGCAGACTGGTGCAACTGGTGTGATGTGGAGCATTGCCTCGTTCCTTTCAGGTGAAGAAATGAAGTGTACATTATAAATGCTGAAGAAGGGGTACTTGCTCTTGACTAACAACAAATAAAGGTTATACTGAGGTGAAGAGACACAGCTTGAAGAGAATTGGGTACCATGGGCTGTGCACAAAGGTTGGACAGAGCAGCCATCCTGTAAAATACCAGAGCTGTGGACTCTGGAACTGGCACCCCAATAAAGGTTTTCAGTGCCAGAAGTTCCTTGTACCTGCTTATTTGCTCATGTTTTCTACAACTGCTATTGTAGGAGGACAATTTCACCACTTGCTGACGTGTTGTCCTGATACCAGTGTGGTGCTTTTTTTTGTCCTATTTCTTTTCCCCCAGACAAAAGGAAACCAAACCCTTTATGCATTGTTTCTCTGTTTGATCTGCTAGGTCAGCCTTAAACAGTAGTCATCACTGAACACAATAGCTGCTGTCTTTTCTGCCTTTTGTTTGTGTAGTGATGATTTAAGAAGAAAATCTGGCATCATAGTCCAGAGGCGGATCTGCCCTCTTGTAATGGAGAGAGATTAATGTCTAGGTCTGATCTAGATTCCAGTGTAGGATTTGGGCAGAAATCCTTCTGCTTTTCATAACTTTCAGTGCATCACCACGAGATCCTCAATCCATCTTATTTAGCACTGCATGATGGAATACTAAGAGGTTATGAAGGTATAAAGAACTCAGATTTCTGAGTTTGATTGGGTAAGAGTTGAACAGGCCTTGATGTAAACCTTAATCAGTGATCCAATTTCGAAAGTGAAAGATCTATCGCACTGTTTGATCCAACAGGTGATCAACACTTTGCTAATTATGTCTGATGTATCTGTTTTTTATTTATGCCTGTATCTGCAGGTGGAATTGTCTTGCATGTCTTGCATTTTGTGTTCTCTGCAATTTGAGATGGATATCTCAGGCCCAGATTTTACAATGACAAGAAGTTGCTCAATATAACTCCCAAAAGAACTTTGTGAAAACAATCCTGGCAATGATTGATATTATTTGTCTTTTCTGTGAAATTTGTGTCTGCTGAAGAAAAGTCAGGTAGCTATGATCACATTGGAATTTAAACCAAAAATCTTCTGGCCAAGGTTTATATTCCTTTTTTGCCTCTGTATTGATTGGCTATTGTTGTCTCTTCCTTCAAGATGTTCCTGCTGCACATACTTCAGAAAGGAAGAAACGAATGTCTCAGAACACACTGCTCTGTGTTGCTATTTAATACACACTGGTAAGGTTACAAAATTCTGGAAGATGTTTTTGAATAATATTCTTGCTGGAATAATAGGATTATCCTATTAGCTCATCTGAGGATTGATCCACAGCCATGCATGCACTCTGAAGTTGAATATCTGGTTACTTTCTAGGTGCTAGACTACTGACAGCTTATTATTTTGCTCATGTTATGTTACCAGCTCAAAGTAAGCATTTTTGAGGGAAAGCCTTCTGCACCATATCCCAAGATCCAAGAAGTTTATATATTTAAGAAATACTTCCTAAATTTTAATCAGAATTAGCAAATAGGTCCCAAACTCAGGATAGAATTAGTGGGTGATTATATGAAGTGGGGTATGTTTTGTTATTAGACTTGTTTTAAAAAAAATTCTTCAAAACCCTTTGTGTTGTAGAGTATTTCATTAGGTTGGACAAAAATGTGTGCTCAGCTCAGCGGGACTGAGGATAAAATGTGCAGTCTGTTTTATACTACAAAGAGGGACCATTGAACTCTTGGTTTTCTAATCAAATGGAAAGGTGGACTTCACTGGAAAGGGATCAAGGGGCTATCTGTACCCAGAAAGTAAGTGACAACTTCTGTGGATGTGAGGCTTTCTGGGTCAGGACACAGCTGCAGGGTCTGCCTGCGCAACGTGATGGTGCCTAATGCTGAGATCAGAAGTACCCTGCAGAAGGACCTGTGCCACTTCTCTGCATTTCCTTGAAAAGAGAGTTATATTAAGCTATGCTTACATTGAAAAACTTTCAAGTGTTTGTGAAGAATCAGGAAGAAGTTTCAACAACATTGGAACTCTTCATAAAACTACTGATAAACCCTTGGCATTGTGCATTAGACTGGTTTCAACCACTGTATGGTTTCTTAAATAGTTTTAGGCCCTAGACAGGACAGTAGACATGTTGAGGAAACAGGATAAGAGAAATAGAAATCCATCCATGTCCATTTTATTTTACCTGTTGAGTTACCAGGTGTGTTTTGACAGTTGGAGACTGGACTTACCAAGGGTAAAGTACTGAATTACATTAACAAAGGAAAACAAGACCTGGAAGGTATCAGTTGTGATACTGTGGTGAGGGTCTGCTCAGACATCTGGCCTGTGAGGGTAATTTTTTTTTCTTTTTTTTCTTTTTTTTTTAAAAGGCTTACTCATATAAGCAAGGTGCTTGTTAGTGACCTCTAGAGGACCAAGAGAGATAAAGGAGATGTGTAAAAGCATTGCTTAGACAACCAGATGGCCTTGTAAGATTTAATGATTTGTTGTGTGTGTGCAAGGGCAGTGGTGGATGTTCTCATGCATTTAGAGTGGCTTCTGACACACTCTCCCACAGTGTTTGCATGTGGATCAGAGGAACTGTGAGTAACTTGAATGGACTGTTTAGTGGTTTGAACAGGATGGATCACTGTACTCAGATCAGTTACTCAATGTTAAATTGTAAAGTGGCTAAAAGTGAAGTACCCTGGGAGGTGATATTGGGGCTGATGTTCAGTCTCTTCATAACTGACCCTAATTATTAGTCAATGTTCCTCTATGGGGAAAAGAATCAATATGCTGCAAGATAGAGCCTGGGTTCAGAATCTGGCTGACAGAAACCTCAAGCTGTTTGACAAGAAGTGCAAAATTCTCAGCTTTACTGAGAGAGATCCTCAGAATCAGTGGTGTGTGCTGAACATGAGCCAGCAGTGAATTCACAACACAGTTATGGCAGTCTGCATGCTAGCCTGTGGTAGGAGAATGTGGCCTCCAAACTGAGGAAAGTTTTTGTTCTCATCATGCTGCTGAAGCAGCTGCTGCCAATACTCTGATTTTGGGTTCTTTGATTCCAGAAGGATGGTAAGAAACTATCCAGAAGAGACTATAGTTAGGAATTAGGAACAGGTTTCCTAGAGCATTGTGAAACCTTTCTCCTTGAAGGTTTTCAAGACTTCTTTGGACAAAGCCATGACTAGCCTGATTAGAACTAGTGTTGGCATTAGTCCTGCTTTCAGTGGGAGGCTGGACTAGGTGATCTCAGGAAGCACTTTTGAAACAGCTTTTCTATTGTTCTTTAAAGACCAAGGAAGAAGTCAGGTGAAGGAGTGTGAGAAAATTATTGACATGGATCATAATAGCAACTGAAGCAGTAGGCATTAGGAGAATGTTGCAGGATCCAATGTTAGAAACTCATAGGATGACAGAGTGAAAGTGTAGGGACTGTGCTGAGATGACAATGGTGACATGATTCCAGTATGATCTTTACAGCAACACTGCATTTCCCTCAAATTGCTATTTTTAGTCAATAAAACATTATAAGACTGCAACCAACAGAACAAGCCCTACTATTTTCTGAGCTTGAAATGAGGGAAAAAAAATCAAGAGAGGCATCTACTGCAATATTTTGCAAGTATGTTTCCTGTCAAACTGAACAGCTTGCAAGCTGAGCAGTTACTTACTTTCTCATGAGCTCTGTTTTCAAAACAGGTGTCTCATGGACTTGCCCTGTACTTTGTTGTTATTTTTGCCTTGGAATATGTGTTCTGAGTTGTCTTCTGGGCTTAAACATTGATTCATTCTTACTCATATTTGAGGACTTTTATATTTGAGACTTAACATGTTATAGTCTTGAATGACTCTGCTGTTAAGAAATCAAAATATTTCCTCTCATTTTCTGTAAAGTATTGTATCTGGAAGAGAACTAAAAGAAGAATCTAATTCCCACTCCTTCAGTTTGAGGCTGTTCTGTGTGGAACTTGAAAACAGCTTATTTTTGGGAGCTTGTTCTTCTCATGAAAGGCCTGAAACTGTAAGACAGGGAAAACAAGCTTGTATTGCAGTAAGTATTTATGGAGTAATTTTTTCTTTCCTTTTGATTATTATAGAATTGCTGTTAATGTTCTTTTGTGAATTCCTGAATGATATGTGGTTAAGAATTGTTAAAAAAGAATATTTGTCTTCCAGCCCTGGATCTTTCTAGGACCAAGAGAGAAAATTGTGTAAAGCACTTTTTTATTGTAGGGGTCCGAACACTTTAAAAATGCCACCTAGATGCCTTCTGTCAGAGAGTAACCCTTTATTTTTTGGCCTTTGCAGTAGCTGAAAAGAGAGAGAGCTTTTTTTCTTGCTAGAGACAATTCTTACCTTTTTTGGACTATAAAGTCTCTGAGATCTTGCCACATGTGAGGATCCCTGTAACTTGAACTCCTGTTATGTCAAGTCTGATGGGTATGGGATGTGGTTACCCTTTCCAGCTGAAGTTAATGTCAGCTTTAACTTAGGTAGCTAAAATGCAGTAGTATGGTCACTCAGCTGGGGGAAACCCAGCTTCCAGTCATTGCTTTTACATCCAAATAAATTTAGGAGAGTATCAGGGAGACTGTAGCAGCCTTCTTAGCATGTGTCCAGGCTAGGTATCCCTCAACCACATGATGTGTTTGGCCTCAAGTACATTAGCTTCCAGTTTTTCTTTATACCTTGATTGAAAATTTTACTCTGGGAATGAGACAGATTTTTCATTGATAACTCAACTGATCTACCTCAGAGCACCTTCACCTGATCTCTGCTATTCTCCTGACAACAACTCTGAATTCAGTGACTTGTTTTAAATGACAGCACTCCAGGAATTAGAGCTTACCTCTACAGTGTGGGGTGAAGCTTATGAAAATAGTCCCTGCTCTCCATTTAATTAGCCTGTTTGTCATACCATCTTGAGGTACTGTATAACAAGCCAGGATGTCAAGTGGATTAAAAACATCAGACTGCTATGCTTCTAAATGAGCTGTAAGTTCTAAGGTTTCTAGTCAAAACAGCCTTCTCCCAAAGCCATCTGCAAATGACAACCCTGCAAGAATTACTCTTTAGCAAGGATGCTGTCAAGTGAGCCGTGGAGTTTACAGCAGTGAAAAGGAAATGGCACCTGTCTGTCTGCAAGTGACTGATTCCCCAGCTGCTCCCAGCTGTGTGCTTTTGCAGAGCTCCGTTCCAATCAGAGATTCATTTTGGGGACTGCCAGCACAGCAACATGCAGTGCATGGTTTTGAAGAGAAGGGAGTCTATTTGCATGATCAGTGGGATCTTCTGTAGTTTTGGAAGCTAAAAAGTGGTCTGATTGTTCTTGTCCTTATGTGTCTTTTCAGAATGCTTTTTGTATTTGTCATATGCTTGTATAAATAAAGAAACAAATGAGGTAGTCTCTAATGGGATGGGGCTATTACCCTTCAGTTATAATGATTTTCCTTATTTCAAACCATAATCCTACTTTTCTTTAAGCCTGTCCTGTCTACCATGTGCAAAGATGTGTGATTGCTCTTTCGCAACAAGTTTTGATATACTTCAAGAGAGAAGGGACAAGGCAGGGAATTAATAATCTTCCGTAAGCTGAATTGCCTCACGTATTTTCTGAAACTGAGTGTTACCTCATCTGAGGCCTTATCAGTGCCAACTGAAATAGACAAATTGTATCCTGAAACCCACATGAAATAGTCCTGTTCGTACATCCCTGACTAATGTTTCTCTTCTCACGATGGCACTGTATTGATTTGCCTTTTGCTTGGTATCTGCTGCCTTCCTCTCCCCTAAGAGCTCTTATCTTGCCAGCCATTTGCTGTCCCAAAGTCATTAAATTGGGGGTTATTATGAAAACACAGTGCTTAACATAAGTTCCTGCTTGGTTTGTGTCTTTTTTCCTTGCCCCAACTGCTTTCCAGTTTGCTTATGTTGAATTCTGTTTACCATCCAGGATACTTGCAGTTCTTTCTATTTTCTCATCTGCAGACTTAATAAGGTTGTTTATTCCATTGTCCAAATTATTAGTGAAAGCACTGAACGGTGCAGTTATCCATGAAGTATCCACCTCAATGCACTTTCTTTTTTTGAAAGGGAACCACAGGTAATTACTCCTTAGCAATAGTGTCTGATGACTTTTGCAGGCATCCTATGGTGGTTTGATCTAATCTCTGCTTCTGCAGCTTACTTACTTAAAGTTTGTCATACTGGGTAATGTCAAAGGCCTTTACTGAAATTGAGCTTTGACATTGATTTCTTCTTCTCTGTCCACAAGGTCTGTTGGTCTGTTGTGGAAGGAAATTAGATTGGTTTGATATGATTTGTTCCCTACCATTCATCTGCTTTAGTACCTTTGGTGGATTTACAGATGGTATGATTTATTCTAGTAGTTTTCTGATAATTGAGCGTGACAGATTTTTAATTTCCAGCTCATCTTTTTTTCTCCCCTTGTTAGAGACATGCTGTAGATCTTCTGCCTTCTAGAAACTGCCTATGGGTTCTTCAGGATGACTACTGACTTCCTCTGGGGTTTTTTTTGGTGTTTTTGGTGTGTGATTTTCTTGTTTGTTTGTTTGTGTGGTTCTTATTATTGTTATTATCCTAGAACAGAAAACGTCATGCTTTACCAATATGAAAAAGGATGGACAAGTTATCATAACCTATTGTTCTTACTGGGGATTTTGGGTTAAAATTTCAAGCAATCTGTGAATCTTCTTTGATTTTATTACTTTATTTTAAAGTATTTTACTTGGAAATACTTAAGCAACAGTGCCATATGTAATTGTTTACCTTTTTTGGTTTTGATATGAATTCTGTTACCACTGCTGATGTTTCTAGTGAAGACTCTTCTGTGATGATATTATGTGTTGTGGACTTGTGCCATTTTAACTTTTTTTTTTTTAATTCCTGAGCTCAGTTTCCTATTCTTCTAGCTGCCAAAGTGTATGTGTTAATGTTCCTTCTTAGCTGCATCTAACTTTGTCTTAGCATTCCTGATTTTATCTCTAGGCTCTCCTACTATTCTTTTATATTCATCTTTAATACTAAGACCTAGATTGTTTTCCTTATACTTTCCTGTTTTTATCTGAGGTAAATGAAGAGCTTTTATGTAATTTCTTTGAGGAACTAAGGCATCCTAATTCCTCCTTTATTATTTTTTTTTATTTCCTAAGTGCAGAATGAGTTTGTAACAGGCGTCTTTCTTTAAATTTACCTTGTACTGAAGGCAACTTTATTAATCCCTTTTACTCAGCCTTCCAAAGGATTGGTCAGCCTATCATTCCTTGGTTGCTGTCACCTTTGCTTTCCCAGGGGATCCCTCCTTACATGTCAGCACCAAATCTAGCAAGGCTTCCTCATGTTCCTGTACCTTTCATGTCAGAAAGATTTTTGTCCTCACCATCCACAGGGCTATGTCCTGCTGTGCTCCCTTCCCATGGTGACATGGCTGGTTCTCCATGCTCTGAAATGCAGAGCAGAGCTTCATGTACTGAGGCTGGGAAAATCATCAGATTGTTGTCAAAACTTGAAAAGCCAGCAAGCTCCACAGAAACCCTGGGTGGTTTTGTGATGCTCAGTGCTGAAAGTCCCCCTCTCTGTGATTTAAAGGAAACTGAGTAAAGACAGCGAAAACTGTACTGTAGGATATACAGATCATAGCAGCAGATAATAATTTAGTGACATTTTCTTTAGGTTTTATTTATATTCTGTCTGGGGAAAACATGTCACAGCTTGTTCTGAAACTCTGCCAGCCCCGTGCCGTCACGGGCATGGCACAGCAACAAGCGGCAAGGAGGAGACGGGGCCTCTGGTTGTCTTGAGCCAATGCTCTTATTTCTCTTTTTCTGCCCAGTTTGCTAGGTGTTTCCAGATAGAGCAGGGCTTAGGTAACTCTGCTGTTAGGGTAGCAAGTAGCTTGGCAGAAATGCTGAGGAATGCCAGCCCCGCTCACATCAGTGGGATTGGTATTGCTGATGTGCCAAGTGGCAGGATTTAATCTCGGTGAGTCTGGACTGTTTGGAGATACCGTGCTGCCTTGCTGTATTGAATGCTGAGTGCAGTGTATTAGGGACTGCCATGTTCTCCCTTTGTAAGTGGTTACCTTTAGCCAACTAAATCCATTGTAGTGAAGCTGAATATTTGTGAGAAATAAGTGAAAGTCTATTCTCAAAGCATTAACACTTATATTTTCCTTGCACTCAGTAAAAATACTTCTGTAAAGTGAAGGTAGCACTGGTGAAGGATGCCAATTTGAGGGTTTTAATGCTGGAGATCTCTATCCTTAGGGCAAATCTACTGGTAACTTCTGATGCAAGGTCCTTGGCTTAACAGTTCAGCTCTGCACAGGGCTGAGAACTTCTGATAGCCTGAGCTGACTACGGTACAGCAAATAGTTCAGTCTGTGGCAGCACAGAGCAGTTCCATGAGATTTTTTTACCTTGTTTCTTATAGTTGGGTACACAGAACTTCAGTGAAGAATAAAATTAAAATATGCTTTCTGGTGAGAGTCCATTTGCTGTACTTCATAAAGAGTGTATTTCTGGCATGCTGCCTAAAAAGCTTCTCTCAGTTTAGATTGCATTTCAGGCTGTGCTTAGGGAGTTGTGTGCAAAAGGCTTCTTGCCTTCCCTGGGATCATGTTCAAGTGGGACTTACTTCATAAGCTTTATGATACTGTTTGAGGCCCCTCAAAGTCACATGAAAACTCCACCTTATCCTTACTTAATGCCTCAGCCTTGCTTGGGCATTTATTGCACTGCCACCCTGTGCTGCACCACTGCTGATGGTGCTGCCCCATGCACACCCTGCAGCACAACCCAAATGTGAGGGGTGGGACTGGGGTGTGCCCTGGTAAACTGGGGACAGATTCCTACTGCTCATCTTCTCCACCTTGATTTCCACTAGTGTTAACACAGAGCTTGGCAGCAACTGAGGAAGTGGAAGGTAATCAGGGATAACTGAGAAGAAGAAAGATCAGGTTTTTAATTCCTGCAGACCTATAGTGGTGCTAAACACAACCTCTTTTGACATAACAAAGGGCCAAAAATGGGGTAATCCAAATTAATTCCATACCTTTTTCCCTGCTTCTGGTCGGATAATAGGATGATTTGAAGTATGTATCATACAAAATGGCCCAATGTTGAAAAACTAGTGATGATCTGAAAGATGAGATTACCTGCTATTGAATGTTTCTGTCTTCCTGAAAGGAAGCTCATAATTATATTTATAACACTGGAAATAGTTTCAAAATTTTGGTCACTAAATACTATTTTCATTATGAGCCACTACATATATATATATATATGCCATTGATAATTGCAATGATTATCTGTGTCTGAGGTCAACAGTTCCTGTTTGCAAAGTGTTTCTGAGGGGAGATGGAGCCTTCCAGAAGGCATTACTGACTCCTTTTTCCTAGAAGCCCCTTCTGAAGGCCGTGACCAATGGGCAGCTGAGGAAATTGGTTGACTGGGTGTGCTGAGATAGAGCCAACCCTGTGCTGGCCAGTTTCTGCTGAAGGGTTTGGGGATTGTACACAGTGGTCTGATTTGTTTTGGGAACAGAAGAGACCGATTTTCTGGTTTATATTGACTTATCCCAGACTCAGTGTCTATTTTGTTTTTCACTATGGTAATTAATTTTTGCATTCTGTGAGCATACTATTTCTATGCTATATCCTAACATACACACATTTGCTGCCACATGCTGGCTGTCTTGGGTCTCTTCTTATGCACAAAAGGCTGAAATAACCCTTTTTTCTACAGGGTCTTCTTAGTTAGCCACCACCACCTTGCTGTCCCTGGCCAGCCTCAACTCCTGTTTTGTTTTCTAGAATTGGCTTCAGAGGATCTTTGGGGACTGGGGAGCGTGGGGTTGGTGACAGTGCCAGCACTGCAGGTGAGAACTGATGGGCCTCAGAGCCAGACCTATTGTGATGTGTTCCTGACACCTCACAAAGTGAGGTGTGTTGCATAACAGGACAGTGACTTAAGGTTCTTTTTATTATAGGTATACTATATTCTGTACTGTTATGTTCTGATCTACTGTATTTGTGGTCAAGGCTGAGCAAGTAGGCAGTAATGAGAACCTAGCTGATGAAACAAAAGCATGGAAGTGTGTAGCATTGCTTGGTAAGGAGGGGTATTGATGTGAGGAGTAAATGTCCTGGCTTTTGGGCTGTAAGTTCAGGCAGATGGTATTTGTACATTGCCTTTAATTGTGCTTTTATCACAGCCAGTGAAACCTCAGCAGGAGAATATGGAGCCCAGTAAAGGTCTCTGCTGTGAGGACAGTGGCCTGAGTGAGGATGGCCCATGCCCACAAATGCACTCAGCATTTGAGCAGTGGCAGAAGTGCACTCGGTGTGTGTTTTCTTCTTTGTGATGCACAGAGACCAGAAAGGATGTGATTATTTTATGGCTTGTGGGTTTAATGAAAGCTTTGATAAACCTGGTCTTTTCTTATCCTCACTTAAATATGACTTCCAGTTTTTTTTTTTTTTGAAAAGCAGATCTGCATTGAAAATCTGTTACAGGGGAATAAACCCATACTTTTAAATGGCTTATGTTTCAAGTAAAATCTGGACATAGCTGCAGTGCTCAAAGGGTAGGTCTGAAGCTAAGTTAAACATTATATTCTTTCACATCTTTCTCCTTTTCTGGACCTGCCATGCAGTTAAAAAGGAGACACAAGAATGACGATGCCTAGGCACAGCACAAAATAAAATACTCTGATCTCATCACCATCTCCATTTTGCAGATATATCCAGAGCACAGTAGTGAAAAACTCCTATTTATCTGGTTCCTAATTCCCCTTTGAAATGTGTTACATGCCAAAGTTTATCTGGAGTCTCCAATGCCTCATTTTAGGTGCAAACAGACATTAATTAGAGACATTAAACTCTCTGCTGCTCCTAAGCTTTTCATGCATCACAGCTGGAGTTTGTTTGTATTGCAACTCAGTGCCAAACAAGGCACACCCAAGTGCAGGCTCTGCACAGTCAAAATCTTTAATAAACAAAGTGAGGTTAAGTCTGTTCTTTATTAAAATAAAAAAAGGGAAGAAAAAACAGGAGGAGGGAGAACGTATTTTCAGTCTTGAAGTCCTGCAGGTTTTGTTTGTTTGTTTGTTTGTTTGAGATTTGTTGTTTTTAATTTAACGATGTCTTGGAGACAGAATTCCTATTTTTATGAAGACGAAAGTTGACAAGGCTGCTCTTCTCTGTTGTCCTGCTTTTGTTCGGCTGTTGGCCCTCTTTTCCCCTCTTTGCTCACTGTTTTCACTTTCAGTTTCCATGCTATTTTAAATTTGTGCTCTTTCTGATTGTACTGAAAGTCTGTTTCCTAATTCATCCCACTTTCTAAGTCTTTGGTTGGTTATACTTTTCCTTGTTTTACAGCTATTGAGACAAGGATAGTAATACTTACCTTATGGATATCCCCTCCATGTTTATTACCCTACTGTTCTGGTTTTATTTCTTCTGATTTTTAGCATACCCTGTTACAAATAAAGCCCAGGACTTTTAGCTTTCTCAACATTTCAGTTTACACTTGTGTTGTATTTTTTTGCTGAAGTTGTTTTCATATAGTAGCTGTAGAAATTTTGGTTAGGAAAGAACTGTGGAGCGCTAGTTACAGATTATTTAGGAGCTCCCCTAGTGAGCCAGGGTCCATATGTTGTTTTGGCTTGGTCTGCCATAAAATTACTCCTGATGATTACTTAGCATCTTCTTCCAGCCACAGCTGCTGAATATTAAGAGATCTAATTATTAATAATTGATATTATTAATTATAGTTAATAATTGTGAGAATTTGAATTATTAATTGAGAATTGTCAGGGAAGGCTTGTACAACCAGGCTGCTGGCTAATTTTATCAGAAGTGTTTGCTGTGGTTGTGGAAAAAATACCTGCTTTTGTGGTTTTCAGAAATAAAATTTCATATAAATCTTGCCTCCGTGGTGAAATGTGGCAGAAGTAGGTGTTTTACTGTGTCAGATGTGTTTGCTGGCCACCAACAGTGCGGGTCTGGCCTGGGTATGCTCCTAACCACACCTCTAATTGCACTGTGGTTTTATGTCTAATCTGGAAGGTATTATACCTGACTGCTCGATCTGAAGTGTTTCAGCTCCTCTTGGGCAATACGCCCACGTTATTTATTGCAGATGGGATCAGTGTGTGACGCTGTTCCAGCCTGTGCTTTCGGTGCTGAGGTCACCTTGAGCAGACTGGCCGGTGCAGTCCCCTGAATTACCTCTCTTCAGACAGTGTCAGGAGCAGCTTGCTATGGGGCAAAGTTAGTCTGATGTAAGGGGGAGGCAACTCTCGCTTCTCTGCATGTTTGTGGGGTTTTAAGTCAATAAGTGGTTTGTTTTGATGAACAGACAAAAGAAAAAGAACAAGGCAATGTTAGGATAGCAAAATCTGAGTTCCACAGAAAAAAATTACACTGGACATGGCTTTGCTCGTGTCCCATCCAAGTGCAGGACCAGTTGTGCAGATCAGCAGCATCTGCTTTGTTTAATTAGACTGATTCTTGTCTAACCTGAGACATCACCAGTGCTGGTGATTTTGTAGCATCCCTGCTCTGTCTATTCCCCTGCATAGGAGAATATGCATTTATTAAATTACTGAGTGGTTATTGATTAATAACATCAGTGACTCCACTGTCAGCTCCTCTTGGATTTTTGGATGGACATGGAGAAGGTAAGCAGATGTGGATGGTGCTGTGCCTGGGCAGTGCTTATCTCTCGTAGGTGCTGCTGCACCTGCATGCAGGTGGCCTGAGTGTGGTGCTCACAGCTGTCAGCACTGAAAAGAGGAGGTTGAATCTGCACTGGCCCATGATTTTAGATGTTTACTGCTTTCTGAATGTAATATTGAGGGATGGTCAGCTCAGTAATGATGAACCTTCCAGTCTGTCATGGAGCTTATGTTCTGGAGGCAGATAGACAACATGTGCAAACACTTGTTCCTTGTCAGTATAATAGCAATAATGGGATTGCAATGTCAGCAATGCTAATTGAAATTGAAACAAAGCCAGGTGTACGAAATACAGTGCAATAATCTAGAGCCAATTAAGCCTCATTGTAAACTGTCAATGAATTTAGCCGCAAATTATTCAAAACCTCAAACTATGTGACAGTGGGATTAGTTTGTTTGCCTTAGTGTATCACCTATGTACCAGGCTGGTATGAATAGACTAGTTTTGTCTGAAAAAAAAACAAGCAGCACTTTCCTAAATTTATCTTTGGTTGTTGATTTGTACCTCTTGAATGAGACCCACTATTTTTTCAATATGTTTGAAAAGTTTGTATCATCTCCTTGTCAACTTCTCACACTGCCTGATTTTTGCTTTGATTAGATTGTTTATATTCAGAGTAATCCCCATTCCTAGATTGTACTGGATGTATAGGAAAATAAAAAGGGAGACAGTAATCCACAACCTCTACATGAGATTTATCTCATGTAAGACTTGAGATTTGAAATACACTGCTGCTGTGGGATACTGATTTTTTGACAGTTCTTGCTTGTTCCTATTTATATAAATTGTCACCTTTCTAGTCCAGGTGCTAACTCAGTCACTCGAAATAGTGCTACAGGACAAACCCATCTAAATGATGGTGAAAATGCTCAATTCCAGTGTTTCAAGTTTAGCAGCATCATGCCTCTGTGTCAGTCTCACTGACAGTTCATATGGACTCAAACCTTTCCAAACGGAGGGAGGCTGACAGCTGTGACTCATGGCCGGTGTGTCTTGACATTTACCCTTGTGAGGAGATTTTTGTGACTCATTTGAGAACAGCCCGAGTTGCCTGATGTGCAATCACTGCACCTCTGAGAGTGAACCTTATCCTTCTCAAAATAGGTTTCTATACAAATTGTTCCTGTGAGAAGTGCCTCAGTGCTTGGGTGACTCAACAATGAAAATAGCAGTGGAGTACAGAGCCTGCTCAACAGTAAGTGCCATAAAGACTGAGCGTCTCTCTGCTGATGTTCTGCCTCATGTTATTGCAAGGAAAGAGCTCCCTTGATAAAACTTCAGGAGACACCAGAACTATTATTTTTCAAGAATACATGAGAGGCAACTGCTCACCAATAGATTTATCTAGACTGCAATACTTTTCATTTCTTCAGAGTATTGACATGTCACAGTGAGCAAAATAAGAACTCATCTTTCCAAAGATATGCCAGGAACAGAAGAGCTTGCCCTTAACTGAGCACCTCTTATGCTGAAGGTCTGAGACAAAGAATTGAAGAGTAAAGAATAGTTCATCAAATTAACTAACTAGACAAGGAAGGATGCCTAACATTTACTGTGCTTGCAAAATGCAGACTAAGTTTGCGATAAACAGAACCAAAACTTGCAAACAGAGTGAAAAGTACAAAGCTACCAATGATAGATGATAAAACCAGATAAACCAGCAATCTCAAGGCCTAGAATGTGCCCAAAAAGCTAAGATGCATACTCCAAAGACAAAGTTGAAAAGTTCAAGTGCAATAAAGAGTCAGAGACCCCCGACAACCCCCAAATTAGAGAGGCGCAAGCGCAAAAAAGGACTTTTAACTCGTTTGAATATGAAGCAAGAGTAAATAGGACTAGGCAAGGCTAGAAAATAAATATAAATTAGGCATATTATGCGATCCCAGGCTTTTAAGAAATAAATAAAGCAATAATTTAGAGTTTCGGTGCACATATTTTCAGAAGAATTATCCCCATGCACCTCAGCACTGAAAAAATGCATCCTTACTTTATAACTCTCATTCCTCTCGAGTTAGAGTCATTCTGCATATCAGGTCAGCCTCCTGTGCATAAGTCATACAAGAGATGAAAGAGAGCTCTTCCTCATGTTGACATAGGACACCTTTTGTCATTACAGAAAAATGAATCTGTTATGATGAAGCAGTGTTTGTGCTAGGCAGTTGTTTGGGCTGAGTGGTCATTGCAGCCACCTAATGCTGTTTTTGCCTTGTTCAAATGCTGCAGTTCTATTCTCCCCTCCTCCCCTAAAGGTATTTGATCTGAGCTGAGGCTTCTGCTCATTATAGCCTTCTAGGCTTCTGTCTCTTTGCTTATGAATGAAGCTCCATCACAAATATCTGCAGTTTTAATGCTGTGATGGTAGCACTCCTGACATGTTGTTATGGCAACAGTGTATACTGTATATCTCAGAATATCCCACCTTATATCACTGAAATGAAATATTTCGTGTTCTATCAGGTACATAGAATCTGTGGTGTTTTACAGGGTGTGTTGTAGCACCCATCTCCTTTCTTAGATAACAGCTCCATTTCCTTGCACTTGCGCTACACTTCCTGGGTTTCTAATCATCCATAGCATTTGTCCCAGAAACACTGTCAGTGCTGATGTATCCCTTTGGTAGTGGAGCGAGCAGAAATGCGTATGTGCCTACGGGAAAGAGTGGACAATTGATTTCTACAGTGGCAGCAGAGCTGCTCTCTCCTGGAATAAATGTGTGTAACAAATTAATGTTTGCCATTGAAATTGGGTGAGATCACAGGAAAGGTAAGCTTATTTCAGGGGAGGACGGGTTGCATGGCCCAGAGTTGACAATGTACTTTGAATTACTGGGACGAAGCAGAAGTGACGGCAGCACCTCCAGTGCTCTGAGGGGGGGGAAGATGAGAGGAGGTCATACTGGTCCTTCCTGATTCTTCCCTGTCCTACTGTGAATGACCTGAGGATTTATTTCTGCTTAAAACCTCTTTTTTCCCCTGCAGCTAAGACTCCTGGCTGTCAGTCCCGGCTCTGCTCAGCCCAACACAGCCCTCTGCTGTGAGCGCGTGGGAAGCCTCACAGCCTGGCTTCAGCTCATCTCCATGAGCCCGATTTTCAGACACAGCTTTTAGGGATGTTGCCCACGTACTTTTCTTTTTTTTTTTTTTACTGCAGGCTGCTATATTGTGTTTGCATATTGATTCAACGGTACAAATGCTTCTCTTGGTTTGAAAATAAAAAAATCCATTGATTCTCTGAAAAATTTCACAGATAAACGTCCCTGCTTCACCCCACCAAGAATCTCTGCAAGGAGACCCTCAGCCCACGCTTGTGTCAGCACATGTAAAGGACAGCTCTTACGTGGGGGCTGTTTTAACAGGTTCTGTCAAAGTACTCTCAGGGAAAGGAGCTGGAGCTGCAAACGGTGTATTTCCATTCACGATTAAAGTGATTTGAATTGCTGCAGTTTCTGGCAGATGACACCTAGTGGCAGTACGACCTTCTCCATAGTTCTGCCATAGACGGTGCTAATCAGTAGGTGAATTTACAAAGCCTTCATTTGTGCCTGCCTCTGCACGATCACTGTCGAGGGGTGATCCCCACTGTGTGTTTATCGGAATTGGCTGTGGCCTGTTTCTCATGGTGCCGTACAAAGACACCTCTTTTTCTCTCTGGTGGAAAAATATAAAAGTATGATGTCTGGATAAGTTAATAGGCTAGAAGTCCTTTGAAAAGTTCATGGATGAATGTCTCCTGCATATGTTCTGCTTTTGTGTGCTTGTAACACAGAGATAAGAAATCTGTAGCAAAGCAGGGGATGGACTAGATGACCTGCAGAGGGTCCCAATCAACCTCAGCACCTCTTTGTGTAAGAGGCATATTGCTAAAATCATAAAGTGATGGGGGCTGGGGGTGGGGGGAATCTCATATACACGCAGGGCTAGGGGAGGAGGGCGAAATCAAAGAGGAGTGAAAGTTCCCTTTTTTTGTTCCCTTTTTTTGTGTTGGTTACACTGATGTTATTAAACAAACCAATGTGTGCTCCTTGCAGAAATGAGTGCAGAATGGGAGACCCTGTTGTTAGAAAGAAATGAAGGGCTGGTTTCCAGCATGGCACATACATAATTGTGCTTTCCCCTCTCCTGAACAACATATACTACTGTGCTTTCTTCCCAGTGCCTGTTTGAGGTGTACTGAACTATCCTGTAATTCACTTCAACTTGACATCTTTGAAAGGTCACATCAACAGCAGGCAGTTGTGTGAAACTGGAAGGTTTTGCTTAGGATCAGCAGGGGTATTTCAGGCTGGGCTGAAGAAGTGTTTGTAGGAATCTGCTTACAAGTTTGTGTGGAATTTGTTTATGTCATTCCAGTGCTAGTATTTTTACTTTCACAAGCATTGCAATTAAAAAAAAAAAAAAGAGTGTGAGTTAAAAAAACCCCAGACTGTCACAAAAACTTCTGCAAATAGGGAATATTAAAACCTTGATTTATTTACTACCTGGGTAGTAAGTATGGACTTTCCTCATTATAGGATTTGTTGGTTAGAAGGCTGTAATAGCATGCCGTGTCTTCTCTCTGAATGATGCATGACAGTGTGGGCTGAGCAGCATTGTGCAGGCTGCATGGTGCCCATGCCCACTTCTGCCTGTTCTGTCGCTCAGACACTGCCCACAAAGCCAGATTCCTCCTCTGGCACACACCCAGCTAGAGCTTCACCTGCCACCTGTCCCAGTATAGGTGGTCGGGAGGGAGATGCTTCCACATCACCTGCAAAGTGCTGTTGATGCACTCCCAGTGGTGGGGTAAATCCTGGAGCATCTCAGCTCTGTGAGGCTGTGTCTGAGGGAGGGAGAAGGTGCAGTGTTCACATGGTGCTTGTGGCTATAGGTGTGTGTGAGTCATGAAGACATGTTTGTGTCTGAGGAAGGAATTGTGTTTGCAGGATCATTGCACAGCCTGGAGCCACCTCTGCAGTGAGAAGAACTTGGCAGAGGTAGTACCCTGATTACTCCGGGAGGGTAGCAGAGCTCTTGGACTAGGAAAAACTGGGTAACCACAGAGCTGCAGAGATAGTGAAAGGTAAGCTGTCCAATGTGAGGTTCCTGGGATCAGTTAATTAGTACTAACACATGACTGGTGGCACCTTTGAATTTACACTGCAGAGGGACGGTGGGTTTAAGTCCTGCTCTGCAGAAAAGTCCCTTCTGGTTTTCAGCCTAACCTCTACTTGTGCCTCCTGTTGCCTGCAAGGGTTGGAAGGGCTCTGTAAGGTTTTCAGGCCTCCTCACTGATCTCAGTGGCACTATACACTTGTATTATAGATGTCATTAGCATGATTCATACACAGACTTTGCAGACCCTTGAGTTTATGAATTAATCTAAATTAGAACTTGGACTTTTAATCCCTCTAAATTTGGGGAAAGTTTGAATTTTGGCCTGAACTCTGTGGTGGTGTGGTCTCATTTCCAATCCCACGATTTAGTGGGCTGGGAGTCCTAATTCTCTATCTCAGAGATTGAACTTCAATTTCCTTTGTGTGCCTGGCAGTCTGGGCAATCACGGGATCTATTTATTTCCCAGTCATTCAAGGTGGTCAGTAGTAGATGCTTTGGGCAAGATGTAAGAAGCTCTGTAATGGAATGGCTGGCTAAGGCTCTTTTTGACCTTTGATTTAAAAGTTTGGATGTGGAGACTACATAGCTACAGAGCCCTTGCTGCTCAGTGTTTTCTTGATTGGAATCAACCTGGATGGGTGTGTGGCTATGCTCACTCAGCAGTTCATGCCCTATGTCACTCAGCAGGACACGCTTTACTTGTTCTGTGCCTAAATTATTTCTGCAGCCTGCTGTTAAACATCTAGCATCAGTTTGCTTCAGCAACAATAGAGAAAAAATATCTGAAAGGTAGTTTATAGAGGGAATGAATCCCAGGCATTGTTGTTTTTATTGCACATCTCTGTTCTGCATATGACTTTCAGCATCTTTATTGGTTTGTTATGTGGAGTTAGTTTCTATGTATATAATTCCTGGGGCTCTTGACCCAATAATTGGACAGAGTTGTCTTGTGCATAACAAGAAAACTAAAGAAAGTAATGATTTATTAGTTGCCCTAACACAATTTCCCTTTTTTTATAATGATGATAGGAAATGTCCTGATTCTCTAAAACAAGAACTGAGAGCAGTTTTAGAATACATCAGACTGTGGTCAACAGATGCAATTGTTCTGCTTTCCTCCCCAAAAAAGTGCAATTCGGCCTCATGCACACTGTAACAGGATAACTGCTTATATAAATAGAGCAGACTAACAGCTGAACAATTTCTGGTAAGATTTAGCAAGTAAAATAAATAAACACAATCCACTGATATTAACTCTGAATAACCTTATCCTAAGATCTGAACGACTTATGTTTCTGCTGTATTATTTTATTTGGTGAGATCCACTTTTAATGCTTTGTTTAGAGAGTATATTGTCAGAAATTCTCCTTTTTGTTAATAAGTACATGGAAAAAAATATGTTTCAACAAAAAACAGATTAAGCCCAGTTTCTTGAGAAATGCTATTAACTCCTGTCAACAACTGCTGTCTGTTCATGCAAGATAATAGGTACCCTCCCTGGATTGTTTTTAACTTGCATTGGATGTACATTTTCTGAAATAAGATGGAATTTCAGCTTGTGGCTGTAGGACATTATCTAGGTCTTTCTCAGCTCCTTTTTGCATCAGTTATCATATTTTTTGTTGCTTTTATTAGGGGAATGATCAGACCCCTGGTTAAAACCAGACACGTGTTCCTGAATACCTGCTTGCAGCTTGAGGGGAATCTAGCAGTGGTTTTGACAAGAAAAACCATTATTCATCATGCCTCATTTAGCAGGCATCAAGTTTTACATTTTCCCTCTGCCAGCTATTCACTCTCCTGCCCCTTCTCATCAGTCAAATACAATTAATATCACCTTAACTGACTGTTAACTTTGATTATCCAGTTTAGTACTATTACTAGCTTTGTTTCTTGACATTAGCAAACCATGAGTAATGATTTATAAGCCAGTTAAAATGGTATTGCTGGCATGTCCATATACCTGAGTTTGTATTTCTTTTTTTTTTTTACACCAAATCCTTTCCAGACTAATTTCATATTACTGTGCTGTTTACTTATGCTTTTGCTCCCTCCCAGCCTTAGCATTTCTGACCATCACTCACTGTGAATTCCTTTCTGCCATCAACTCTTCTGCACAATCTCTTGCTAAGTGCTCTTCAGGGAAAGTGGTTTTAAGTGGTTTTTTTTGGTTTGTTTGTTTGTTTTGCTGCCTTTTAAAAAATTTCATTATCCTTGCTTGTATATTTTCCTTGGGTGTTTCCGAAGTAGACTGTGACCTCTAAAATAACAAAATCTTTGACATTTAGTCAACATCTTGTATTATCTCAGTTTAAGAGAGTCCTTCAGCTGGTGTTCCCCACTGCTCAGAAGCACCAAGGAAGGAGAGCTGTCAGTCTCAAGTAGATGGTTGCTGAGATTAAATTATTTTATGTGCTGGACCACCTGCTGGTAGCTGTTACTCTGCTTCTTCAAACACACATTTATGTTGTGTTTACTCTGAATGCTGCAAATGCTCCTAAGGTATTAGAGTAGCAGTTTGGCACAAATTGGCTATGAGAGATCATTGCTGGAAGCAAAAAAACTCAGATGTGGGAAAGGCCTGAAGGAGTGTTTCCATTCCTCATGCTGCAGCTGAAGTAGGGCTGGTGACAGTGATCTGCTGCCTTGCTCTCTCTCCCACAGTGACACCCTCTTTTCTGTGTGTTACCTGGGTTTTAGAAGCAATGATTCTTGCTATAGCAAGAGTATTATATTGAGTATATATTGAGTCACTACTAAAAATACTCAAAATATCCAAACCTTTTGTTGCAAATCTAGGAAGAGCACAGAACTATCTCTGTTTGAATCAGCATAGTCATCCAGTCCTCCTGGGATGAGTTTGTGTAGTTGTCATGGAGGACTCCTGTCAGGGGCACTGGAGCCTTGTGTAGATTTATTTGGCTGATGCTTCTTCATCTAAACTCCACTTTGTTTTCTGCAGCTCACTTGCTCTGGGCTTGCAGGGTTTCATTTTCCACTGTAGCACTGGTGGGAGCCCAGTGGGGAGGAGTCCTCTGGCTCATACCTTTCTGTCTTCCACAGATTTTGTGGCTGGCCAACTGGCAGTAGTCACCTCCCTGCATCGTTATTTGTTTTATTGTTTCTTTAAAAAAATTATTACTTTTTCATTGTTAATTTGTTCTATCACGTATCTTCTTGTAACCACATATAACTACATACTAATGGGTGAAGAAGGCAAATTTAATTTCCTGCATGGAAGTGGTATGCTGCTATACTCATAGAATGTGGGAGTGGCAATATCCTGCCCTCAAAGAAATGCATGTTCTAGAAACCTAAAAAGAAAGTTTTGCTCCTATGTCTGGTTTGAACATGTTTTAAACTCTCTACAATGCATCTTGCACTAAATAACTATTTAATCATTCCCTAATCAAAGTTTCTGAAACTTTCCTAGAACTGTTAGAAAAGACAAATTATTTTGTGGACATCTTGCATCTGTATTTCCTCGGCTCATCTATCCTTTTGATGGCTATCAAAATTTTTATGACAGTAGTTTTTTACTTATGGAGGGAAGTAATATTCAGAAGGACTTCTGAGATAGTTGGCTTTAAACACAACAGTTAATATCAGTGAATCCCTACAATCGAACATCAAAGTATTCATTAGAAGAATTTGTTCTTTTCTCTTGAGTTTAAGCTTTAAGGATGTAGCTGGAATTTCTTTTGTTCGTGTGGCCCAAGGAATATGTAAGTATCCCTTGAAAAAATAGAACAGCTTCAGTCTGGTGGTTTTGACACCACCCTGGCCCTGGATGCTGCACACCTATTATGTGAGACATGCGAGTTTGAATTCACAAGGGACATGAGGGAAGTTGTACCAAAATCTCTCTTTGGTAGGTGTGACTTGTGGCTGTGGTTCCATCATAAAGGGTTAGCCCTTTTAATGCAGGGGAGAGCTGCAGGTTCTGCATCCAGACCAGACAGGGGCAATGCTCCTTACAGCAGGTCTCTGGTTTAACACATGCAATTCTTTTTTGTATCTCCCACCTCGTGACTCCTACCTGCGTGTCTGTGCCCTAAACAAGGCAGAAGCTGTGGAGCTGTGGAACAGCACTGCTCTGCTTGAGCAGCACCCAGACTAAGTACCTCCTTTTTAGACACAATTTGACATTCAGTGACAAAACTGTCTGAGCAAGTATAAAACACAGGGCAGATCTGTGACTGTGTGTGCTCTGGGGTAATGTGCATGCACATGGTTCTGTTGAGCCTCTCATCAACAACAGCTGCAGCTTTGCCAGGGAGATGTGGGGCCCTGCAGGGTCCCATTAATGCTTCATAAAATCATCAAGGCTGGAAGAGACCTTCAAGATCACCCAGTTCCTGACTAGCAATATTCTTGGTTATATGCTGGCACTGGTCAGTCATCCACGCTGCAATTGCTTCTGCCCAGGCCAGTGGAACCTGGGCACCTGATTAGGACTCCCAGTTCTGCAAGCTGGCAAAATACCTAGGAGTGCTGAGAAACTAAGTACTGTGTTTCCCAAATTCTTTGGTGACTCAAGCTTGGAGACTCTTATCACTTGTATATTTTAATTTCATAAATTTCTGGAGGCTAGAGGGAGGATCAGGATCTCACTGTGTTAGATGTTACACAGCCATGTAGAAAGAGTCTTGCCCTGAAGGTCTTTCAATCTACATACAAGAAGATTAAAGATTAGAGAAATGGAAATATCATCAGGAACAATAATCAGATAATAAGTAGTAAATGTTGCATTAGTTCCACATTAGATTTTCCCTTGTTTTTGTGTTATATTCCTTTACTCTTACCACCAAAGATAAGAGCTAAAGAAAGTAGAACAGATGCTTTCCACTCCTTTTAATATATCTCACCTACGGCAAAAGAGCAACCAGCATTTTTGTTGGTCTCTGGTTATTATGTTTAGGTTTAGTTTTATTTTTTAATTAACATATATTACTATTAAAAATATTACCATCAATAATGTGTTTTTTTGCTATTATGGTGTGCAAAGTCTGCAGAGATAGAGGCCATATTGGAAAGATGCCCTATGTGCAGAGGAATAAATCTACCTTTAGCTGGTTTAGCAGCCCTTATTCTGCTACTTACAAGAAAATGAAGATAGTTTTTAGAGGAAAATAAATTTCAATAATTAAAGTATCATCTCCTTGACCCCTAAGCCCTCTTAAGGGACAGCAGAATATTGTTGTCAGGAAAAGTCTGTGTTTTGCATCTTTATAGCTATGGAATGATTTTTATGCATAGACTAGTCAGTATGCTTCTCTGAAGATTTGTTTCACTTAAGTGAAATACAGCAATCAGTTGTCAATACTGAAGCCCTGTATGAAAGGCAGTCGATTTTCTTCCTATGTTCAGCTCTATCATGCTGCCTATAGCTCCAGAAGATTGCATTATTTGGCACACCTGTGAATTTAGTGAAGTGCAGTACATATGACAGGAGGCTTCAGTTAAGTTATATCAGCATCTGGCACTTGCCATGATGAGATGTAGCAGGATTGAAAGAAATCACAGTCCCATTGAAATCAGCAGTAACACTGACTGTACTCCAGTGAAGACAGCATTTCAGGATGTGTATTGGTGAGGGCATGGCCCTGGCTTCTCTTAAATGGTTCCACTTGCAGAAATTGTCTTTTATGTCTTATGTGGAGAGGATCTTAAACACAATTTCAGTTTATTATTGCTCAGTGTTCTGCTGGGGAGTAAATCTGACCAATTTATGTGATGACAAAGTCTCAAACACCAAAGAGGATTGGAGCACTATTTTCAAAAAGTTGAAGGTAAGAAAAATTTTCCTTCAAAAAACCGAGTGTCTCGGAGTCTGTGATACAAATCCTTTTCCTGAGACAAGTCTTCAGTGTCAGAACCAAAACTTTTGCCGCTCACTTTCGTAAAGAGCCCTGCATTTTCTTCTGTTTCTCTCGCCGCAGCCCCGTGCTCCACGTCCTGAGGCAGAATTTTCCTCGGCCCACCTGGCTGCCGGGAAGTGTCACGTTTATGATGATCTACAGGCTCATTCTTCCGCAGGGTCTCGGGGCAGCGTGGAGGAGGGCTGCGGGTCCTGCCTGCCTCTGACAGGCGGCACGAGATGGTGCTGCAGCCCTGCGCTTGGCTCCGCCAGCGCCCGCTCGAAGCGCCTCCGTCTCACGCTGAAACACCCGGGCAGCAAAGAGACCCTTTCCTGATTCCAAACGTCAGCTGTTGTCAGCGCAGGGTCTGCTCCAAACCTCGACATCGGTCAGTCCAATCTACTTGTTTCCTTTTTCTTTAGAAGTAGCTCTGCTCCGTCTGTGTTTCCTTGGTCCATGTGGAGTATGTGACAGGCGTCAGGGACCTGAGGTTACTGGTAACCACAGTACCTCGTTTCTCTCTAATCTGTTCCTGTAATTCCCCGTCTCCCTCCCTCCTCCTTACACACTCCCTTTCTTAACTTATATTTTCAAATGTTGTTTAAGAATATAATGGAAAACCCCTTTAAACCTGCTTTAAACAGATCTGCTTAAAGCAATTTTCTGTATTTTCCAATTAAAAAGTGGATTGGATAGGTTCAAAAGAAAGAAATCAATAATCTCCAGCACAGAAGACAATAAAGGCAGGCTTTTCAGTGCAACACAAACGGTGCTGTACAAGGGCCATGTAGAGAGACTCTTCAAGCATCTCCCATTTTGCTGCCTAAGTGGTTGAGATTTGTCTTAAAATGGTTCTGCAGCTCTCTTCCCAAGTCTGCCTGGAGCCAATTCTGATGACCACGTAAATGGGGGTAGAGGCCTTTATTTGAATCCCTTCTATTCCCTGCCTCCCACCATATGATTCCTGCTGGTGTGAAATACCAGGCTTCAGTGTTGTAGTGAGATGCTGTTGTAGGAGAGATGTTGACTTGTGTTTGGTTTAAACCAACAGGAGCATAGAGGTTTTCCTTACAGAAAGGCGGATGTGGCCCTGGATCCAGCTGGTGAAGGAGGAGAGACAGATTAAGGGCTTATGTGGTGCTGTTGTGAGCCTTCTGCTGGCTAAAACCTCTCCCCGGTGATGTCTGGCTCCTGGTCGGGCTGTGGGTGTGGGACAGAGGCCAGCCTGTTCTCCCCAGGACACCCCTGGACATAGGCAGTGGGCAGCTGTGGGGAAAGAGAGGGCTGTCTGAGGTCTGGCAAGGTCTCTCCAGTCTGTTTCTCAACAGATTTACTGCAGCTATGGATAAATTAAAGGATGATGGTGCATAACAGAGTCTGAGAAGACCATTCTCTGATCCTGTTCAGTCTGAGGATGAGGCTAAGCCCTGGAGAAGGGGCTGTAATGTACAATGTACCTAAGAATCTAAACCAGTGGGTGACAAGGCTGACCTTCAGCTTGGGTTCAACCCCTCATGTGGTTTTCTTCAAGGCTTTCCTTTTGTGTGTGTAATCCAAATCTGTCCATACCTCCAGCAAAAAAGCCTGTAGAATGCGAAGTGTGGACTTTAGAGGATTTGAATCTGTCTCTCTGCCAGATCCAGGGGAAATGTCAAAGCTCAGCTGGAAATGAGAGGGATCTCTGGGTCAGATTCATTCCTCCAAATTTGTTTCCTCAGTCCTTGAAGTTTTACATCCACTTAGGGTGAAGCTTTGCAAAACATCGTGTAGGTGTCTGTGTAGCTCTAAAATATCAATCAACGTGAGAGTATTTTCTCATTACTGCTGACTGAAGTTTCACATGACATTAATTAAAATGGATAGAAAAGAGCCATTGAAATGGTCTCAGCACAGAAGTTTGGTAAAATGTATTGCAATATGACCATTACATTAAAGAGGAGGGGAAAAAAGTGAAATTTTCTATGACAGAGATTGTGTGTGAGCTTGAGGTGCCCTCAGAATTACCCAGGAAAAATTCAGCTGAACTGTGTATTTCAAAACCTGAAACAGGAGAAAGAGTGGCATAGATTAGTCTCTCATTTGTAGGAAAATAGTAAAAATGACAACAAAGACAAGAAAACCTACATTTCAATTTCAATACATCTGTTTGAATTATGGCTATTTGGTACTTTTGAGAATAAATTGCATTTGAAATGGAATCTTTCTAATGACTTATCTTTCAGGCAGGTATTGTGCACACCTTTTTAATGCATTTTACATGTTTGGAGGGGGGAAGAAAAAAGATGAATTATGAAGAAGTTAAGAGGAAAATAATTTCAGGAGGTAATGGATGAGCTCTGTCTGGAAGATTAATCAAGGCAGTTGCAAGAGAGTGCCAAAAGCATAACTGAAGTAGAACTAAATATCTGATTGTAATTAAAACTTTAGCCTTCTAATGGCTCCATGAAAGATATTTTAATAAACGTGAAATGCACTTTCTAAATGGCACGCTAACTTTTAATGACTTGGGTGTTTTGTTTGATTAGTAACCTGGACTGTTAAATTAAAGCCAACTGCAAATGCATGATAAAATATTGATGGTTTCAGGCAAATGAATTGGGGGAGTTATGCTTGACAGATTTTTGGTATCATTAAGGATTTTAACTGGTGGAAAATATATATTGCTGGTGCTTAAAGATAGTTAAAGAGGATCTCGTCATTTATATGCCCTAGTTTTAATTTTGCAGTAATAATGGGAAAAAAATCTGAATTATTCACAGATGGTTGGTCAAGAGAGGTCACTTAATTTAAAAAGTGTTATTTTAATTACACCTGTTTCTCATTTCCGGCATAGAAAATTAAATATTTGGTGGTATTTGGTTATTTCTTTTCTTAGAATGCCTGGAGCTTTCTTGAGGCTTCTGTGTGTTTTGTACGTGTGTTAAAGAAGGAAGAGTGACATGGTAGAAAGAGTTTTATTGTTTCCAGTATAAGCAGCTTTATTGGAAGTTAATTAAATTAAAAAAACATAATGGTGTCTGCAGGTTCAGAAATAACACATGGGATTTCCAAGGGAAATGGGGATGATCCCAGAACTCAGCCTCTTTTAAAAACAGATTTACTGTATTGTCGAATTTCAGCAGCCTTTCTGATATCTTCACATAACTGAAAAAGAGAGTAGGAGGATTGTGGGGAAACTTCTGGAATTTTACCTGGCTCCTATTAGTTTGTGTCTGCTAAGAACAGGTTCTTACACCTGAGATGTGCTCTGCTTTTATTGTAATGCCTTAGAGTTTACACAGATTTTATTTCTACTGTACTGTACTCTATTCTTCATGCAAAGAACAGAGATTAAGATAAGGCACAGCATCCAGAGCAGGGTTAATAGAGCAGCACTTCAGAGTAGCTCAAATAGGTGAGGTCTCACTGGAGAGAAAGGGAGCACAGTATCTTTTGCATGTGCCAGAGTGACAATTGGAGTGAAATCATACTTCCACTGAACTCAAAGGATGCCAGGTCAGGGATTTTTGACTAGGTGTTTCCTAAAGCTCTGCATCGCTTTTACATCTTCTGGTCTCCTTTCCCCTTCCTGGTTTCTGCTCCCCGTGCCCAGGGAGCTGCTGGCTGTGCTTTGGCTGTTCCCATGGCACTGTTCTTCCAGCCCTAGGAGTGAATCTCTCAGGCTCTACTGCAGAACCTCTACCTCATTTTCTGCTTCTGAGTTTCCTTTTATAGGCAGTGGCTTACAGCAAAGGAGCAGCAGGCAAAAGACAAGTCTTTGGATGGCTGAAAGTGGACCTAGAGTCAGGATAATATTAAGGGAGGCGTTGGGTGAGACTTGCGCCAAAGTCACGCATGAGTACTTCAGTGGCATCTCATGGAAGAGTAACTGTCCCTCTGGCTTCCCAAAGATCCCAGATCTGGATTAAGACCAAATTCAGTCCCTGATGAGAAAGAGAGAAGGTGGGAACACAGCAGGTACTGTCCCCTTCTGAGGAAGTGGGGAAGACATTCAAAGAGAGATGGTGTAACCGAGGCAAAAGAAGGCAGCTGCCATATAAACCAGAATCTGCAATCATGGGAGTATTTGAGATGTCTTAAAATGCCACGTGGAAGTAGTGGGGAAATACCACAGCTGAGGTACTACTTAGAGAGAAGCTCCAGGGCTCAATCCAGTTTGAAGCTACGTATGGGAAGCAGGAACTTGCCACAACCTTTAGGTAATGTCTAATGGCCATGTAGTCCTAGGCAGGGGGCCGTGAAATGGTTTGCAGTCTTTTGGCCAATATAGTTTATCCTGTGGAGGAAGAACTTAGTTACTGAGAGAAGAAAAGTCACCATACACACTGAAAGAAAGCCTTTGAGACACTGACTGCTGTTGTGTACCTGATGACAACTTGTTATCTGCTGCTGGTCTCGGTTGCTATTGGAGAAACCTTCAGACTGCAAAACTGTTATGGTAGTTCTTCTGAATTTCATGTTATGTTACACTTGCTTTGTTTCTTCACGGACATTAGACATCACCCAATCCACCAGACACCTCATATTAATCTTATGCCTGTGAATATTTCAGCTAGAGCATTTCCAGAATTCAGTACCTTGGACTGCAAACTCATCAGGCCCATCTTCTCATTGAGTCATGTGCGATACTGAACACACTATTGGTGCATAACTGATAAATTCTAAGTCCCTGGAGACTCCCATTTGTCAGAGAAAAATGTATCCATGTTCAATAAAAGATTCTGTCACTCTTTCTGTTTGCAGCTCTCTCAGATTTATATATTCAGCTGATGATGAGACATTCAGTGTAATGAGTGTGATGTGTCTTTCCAGTTGGACGGGATGACCACAAATGTTATTAAATTCCACCAGTCTGCTGATGGAAGACAAAATCTGTTCCCACACAATATCAGTAGTACCAGCGTAGGAGATAATGCAATATTTATTTATGTACAGGAGGCCGTAGATAAATTTCCCATATTGTGAGCCTTGCAGAATGCTGAACGCTCATAAATGATGTACCAACTTTATCCTGGCAGAACTGGCAGATATAAACATGATGATGTTTCTGACTGGCTCAGTTTTACTGTCATCCAAATGGCTTAGTATATAATGTAAAAGCACGTCTGAGTCAGTGAATGCCCATTTTTGAGTGTAGCCAGATGGATTTCTACTGTGCGGGCCCTTGTCTGATGTCTAAATTTGTCTCCCACACACTCTCTTCAGCATGCTTGGAAGAAAACCTTGATTTAAACTGGTTATGGAGGCTACATGCTTGTGTTTACAAATTTTCTGATGTTTTCAGGCAAAATACTGGCTTTATTCCTCACCAGGTGGAGAGAAACAGTTTAAAAATTATTTCTCTAAAAAACCACAGACTAAGTGGAGAGTGGAGTTTCTATTCTTTGGTTTCAGCTGGGGTGGTGTAGGCAGTGTGGCCTTCTCTTATTTCTTTGCATCAGGGAGGTGAGTTTCTCCAGCTCTTCTCTTTGAGTAGCTCATCTGGAATTTTTTAAAACTACCCATGCAAGTTTATTTTGTTGTTAGGTGCATACCCACCTCTCTCTCAAGGATGATGGAGACCCTTAAATCCAGTTGGGAGGAAGCTGAGATATTTCAGGGTCAAGCAAGGATATCATCAGAGCAACTTTTGACTGAGGAACTTTAGAACCTCTCAAGCTCAGGGAAATGAAACTCACAGGTGGGATTATTAAACTCAGTGGTTTTTTTCCAAAGTGCCATATTGAAATGTTGATAGGATTTAAAATCTGTAATGTTTATCCTGAGTAGTTCTTGCCTTGTTCTTTTAGCCATACTTTTCTTTTTCTAGATCCCCCTGCCTTTCCTTTAATCCACATATACTTTCTTTTTTTAATTTTTCTGTGCTACATCCATTTGTTACAGATGAGGAAAAGAACATGGTAAGTCACCAGTCCTGACTTATCCTCCTAACCACTGGGTTTTCTTTTCTGCCTGGTCTGGACACACTATCACAGATTGTTCTCAATTTCTGGAAAAGCAGAAGGAAATGGACCCTCATTCATTCACATGATAATACACCTGAAATAGTTATAGGGTATGGTGCCAGTACTGTTAATATTTTGCTTTGTTGAGCATTTCATTCAGTCTCCCACTTTACTGTGGAATTTGTATGAATTTCTGACTGATCTTTTATCCATTTTTCCTATTTCTCTCACCTATCCCTGGCATTTGTTTCTTTCCAGTTAGATTCTTCTTCATTTTCAAGTGGCTGAATATCTTCCCTTTTAGGTATAATATTCTTTTCTCTTCTCCTTCTTGGGCTTTTATCTTTCATGTCCTTTTATTTCCTGTGTCTTGATACTTTTTGCCAATGTGTTACATCAGCTTCACCTTGCTTGTTATCATATGGATGCTGTAGTTCACTCTTCCTGTTCTCCAAAGTCCTTCCACACTTACTTTGCTGCTGAATACATTTTCATCCCTTCTGCATCCCTGGCATAAGAGGATTTGGTCAGGCCCTGCAGCCTTTACGTCAAAGATAAAAAAAAAGGCGGGAGCAGGGATGGGTGGTAGGAGGTGAGGATGGATCAAAGATCTCATCTGAGCCTGGGGGAGGTTTTGGGTAGTGCCAGCCTCTGTAAGCAGGGATCTGAAAGGAGAGATGCCAGCATTTACTGTGCTGGGTATGACAGGGGGAGCTGAATTCCCTGCCTGTCTTTAGCCCTTGCTGCCTAGGGACACCCAAGCATGCCAAAACAGAGCAAGAGTGCTGTATTTTAATGTCATGTGGGTGACGGTGATGTGACAAGCATCACACCTGCTCATTTTGTTTTGCCCAGACTAGAAATTCTGCCAAGACTTAGAGCCAGGAACCCAAGTCTAAGTAGTGACAGGATCTTCACTGCTAGTGCTTTTTAAACAACATAGTTTGGGTGTAGTAGCACAAATCGTCGCTGTCCTTCCTGTTGCACTCATGCAGTGATAGACCCATATTGCTTTCCAAGCTAATCAGTGCCCAAGGTAATAGAAATATTTTAATATTGTATACTATATTGTAGTATGAACCCTGTCTTGCAGTCTAAAGCTACTCTTTTGCTTTCATTTGGTGGGACTGTGAAGCCTCGAATAAATAGTTCATCTGCCAGAATCTTTTCGTTTTACACTAGCTGAAGGTAAATTCATGAAACACATGAACAAAAGATGTTATATGGTGGCTATTCTCCTGGTGAGACAATTTCTAAGAGACAATATGATTCCAGTATTGTCTCTTAGTAAAGAGACACATTTCCAAAATGGCCACCCAATTTTGATACGTACCATTGGGTTGTGAAGGTTGAAATTAGAGAGTGCTCACTGGGGAGATCTCAGTTACCCACCTTGCAGTGGCAATCGCTTACCTATAGAAATTGAAGATTGCTTCTGCCAGTGAAAACATCTGGAGATAGTAAGAGGGCAATATCTGAGACCAGGAAAGAGCCCATAATGACAGCTAATGAAGCCAGAGAGAGAATTCTGCAATGAGCTCTAACCTCCTGTCACACCGGTCCATACTGCGTGACTAGAACTAGTAAATGTACTTCAGTATCTTGTCAAAACTGCTCTGTAATGTTTGGACTGAAGCTGCTTTGAAGGTGTGATCCTTTGTGGGATTTCTTTTGTTAAAGTAGAATGAAAAATGTTCTGTCATGTTCCAGGTTACAAACTGTAGCTGGAGTAATAAAAGGTCACTTTGCCATTCAGCATCCATTTCCTATTCCTTTGAAGTCTAGCATTTACTAGCAAGTAAACCATGATACTTCAAAAGTTTCACAGCAGTGTGGTGAGGCAGAGACATAAGTACATGAGTAAAATAACTGATTATCTGGTACTGCTTTTGCTGCTAAACAAAATAGAGCCTACCCTGGTTTTCTCCACATCTGTGCTCTATGTGCACTCTTCAAAGTTATCACTGGCCATCTGTATTGTATCTCTTATACAAGGATAAATATCTTGGAAGTGTGTGGAGAGGGGCAAAAAGCACCTTGTTTTGATATCTCCTTTGCTTTGTTGCTTTAATTTACTTGGGAGAATTAGAAAATATTTTATCACCTATTCTCTTTCCCCATCCTCTTCTTTCTTTCCTCAACTTTTCATAATGTGAAAAGAGAGGAAATACCTAGGAAAAGATGTTTGCTGTCCATAAGCAAAAGAAAAGACTACATGAGGCTGCAGTCTTTCTTAAAAGGTAATTTCTTTTGCCAAGCTCCCGGTGTAATCAGATAGAACCACCTGGAAACAAACAAGCAAACCAGCTTTCTCTGGTTACAGCCAGGAAGAAAAATGTTATTAAAATGATCTCAGAGCCTTTTCTCGGGGATTGATTTTATGCAACGTGCCACGATGTGCGGCCAGCCCTGTGCTGGGGACGATGCAGCCCGTGGGCTGCAGGGGGCAATCCAGCACAACTCAAGCGGCTCTGGCAGCCCTTTAAATGAGTGTTGCTGACAACAAAGGCCAAAATTGTGCTCACGGTTTGGGGACTGTCAGGCTGTGTTCTAGCGCAAGGATCACTCTCCTTTGTGCTCTGATGATGCATTGTGCAGATTCCCCCTTTGTCAGCTGCTCCCGTGTCTCCACTGGGTTGCCTGTTTTCCCGCCAGCAGTTGGTTATTTTGCTGGAGAACCTGTGCTGGTACTGAAGTGCTGCTTTAGAGACTGTCTGTCCCGCCGGGCTCCTGGCCGGTGCTCCCATGCTGTGTCAGCAGGAGGCTTGGTATCTGGTGTTTTGTTTCCTCCAGTCACAGCCACAATGGAAGGTATTTGGCAAATGAACTTCTAGTAAGCACAAGTTCTGGAAACAGTTGTGTTGGGTCCCAAAGAGTGGTCAAAGCCTGTTGAGATAAAGGGACACTGGTGCAAGGGCAAAGGTGTGAGAGCTGATGAGGAAAAGTGGGGGAGCAGCTGTGACAGCATTTGTGTTTTCTGTTTTAGTCCCTAACACACTTGATGCAAGGCAGTGAAGTGTCTTCTCTTGCTCCAGGTTTGCAATGGGATGATTGAGTAGTGCTCAGGGACAAAGTGGCGGTGTCAAAGGCAGTGCAGCCATCTGTGCTAGTTTCAGCTGGGGGAGAGTTAACTTCCTTCACAGTGGCTCTGTTTTGGATTTGTGCTGAACAAAGGGTTGCTAATAGAGAGATGTTTTTGTTATTGCTGAGCTGGGCTTACACAGAGCCAAGGTCTTTTTCTGCCATGCTGGTAAAGGGGCTGAGTGTACATGGCAGGCTGGGAAGAGACACAGCTGGGACAGGGGACACAAACTGACCAAAGGGATATTCCAAAGCATAAAACATCATGCTCAGTGTGGAAGGGAGAGACATTTAGAGTGATGCAATTTGGCTTCACAAGTCACTGTTATGCATAATGGGGCCCTGCTGTCCTGGAGAAGGCTGAACCTCTGCCTGCCCACATCTGTGGGAAGTAGTGAATAAATTCCTTGTTTTCTTTTGCTTGTCTGCATGGCTTTTGCTCTTACTGTTAAACTGTCTTTATCTCAATCCACAAGTTTCCTAGCTTTTACCCTTCCAATTCTCTCCCTGTTCTTGCAGGTGGGGGAGTGAGCAAGTGGCTGCACAGGGCTTGGTTGCTGGCTGGGGTTATGACAACATCCCAGTGCTCTGCAGAGATTGAAATGGAATTAGGCAGGAGACTTGTTGAGATCCTCCTCCTCTAATTGCCTTGTGCATGCTTGTTGAGAGCCTTCTCACTTGTTCAGTTTCTGCACCTGCATGCAGGCTGCAGGCACTTTCTCCTGAGCTGTTGCCCACTTGGCAGCATGGTCCTTGGTAATTTCTTTTGCTTGCCCTTGCTCCTGAGTGGTGCAGGTGTTTCTGGTGGGTGTTGGGCACACAGCTCACCATCACTCCTGCTGGTGGACACAAGCAAAAGTGGTCAGATTTTAATTGTCCATAGAAATTGCTGTACAGCCTTCATATTTCCTAACAGTGACACCAGAAAAACTCTGCATAAGACTAAAGAGCCTTTCTGATGGCACTGGAGAGAAAGCTGGTAAGAAGGGTCTTCTGAACCTGAACAAGTTGGATGGTGAGAAGAGGAGGGCTTGGTGCCTCCTGAGTGCTTCCCACCTGCAAGGGGAGAGGAGGGGGGAGCTCCCCATAGCAGCCCTTGAGCTGCGAGGTCAGTGAGCTGTGGAGTTTATTGCACTTTGTTTGCCTCTCATGGCGAGGCTCTCTCTTGCCCAACAGAGTGCAGAGATTGATTAAAACTTGTCTTGTGGTTACAGCGTGTATAAAATATCTCCAGTGTAGATTTTCTGGCACCATATGATATTTGTTTTAGCAGAAGCGTTACGCTCTTGTCAGATTTGGTTAAAACTGGACAACAGGTTTGACATTACTGGAAAGAAGTAGAACTTGGAAATTCGAGCAGTGCAGTCATATCAACGGCATCGCTTCAGGAAGCTGGATTAAAAATGAATAAGTGATGTTTTTATTAAGACCCTTAACATGCAGTGCAACCCAAAATATTGGCAAAGATGTAATCTAATGTTCAAGGTGATAGGAGGCTAGTAGGTTTTTCTCTGGTTGTTTGCAATAATGCAGTAATGCAGAAAAGATTTGTGCAGGGTTTTTTTATAACAAAGAGCTTGTCTATTGAATAACAAAGAAACACTATTTTATTTTTAAATAGGAGGAAATAGTTTTATCTTTTTCTTGTGTGTGGAAAGATTAAAAAAAAAAAAGACCATTAGAACTTCAATAAACTAGCGTTTATCATCCATAGGCAAGCCAGGCTGCACTGACACAATCTGTGAGGAGCCAACAGTTCTCATCTAAACTTCTCTCAAGTCTTTGGAAGTGCCTATAAAGGAAAAAGGATTAAATCTCCAAAGTTAGATTCAGTAATGAAACATTGATGCTACTTTAAACCACTCAACTTAAAAAGAAAGAAAAAAAAAATAAAAAAAAATTCAGAAAGGTTCTGTAATTTCAAACCCCTTGTTCTGGGAAGCATGTGGGACGTCTTGTCCAACTAAGTCCTCTCCTCACCCACCATCAGTGAGTGGCTCTGTACCCATCCCAGGGCCAAGTGACCTCCCTGTCCCTGTCCCTTGCTGCCCCTGCTCCACGCTGGGAGAAGCAGCGTGCCCCTCCAGCACGGTTCTCCTCTTGGGAAGCAGTCACTTTGCCTCTGGTAGTGTTTCTGCTTCAGGTTTTATAAACTACTACCATCCCTGCACAGTGGAGCTTTCTGTTTTGTTTGCCCTAGATACAATTTTATTATTAATCACATCAAGGGAGGCTCAGAGGTTTTTAGGGCTAGAAGAGACCATTACTGTAATCTAGTTTGGAAAACGTCTTCCTGTGTGGTTTTGGATTTTGTCAAAAAGAAAAATGTTATTTGTTTTCCTTTGCCCTTAGGCCTTAAAGTTTAATTTAAGTTCTTATAAACTAAACAGAATGATAGAATAATCATTATCATAGTGTTTTTAAAAAGTTTTTTCATTTACTGAATAAATTTCTCAAAATTATTTTAAAGTATTGGAACAAAAATCTACCCTGGTTTTAAATGGAGGAAAGCCCCCCTACCTTTTCTGGTTAAAGCAGACAAACTCAGATGCCACTGGGAAGTCCAAGGATGGGGTGGACACAGCACAGCAGGATCTGTCCAGGGAAGTTGAGCAGAGTTTTATCTGCATCTGAGTAACAAGCTGAAGTGGGACATAGAGGAATTCTGCTCACATTTCTGACAGAAGCAAAACTTTCAGCTATTCTTGATGTTCAACTCTCAGGACTTGTTTAATATTCAGCACTGGTTTCATCATCAAAGAAATTGAGGCAAAATTAAAAATTCTTTTCCTGGGTCTGTTATTTTCACAGCTTCTACTTCCTTTCAATTTTGATACTGCCATCCATATTGATAAAAGAAAATGATATGTGAGGAACAAGGCAGGCAGGAAGAAGACAGAATGAGAAGTGCTTTTCAACACTGACTTCACCTCTGCAGAAGTTTATAATAAGGTGTCTGCAGATCATTCCCTGCTGAAAGCTCTCACAAATAACACCCTGTTACAGAAAGTGAATTTAACCAGTCCAGCTACCCACAGCTGCTGGGGAGCACCATGGGCACACTCTGATCTCTGAACAGTTGGTCTGTCTTGTCTAGTGCTGTGCAATTTCTTTCTGCTCTTTTCTCTTGAGCACATATGACTTCTGTCTTGTCTCTTCCCTTCCTGAAAGCTTTTTGTTGGAAGAAAAGGCTTCCAGAAACTTGTTAGGCTTATTGATCTGGATTGACTCCTGGGGCTGGCTCCTAGGATCCAGAAGAAAGCTCTTTTCAAGGCACCTGGTTTAGAAAACACCCTCTCTGGCATTTGTTCCCCAAATGAATGGGTGAAGGAGGAGACTGGTCTGTGTGGGCACCTTGAAGGGCAGCATGAAGGTGGTCTGGGCTTTGGGGGAACCCCCTGAATCTCTGTATTAGGGTCAGTCACTGCTCCCTAGTGTGTCCTACAGCAAGTCATTTGGTCTGTTCCTATGTGCTGTGGTCAAGAGCTGCACAAAGGATGTAACACCACTCTAAACTGTGCTCTCAGACAGCAATTGTGCTGCTGTCACTGGGGAAGCACCTCCATTGCACCAGCCTGGAACAATGCTGGTAGCAGCGCAGCTGAAGCATGATGTGCATGGATTTCTCTTTTGGAACAAGCAGAGGGCTGGTGATGGCCACAAAGGCAAAGTCACTGGAAGGGGGTGAAACTGGGAGACTTTCTGTGTCAAAAGGAAAATTGAATGAATTTTTGCTAGTGCTCTAGACTTCAGTAGGCTGTTAAGTACACAAATCAATGTTAATGTAACATTACAGCTGAGCTATTAAACCTGTTAGTTAACCTGTGGAGCTCAGCCTGTAATCTCACAGCTCCCTTTTGAACTGCACATGGGTCAGTATCTAAAACACTACTTGCACAGAAAAATGGTAAGACACTTTGCTTTTCTGTAATTCTAAAAGAGTTTTGCAAAACATAGAGTAAAGTTTGCCTAAGAACAAATTAAATACATGGGAAGTTTCATTTTAGGGACTAAAGTTTTCAATAAGTTCCCACGATTTCCAGAATGCATAAAGCAGCTCTTGTCTGTTAGGTGTTTGTTAACACTAGTATTTCTCAAAGCCCTGCAACAGAACAGGGTATATCTCTGAATGTATCTTTGGATGAGATGCTGTTTAGATGAAGAATGTCCTTCTGTGGTCATACATGAATGGATTTGACAGGATGCTGGTCCCAGCCAGGCCTCAAGGCATCACTGCATTTGCTGGTGTTGCTGTTGGACTCACTCCTGTTGCTGGCAGTTAAAAGTTGGTTCTGTAATTGTAATGCATATTCATACTCCATATGACTGTCAGCAGTTTTGCAAATTCTGTTCTTTACATGGTGCCACTCTTTGCTTAAGAAAAAATACTTCCATTTACATAGTCTCTGGGGGAGTGGAAACAAAACCTGTAGCCTGATTGTTTTTCCTGTCATTACCTATTTTTCTGAGAACTTCTTGTGTGCCACTTTGCTTGTATAACCTAATACTTTATTGCAATTAAAAGACATGAATTTACTAGCAGCAGAACATAGTGGGCATTTTTTGTTCTAGTGGCCCTTGTCTTCTCTTCCCCTAGTAGCTCATGCAACTTATTCAATCCCAGCTGAAGCTTTGGATTCTCTGAGACTGGAGATGAGATAAAAGGCTGTGTAGCAGCTCAGAAGGGTGTGCTATATCCCCTTTAATATGATCCATAGTAGGAACTGGCCCAGATGCACTTGCCTGTGGTTAAAAAAAGGAAATATTTTTAAAGCTGTGTAGCCATTATCATAGCTCATATGTACGGAAGGGTCAAGCTAAAGTTGTCATGGGGATTGCATCTGAAATCCTGGTGGCACTGAAGTCTGCCAGAGTTTTGACAGCCCCATTAATTGAGTTTCTGTGGTTGGTAAGCCTTCTTTCCTAATGTTCCTTTTAATTCCATACAGAGAAATCAGAATGCAGTGGAGTTTTCAGAAGGGGACTGAAATGTCAATGCCCCCATGCCATTCAAACAGCTTTGATGGGGTGGGCAGAGAGAGTGAGGGCAGATCCTCCATCCTGGCTCTTAGCTGTCATGGCTGGGAGGCTGCTGGCATTGCTCCAAGCTGCCCAGTGCCATCAGGGAAGCTGCTGTGTGGCAGCTGGAGGTGCAGGGTAGAGGTCATGGTCCCATTCTTCCCTTCACTGGGATGTGTGGGGACACAGAGCCCTGCTGGTTGGAACCTGTCCTTCCTGCTTCAGTGGCTCTTTTTGGGGTGCTGTGGCTTGGACTTTGACATGTGGAGGCTGTGCAGCCCTCGGGCTTAGGGACTGCATTAGCTGGCTGGTGGGTACCCAAGGGGAGGCTCCAGCTCTGAAGGGGATGTTGTACAGTGGATTCCTATTTCTTTATTCCTTGAATTTAAACTCCTTAAAAACAAATCCCTTCACTTCTCAAATAAGCTCTTTACTTTTGCCTTTCAACCCTAAATAGCTTAGCATATAAGTAGCTTCTTTTGGGAAAAAAAAATAGTCAACACTGTCTGTGTTTCTGTGATCAGATGCTCAGAATGAATTTCCGTCTAATTCTAGTTTTGAAATTGATTCAGCACAATGACCTTGGGCAAGTTACTTAACCTCTCAGTGACCCAGTTTTTCCATTTGTAAAATAGAGAGCAGAATACCTTCGTGAGCTGGGTAAACACCTCCTGAAGCTTAATTTAGATATGCCTGTTTTAGAGGCCTTTGAACTGTGTGGTTGGAAGCACGATGGAAGAGCAAAACATGCTTCTCGAGCGGGAGTTTAATCTCCCAGTGCACTCTGTGGGTCTGGTGCACAGACCGGCCCAACCAGAGCCTTTCTGCAGCTATTAAACATAATGCCAACAGGAGGCTCATGCTTGCTAGGAATGGTGTTAGAGCATCTTAATGCCACCTCTGCTTGGAGAGGCAGTGGAGCAGCCTTGCACTGCCCCAGCTGGGTGCTAGGTTAAGGAGGAACGGCTGAGGAGGAATGGCAGGTGTTCTTGACCCTCCTGGTTTCCAGACCTGTTTGGTTTGAAACATGGCATGTGCAGACTGGATGAATTCTGGAAGTGAAGTGGAAGTGCTGGCATGCCCCTTTGCATACTAATACAACCCGAATGCCATTATTTTTCCAGCTTCCACAGCTGTGTTATGACTGTACTAGAGCTGAATTCTAACAACCAGCCAAAAGGTTTGTTTGCGTGTATATGTGCACTGAGATTTTGCAAGCAAAACTGGAAAGCTTTCTAGTTGTTGCAGTTGTGGGTTTTTTTTTTAAACCCAGCACACTTTTGTGCTTACATTAAAAATTACAGATCAGCTGTATTTTAACAACTGTCTGTTCCCTGAATTTATGCAGTTGATGGCCTCAGAGCTCAGTTTGAAAGGTTTCCCCCTCTGTATTGCAACTGGGACTTCTTCCACAGATTCTCCTTTTTTTTTTTTTTTACAGAAACTGTGTTTTATCTTTGTATCTTTGTCTTGTATAAAGGATGAAAATCTATAGTAATCCTTTCCTATGTAGACTGCTCTATTTTTCCCGTAAAACACTCTTGCAAATAAGTCTGCAGATCTTTCAACACAATGCCTGAAGCATCACACATGATAAATCCTTCCCTAGTCTCAGTTTTCTGTAACCTTCCTCATTCCTCACAATGACACACACTTTCTCTCATTCATCTTTTATTACAATTCAATATTGTGCTTGAATATAATTAGGTTTTATGCAGTATACCCTCCCCCCCATCCTTGTGGTTTGTTTTTTTTTTTTTTTCCTTGAAAAAGGAAAAACTACTTGTTCCCATGCACATTTCATCTGGAAATTGACTTCAGTGTTATAGGTTCCAATATATTTACACAACAGGTAGGGAAAGGTATTGGGGAAAAAAAAAAGAAATATTTTTAACATCATAAACCTCTAGCAAAAATATGTATGTAATAGAATCTGGTACTGTGGTATTACACACATTACAACTGTCACTGTGACTTACAGCCTTAGTTTAGCTGAAAGAAAATCTATAACCCTAGAAATGCAACAATGTTCAAGTCACAGTTCAGAGTAATAAATGTTTTTCACAGAATAGTGTAATCCATATTTCCAAAGCTGATACAACAAAGGCATTTCTACTAGAAATCTTCCAATTTCATGGGCGGAGGCTCAGAGAGGGAGAGAGAATGGTTAGAAGAAATGATAAGCAATAAAATACCTGTGTTCAGAAATATTGCCCCTTTGGCTACTGCCTTTGGTAGATCGTTCTTGCCCCCAAATTACATCTTTATAAAGTATCGTCTGTCTTTTGATAGCAGTACAAAAAAATGAACTTTTAAAGTTCCTGCTGTGATTTCAGGGTGGTGAGGACACTGAGTTGCAGGCAGCTGAGTGCACGAGCACCTTGGTGTGTCCCACATCATGGCAATCCTGTGTGGTAAGCACTGGTCCCTCTTGGCCAGATGATGCAAAGTGTGCTTTAGTGATGATATGGGCTGTTTTGTCTGGCCAGGGCTCTTGGACATGCTGCTCTGTGTCTCAGTGCTGGCAGCTGCCAGCTGCTGTGCCTCTCTGGGGTCCCAAGAAGGCAATCTCTCTGTGCACCCGCTGCCGAGCCTTTCGCCTCTGGGCTGGGATGCACCGATGCCCTGATGGGTGCATTCAAATTCTTCCCTTGGGAGCTTGAGCTGTGAAGTCTTATCCCAAATACTAATTTTTGATTCACCTCAGCTAGCTTTTCCCTAGGAAAAGTTTTCTCAGCAAAAGGTAGCAAGAGCCCTGGGGTGTCCTTGTGCCCCTGGCTTCGGTTTGACTTTGTGTGTGGGAAGAGAACTTGACCATGTGCCAGAACAGTGAGGCTATCCTGGCAGGCCTTCCTGCCAGTGACAGCAAACAAATATATCACACCACACATTTCCTCTCTCAGAAGGGTATAGTTTGAGTAGCTAAGTAGCTTGTATTTGGGCTCTCAAGACCTTCATTTGTTTCTGCCTTCAAACTTCCTGGCAAGCTTGCTTATGTCTATTAATTTTCCAATGTCCATGAAAGCAAAAAAAGAGCAAATTGCATTAAAGTAATCTGTAATCATTTGAGCTAGCATATGAGTGAAATACTCACATAGCTGAGCAGTTAAAATGGAAATGCAGTATTGGGATGCTATATGTGCCCTATTTTATTGCCCACTATATGTGTTGCAGAGTATCAGGTTCATTCCAGTCAAGGTTAGTAAGATGCCCGTGTTTGATTTCACGTTTTTTAAAATAAGAAAGCAAAGTAAATGGAGACACTGGTAATAGGAAAAAACACCTGCCTTATCAGGCCCTTGATTTGTTTATTCTCTTTCCTGGTGGGGCTGAGAAGATAGGCTGGCACCCAGGACTTCTGAAGGGGGTGTGTTTCGCAGCAAGCATGTGGGTGGTATGGAAGGGCCAGTAGGTTGGTCTGTGCTGAAGAACCAAGCTTTTAATCAGAAATGCAGAAGCTCAGCATATCTAGTTGTATTACCATCCTGAAGTATTGCAAGTGCTTGGTATATATAGCACTAATATTGTCCCTACTATGCTGAGACATCATGCTTATTTTAATGCACAGTACTAAAAATTTCAACTTCACATAAATTAGCTTTATTAGCTACTTTACTTAGTCATCATTCCTATTACTGCTTCATTAGATAACTGATTCATAATCATTGACTTATGAAGAACAGATTGCAGAGTTTTCTCCTTTCTGTCTGCTTCTCAGCTTTCTGGGCTTCAGTGTGCATTCAGACTAATGCAATGGTACAAAACATAACACCAATCCATTTTGAATCCTGATGTGGGACAGCCTGAAATGATCTGTCCTTGTAAAACTGTGTTTCTCTAAGACCTCCTGTAGGAGACTCTATAGCCTTGATTGGAGTGTCTGACTCACAAGGATGAGCTAATTTTGTTGGCAAGTTCCTGCTTTCTTGAGCCAGTATAATAATATTTTTTTCTGGTGACTGTGATAGGAGTCTGAAATATTGCATGTGTGTAAAATAGTCAAGGCATACAAATATCCTCACAAAGTTGTGAGGTTATGTACAGCTTATGTGCCCTTGGTGCACAGGACAGCAGACACTGAGGGCTTTTTTCCATTTCACCAAGGTGAAGAAGCAGTTGTCATCTGGTGTTTGCGTGAGGAGACTCTGTGGCTCTGAGACCAATTGTTACATCCACTGAGGTGTGACATTATAGCTGGGTACAGGATGTGGCCTTTCTGCTGAAACACAGCTACCAAGCAGCTGGGTTCTCAGAAAAGCTCTATCGTGACTTGATCATTTGGGTGTTACACTTCTTGTAGGCTTTGGGAGCAACTTAAAGCATGAAGTTGGATATTTTGAAAGGAGAAAGTAGGAATGCCTTTATGAAACAAAACTGACTTTTCTTTATATTGCTTTTATTTGCTGCTATCCTTTGTTATTTGATTGTTATGTTAGCCCTTCAAGTGCCACAGTTTCTCCAGTGACCCCTAGCTCCATGACAGCATATCTGTCACACCAGCAGCTCATGTGATTCTTGCTTGCAAAAGAGGGGGGTTTTACCAGTTCCTGCAAGGAAAGCTGTGCTTTTCCTTCAGAGTTCTTGGAAGGAATTTTCCCCATCATCAGGCTATTCTTCCACAGTGAAATGGGAAAATTTTTCGAAAAGACCGTTATATATAGTGGAAAAGGATTCTGCTGCAGGGACATGAGCACTGCATAGCATTGCAACTCATCATGTCTCAGATGAGAGGCTCTGGCCTCATGAAAAGGTTCGTGCTGGTTTCCCCTGCTGTAATTAAGAGAAAATTTGAAAATCCCAAATGCCTTGTAGAATTCCTATGACCTTTTGGTAACTTTTTAGACACATGCACTTGCTAAGCTCTAATATGCATGTGGTCACTGAACTGGCACTCCTCAAAATTAAATAGACCTAATGCAAATTACTAATAATCTGAGAAAGCTTTGTGCTAAAGAGGCTGTAGTAAAATTTCACAGGAGAATCCTCTTCTGCAGGCTACATTAAATGGCCTTGTTAGACATTTGAGTATTGAGTGTCATTATGTAGTGATTTGAGAAGGACAGAAAAAAAATCATAAAACTGCTAGTAAGATTCTCACAGCAGATCTATTATAGCTAGTCTCACTCATAATAATTTAGAGTTTTAATTTTCTCAAGCATCCCACAGGTTTACTATATTCAGCCAAATGCTTCACGGACAAGTTGGCAGAATGGAAGCTTTTTATGACCTGTCCCCACTGGTGGCTTTTAAAGCTTCACCCCCTCTTCCTCCATATTTGTGTACCACACTCATGCACACATGCATGCACATCCACACAGACGCACACAAAAGAAGTCTCAGGGAGACACAGGGGATTGTCAAGTCCTGCACAGTTCTCAGCTTAATTCATGCTGTTCAGAAACCATCAGCATCTTGATGCAGGGGCTCTTTTTCCCTTGGTTTTAAAACCAAGGGAAGTATGAAAAACTGAAACCAAAGGTAGATTAACTGATACAGAAGCTCAGAGGCAGGGGGTACCTGATTTGGATAGTCTTCCTGAAGAACAACACCTCTCTGGGCCTTTGGCTTTTACTCATCAGTCAATATCCATCTGTTTGAGATGTGAGGAACCTGCTGGAAAGCTGGTAAGACCCCCTGGCAGAGAGTGTAAATACCCTGAACCTGGGGACTTGTATCAGCAAGCAAGGGGAAAAATACATTTTCCCACCTAGTTGGCACAATGCAGACTAAATTATCCATGCTGGGTGCTCAGCCCCCAGTTTGGATCTGTTGCTGACAAATGGGGACAGGAGGAGGCATGTCTCGGTGTCTTTGCTGTAGGGATGCAGTTAGTTGGTGCTCCTGGGGCTGGGAAGGGATGCTGGGGATTTCCTAACCCCTGCTGACCCCTCCCATGAGCAGAGCTGGCCACAGGTGTGGAGAGATGGGAATCCTGAGCTGGAGATTTTAAACGGAAGTGTTGAAATTATCTTCAACATCTGCAAAAACTCTTTGACAGAGCCTCTTGCAGCAAAGTCCCCAGAACATGAATTTTGACAAGGAAAGAGCCCATTATTATCAGTGATGTTTCAACCATTATTTTATGAATATATTCAATGACAAGAACTAGCTTGTTTCCAAGACAACAAAATTCAAACCTGATCCATGATTGCTCTAAAGGAGGCCTCCTGTCATTTCGTTCCTTTGAAGAAACTCACAATTTGATGGGCAAAATGCCAGAAATAATTAGACAGAATAGCAGCATAAACCCCAATGGAAGCAAAATATCTGCTGTAGGAATTTCCCACCAGAAATCCTGAAAAATCAAAGCAAAGCTTGGATAAAATCTTTTCTGTTGAGTGTAAGAATGAAGGGGAAAAAAAAAGTGGGTGGGAGAAGACAATCCAGTTTTTTACCTCATCAAAGGGAATACTAAAAACTGTCTTTGTGACTTGCTTGTGTCTTCCTGTGAAATAATAAGTGGGCAGGGCAATCAAATTTAAAGCAGTATTCCCCAAAGCAAGGTCAAAACTGCTAGAAATGTTCATTTCATTTTTATTTGCTTTCCCTGCAAGGTACACACTGTGGCTATAATTTCCCATTCTTTATGGGGAGATCAAAAGATTTGTGCTGTGCTGTGTAGGAATCAATTCAGTCGTCCTGGCAGCACGCCAATCTTTATTACATTATTTGTTAACCTGCGTTATTGCAGAGTGGAATAACTGTTCCCTGGGATAAACTAGGGAGTTCTTCTTGCTTCCTTGACCTTGATTTCCACGCTCGTGCCTGGTTCTCTCAGCACCCACATGCAGATAATGATTGTCTGTGTTAGAGTGAATGAAATATCACTGCAGATCCTGAGCTGAAGCAAATCACTGAATTGGTGGCGTGTAAGTGAACCAGTAGGCTTCATTGTTTGCCTCTGCTTCTGCAGCAAACTGAGTCTCAGGTATTTCTTACAGCGGGAGCCTCCTCGCTTTTCCAGCAGGAAAACCAGCCCACATGACAAGAACCGTATTTGCTCTTTTCTTCCTACTAGGCCATTTCTGTAATCTTCAAAGCCAAATGCATCAAACCATCCTTCTTGGAATATTTCCGGATTTTTTTGAAGAACCTTTTTCATTAAATTGGTGAGCAGTGATGTATTTTGGTAGTTTTGGGGACATGCATTCGGGGCATGCTAAAACCAAGTTTCTGAGTTCTCCCTAAGTAAGCATCACATTCACAGTTTCACATGTACCAGTTCTGCACTGGGAATGTTTCACTTACACTTTCTTTACAGAAAAAAGTAGGCTTTGCACAGTCATGTTTTTCACAGAGAAAATGGAGGGTAGGTTCTGTTTTGCATTGATTGAACTAGTGTAATTCGGCATGCACTTGATTTCAATCAAATTGGGTAGCTTTTGGTTTGAATCAACATTCATCTGTGTCCTAAAAAGTGCTGCAATGGCCACTGCTAGTGGAAGTTTGTAGAGATTGAGCCCCATTGCTGCTCTGACCCTGGACTTCCTGGACAGGTGCATTTTCCATCTACACAGAACTTTCTGACTGAAAGAGCCATGCTGGAAGTCATGGTTTTCATCATCATGCCAGGGAAAAGAGCATGGTAGGGGAGAAGGAGCCTGGTATGAGATACTTAGGAGTCTAAGACAGATCTGGGTTTTAATTTCAGTGAAGGGCAGTGAACGCTAAGTTGATATGCAGTCTGCTCTGTGAAATGTCAAACTGGGTTGAACTCCTCCTGGCTGATGTAATTCAGTATTAAAAAAAAAATCAGATTTCAGTAAGGAAATATCAGTAAGGGAGAAAGAAGAGGAACAAAATGTGCAGATTTTTTTTCCAAAATGCTGTCCACTGCTAAAAAGCAAATTTTTAATCCTATTTTGAAATAGAAAGTTTTGTTGAAATCATAGGAATCTTTATAGAACAAGTGTCCTTCATGACAACAAATCCCAGTCACTAAATTGCAGACCAAAGTTGATGACATTAGGTGATGCCAAAAAAGTGAAAAACACACAAAAATGGAGAGTGTGGAGTGGACCAGGCTCTGCGACCAGGGAGCTGGGGCAGGCTCAGAAACAAAGAAGTAGAAATAGCTGTCTTTTGTTGTCCCTCCCCTAAGAGCTAGATGGTGGCTGGGGAAACCTGTGAACCAGCTGCAGGGACAGCCAGTGAACACCAGGGTGCTGCAAGTCTGGGCAGATGCAGTGGCAGTGTGTGGGACAAGAGCAGGGACAGGGCACTAGAGAACTTTCAGGTTTTCTCCATTTGAGACTTCTCTTCGAGGCTCTGTGCTTGGCCAGGTACAGAAGTTGAAGGTGGTCACCCACCTGCTTGTCAGGTCACCAGGGAAGTGCTCAGCTGTGCTGCCAGGTCGTCCTCCTGACCAGAGCCTGCAAACCTCTGAGAGGAGTCAGGCTGGAACTCAGGAGCTATTTTCCATCATGACAGTCCCAGTCCCTTCCTCATGAGTTCGGGCTGTGCTGCTTGCACTGGGTGGAACAGGGAATACAGAAAACATATTTAGCCAGACTTCGCAATGGGTAGGGCAGGACTGGGGAAAAAAAGAATTTCTGCCTTTGCTAAAATGCTCCGTGTGCTGCTTTGCAGAGGGATTTTTTTTTTTTTCCCATTCTGCTCTTCCATATTCTGATGCTGTAATCTGAAAATACCTCTGCCTCACAGTAGGTTGAGACAAAGGTGTTTACAAAAGCACTAAGCCTGAGAATCCAGCCACCCAGCATCAAAATAGGAAACTTAAATTCATAAGCTCCCTCCTTTAAACTGATGGAAATGGATCCAAACAAAACAAACCAAAACAAAAGCAGTAGGTAAACATGTTGGAATGTACAATGGATAATGGATATTGAGGGATGATCTAGTCATGCATGCTGAACAGATACACTTATGAGTTTAAATTTAATTAGCATCTGGAAATTAACAAGGCTAGAAAGAAGGGCAATGTGTTTTTAAGTGAAGGCGATGAATAGGTACTGTTAGGTGCATATAGATAAATGAGGATTTAATTTGTAAGACATAATGAGCCAGGTGCCTATAAAATAATTTGTGGGGTTTTTTTTCTGCTGGATATCACAAAAGATAATGGCATAACACTTCAAGGTCAGTCTGTATCCACCTGTTCATTTCTTTTTGGGGAAAATATTTTTAAGAACAACTAAATGAAATTGACTTCCTTTGTAGAAAACTGCTGTGTGTTTTGATTTTTTTTTTTAATTACACATCATTACTAATTTTACATTCAAAACCGAGTCAGCCTTTATTGAGGAAAGCTTTAGTTGCTGCTCTGATTTTAATTTTTCAATCTGTATATTGACTGAGACAGGTTTCTGTGAAGAAATGCTAGTCCAAGACTGTGTCCCTTAAATGTGCCATATGGGGATGCATTTCTGGAAGAAATGATATTTCATAGTGCTTGAATTGGAAAACATTGTTTTAAAGCCAGAACATTGCTTTAAAAGGAAAGCATTGGTTTTAAACCCGGACTTCTTTAAAGAAAAACAGTTAAACTGAGTACTGTATGATGCTATGAATTACCTTCTCCCTGTCACCTATAGGTTTTTCATCCATCTCCTTAAGCATTTCAGCAGAGACTACTACCACTTGAACTGAAAACTAATGATAGCAGGAGATCCTGTTATCCTAGTGATGGATAGGGCTGTAAAAGTTCCTGTTGGGTCTTGGTGATGTTCAGCAGAGTGAGGAAAGATTATGGCAGGCTTTTTTTTTGGTTTTTTTCATATTTCTGGGAGTCCTTCTGCTGTCACTGGGTGTTGGTGGGCTGTAAGCTGCACAGACCTTGTAGTTTGGTAACAGCCTCCTTGTCTCCATTCTGCTTTTCCAAGTGCTGCAGCAATTTCTTGGATTTCCAGCAAAAAATTGCAGTGCTTGCTTGGATTTGCTTGTGGAGCTGCTATTCCTCAGAAAACGGAAGCCAAAGAAGTGAATTTTCTCTTCTCAGCTGTGAGCCAAGCAAAGCACAAGTGAAATTTTATGAAAGAAAGGAAAGGCTTTTTTCTTCAAACCAAATGTCACAGGTCTGCTGTGAGTAATAGCTGCATGCAAATTTATTCAGGAAGAATGATTTCTCTCTCTCTTTCTGTCCCTCTCTTTTTTAAGGAAAGGTGTTATGTACCCTATATAAGCATTGCTCCCAGTATGTCATGCAATCAGTAATGCATGAAGTATTCAAGTAACTTTACCTTGAACAGGAATGAAAGGGATCCTACCAGGAATGCAAAGAATTTGAAGAGGATTACTATTTTGATCAACTTTTGAAGGTACAGTTTTGGATGAAGACACCAGTGATGAAGTTATCTGCTTTAAATGGGCTTGTGGTAGATGGGGAAGACCGAACACCCTCTTACTGACAGTTCTTTGCATTGTGATAAATTTAATGTGGCAGTAAAGAAGGGTTTACATTTGTATAAACGCCTTTTACAACCAGCAGTTTCCATCCACTTAATAATGACCCTGCTTTCCTCACGAGAACGGCGCCGTTACCAAGCTGTCGGCGCGGCTCCTGCGGCGCCTGGCGGCTCTTCCCGCAGCACTTAACGGCCCAGCCCATCTGCGGAGCGCGAGGCTCGCTGGAGACACCTGCTTCCTCAAAGGCTGTTCCTAAGCATCAGACCCATCGTGGCTGATTGCACGAGGCCTGTTACTTTGGTTGTGTTTCAGGGGAAAGATGAGCAAGAGCCAGGCTTCCTAACAGGCATGCAACTTAGCAAAACCAGCCTCTAATTAAGTGCCCAAAAGGTGCGCGCACCGAAAGCCCACGTGCAAACATCTCTCTTTGCATAAAATATCTAAGTTCGGTGAAGGATTTGTCATAAATTATAAATTGAAACTAATAGTTAAATTAATACTGCTTTTTGCTCTTTTGGATACAAAGAGTATCACCTATACTTGCTAGAGGTAATTCGAGTGGGGAGGGGTTGAGCATAGTCTGTGGTTTAGCCCATGAGAAATTTGCTTTATTTCACCCTTTTTTTGCCTTTGTTTGAGAAACCAACAGAGTTTCAGGACAGACTTAGGACTGGCAGGCCAGTTCTTGTGTTTGGAATGATTCACAGCTTAAGCTCTGTCAAACCACTGTTTTTGGCCAGATCCTGCCAGTCAAGGAAGCCGACACCAGCCTCCTCCGAAGCCTAGGCCAGCCCTCCAGGCACTGCTGGCCCATACAAAGGCACACAGAGCTGCTGGCAGCCCTGGAGCCCCTGCCTTCACATCTCCTGGCAAGGGGCGTTTGCAAGGTCACCTGAGTTTTCCTCACAGCTAATGAGCTACTTGCTCTTTTGTCATCAGGCTGGCTCCAAAGAAAGGGTCTGGGGAGGTATTTGCCAGGAGACCTTCCCAGGCTTGTCTGCCTGTGGAAAAATCTGTTTACAGGAAAAGGGAAAAATTTCTCAGGGTGGGTCTACAGGCTCTGGCATACTTTGTGTTTGCTCATCAAGGCAGTAACAGCCAATTTATTCAAGGGCCTGACCCAGGAAAAGTGTTTGTGGCCAAGAGTTGTGAAATGGGAGTGGCTTTGGACTCCTTGTCCTAATGTGAAGCCTCTGCCACACGGGTGGCATCACCAGCAGCTACAGCATCACAAGTGGCCTCTGACCCTGTTGGGAGAGGCTGAGAGCTGAGCTAGGGGAGCAAGGCACCCAGAAATGTGTTTTGTTGAGGGCTGCATCTGCCACATTGCTTTCCTGCAAGTGTGAATCATTTCCTTAAGCCTTACACAGCAGGAGAGGGCTGGTTAGGTGCTGAAGGTCTGCTTTGCACTTCTCTTACACTCTTCAGAAGGGTTTTTTAAAGCCAGAACTTTGCAAATTATCTCTGGGGTTTTTTCCCCTCTTAGTGGCATTACCTCTAAACACCTGTCTGGCCAGAGGTGTTCCTGCACTCTTCCTCTGCCATGGGGAGCAGAAACACTTCAGTCTGCCTTTTGCAAATTAATGTTGCAGAAGAGGTTTCTTTGTAGTCAGTGTTTATACCATTCTCACTCCAGCCTCTGACCCCTAGTCCTCTCTCTTTTAAATTAACTCTTTTATCTACAAGGTGTAGCTTGCATGATTATGTGAGTGAATTGCTATATATGGTCCTGAACATTTTCATGTACAACTTCAGTTCTGGCAAAAACAGGACCATAGGAATCCAGTAAGACTTGCCATATAAGATATTTTAAACCTAGTTTTACCGACCTGGAAGGTTTCTATAAATAGTGTGTAGAAATGCCGAGATTTATTTATCTATTCCTGAGCATTATAAATGTATGCCACTGCTTTAAACAGAGCTGTCACACAAGCAGGAGTTTGGTACTGCTGGACTAATGCTATGCAAGGGAGACTCCAATCCTACACCTATTTGTGTAAAAGCTTACACTGGTTGGAGCAAGGGAGAGTCAGAAAGAGTCACTAGAAATTACCAATAGCATCACGGATTAGCATTCAGCTGCTGAAACTTCCTTTCATGGAAAAGGTAGCTTCTTGCTGCTAAGAATGAGGATTTTACTGAACTGTGGAAACCTAGAGTGGAAAGTTAAAGGGAAAACTGAGGAAGAAGATTTGGATGTTGAGTTGATGGATTTTTTATTCACTTTCTGCTGTCTCAGATTGCTGGCAAAGCCTCAGGAACAGTGCTGTGTAGTCTGTGTGATATAAGGTCCTAAAGCAACGCTGTGGCACTGACCATTGCTCACACTGCAGAAGGCAGGGTAGGACCAGGCTGGTGCCACTGTCCCTCTACCAGACCCCACGTGATGGAGGGCCTGTCCCTTGCCAAGGTCTACCACCCAAAAAGGTTGTAACAACATAAATAGGTTAATCAGTGAACTACAGAGGCAAGCATCTGGTTATCTGCATTCAAAGAAAGTTTAGAGTTGACTTGTTTGTAGTTTTGTTACAAGACAAAATTTAAGTTAGCCAAATTCAAATCAAATTCATATAGGTTGCAGTGGCTTTCTCAGCAGTGGTAATTCTTAAAATCTAGAGTGTATGTTTCTAAAAAGCTATTATTTAATTCAAATGCCATTCTGAGAAAACGTGTTATTTTGAGAAATGACAAAAAAGAGGCCACATCTATAAATTTTAGCATTTGTAGTCTCAGATGAGTTGCTTGCTGGCTGGTCTTTGGCAAGCAGGAGGGTTGGGAGTGTGCTGTTTTGTCACTGTAGGAGAATACCAATTGAATTATCAACGAATATTTAATAGTTCTGTAGGGAGACAGAGTGGTGTAAATGAACACAAAGGAAATTAACATTATCTTAGTCTCTGAAAAAAGCAGTATAGTAATAGGAAATAATGGGCTAGTAAATTGGACTACAGTTGCAGGCAAGTTCCTAGAGATTTTGAGAGCTGAGATCACAAAAGATATGGGGAAGTGTGCTTTGATAAAAGTTACCAATGTGCCTTCAGAGGGAATAAGCTTTGTATGGCGACACTAGAAAAGTTAGTTTGTGAAGCTCATTAAGAGTCAAAAAATGTGAAGGAAAGGAAAAGAAAACAAATTTTGCATTAGGTCAAATAACAGTGTCTAGAGTTGAAAGAGACCCATTTCTCAAGGTATGAGATCCATGTGATAATCACAAATAAGTAGTAGAATAAGAGTGAGTAAAGAAGTTATGAAATAAAATAGAAGGATAATAATTAAAAAAATAATTTTCTGTTTGGTGTGCTAAGGATAGGTTCAAAAGTGCTTTGTGCTAGTTTGTTCTCTCCACACTGCTGGCAAGTGGAAAGTCATTTTTAAAGGGAACACTGCCAAATCAACACTGAGCACCTTTGGAAATTCTGTAAATCATATCTGGATCCTGTGAACTGAAAACACATCTCATCTTGCCAGAAACATGACTGTAACTTAGGAAAATGACAAGTAAGGAGGACTTAGATTAGGCTACTTGTACAGGCATACTGAAAATGCAGCAGGTGCAACTCCACCTAAAAAAAAAATTTCATTGTCTCTCCTCCTTAAAAAAACCCTTTAAACCAACCAAGAAAACAACCCTCAAACAGAACTGCAGAGCAAAAAGTAGTGAGTAAGACAAAATGGAGGGAAGCTATAGATTTATCAGACATTTATCAGATGTCTGCTGAAAGAAAGTAAAGCCTTCTGTTTTCTGCTCAAAATTTACAAATAAATTATAAAAAGTATGGCTGGATAGCATTATACTAAAGACACGTACATCAAAGTCTTTTACCTGACATTAGAGTTTCCCTACACTAGAACTGATCCATAGAAACCAACAGAACTTACATAAATCCCCCTCCAAAATGTTGTGTTCTAGTACTAAATTAATCAGGTTGGTTCTAATTATTGTGGTTTTCCAATTTTCCGTACCAGAAACTGTTTAAAACCAGGGATATTACTACAGCCACTAATGTTCATAGTTACAAGCTGAATCAACTTGCTGATGGACTTCAAATCTTATTCCTGTCCATTTTATTTCTTTGTTTGTATCTCCATCCACAGATCATGTTCATAACAAAGACCTGTTAGAAATCATTGGAGAGAGAACTAGAGGGAGTCTGGATGTGACAGATTGATCTGTAAATTAATTGCAGTTCTGGACAGTGCATGTTTGGAGACAGACAGATCAAATGTGTGTTGCCTGCAAACAACCAGCTTGCCACTCTTCACATTCCCTTTCACATCAAGGCATTGCTGTGGAGAGGGAAATTTGCCACCCCACTGGTGGCCAGTACCTACCAGTCCCTCCCTGGCTTCTCGAGGCTGTTGGCAGACACTTTATCTGGTGTCTGGCAGCATGATCAATGCAGGAGCGATGACAGGGAGACGTGCATTCAAACCAAATCACCTGATTTACTACGCTGAAATGGCTGTATACTGCACACACTCCCTGGAGCAATTATTCAGGATCCTCGTCATCTGCAGTGAGTATGTTAAACCTTTCTGAATTTTATTTGGGCCATGTTTTACCGGGGCAAGCTCTCCATCACTGCTTTGATTGTCTGTGCCATACAGTGGCCGTGAATTTGCGCGTCTGTCATCTGTGCTCTGTGAGGCTGTGGTGGCATTTCTAAAGCATGCCTGAATTGAACTTTGCCTGAATCTGTGTGAACAAGAGACCTGTGTGAAGTATTATGTGCCTTACCAAGTCACTAAAAAGAAATAAGTACAGTCTCAGCCATAGTATATAAAAGCTGACCAGGAAAAAGGGGATTAGTGGTGACATAGCAACTATTATAGCTCTGCAACCAAATCAGTGGTGTAGGAGCACGTTTATGGATATGACTCCCTCTATTATGGTTCTGTGTCTTTTATCTGTGGAGCAACATCCACACAAGTATAGCTGAAACCCAGCATAATATGATGCCTGGCAAAGCTGCTCAGCAAGGGAAAAGCAGTGAGTAATACAGACTCTGTATTGGCATAAACACCACTGCCTCTCTTTCAAATCTGAACAATATTTTGACCTTCTCATCACAGAACTTTCATTGATTTCCTTTTTAGCCTTTTCTCTGATTTTTGTTACTTGAGTTACATCTGTGGCAAGAAGATCAGAGCAGAACTCATGATAATGATTTGAACTGGAAATGAAAATGTTTTGATGGATAAACATCTAGGTTGAATATGCAAATTGATTTTGCAAGCTGGGGCATTCATGTCCCTACTAATTCTTTAAACAATCAGAAAACTAGTGTAATTCCATAATTATATTTATGGCTATGTAATGGGTTATACATTTTCTCAATATGTCTAAAACATCATTAGGAAAGTCAACATTTCTGTAGAGTAGAGAAAGATGAATGAGAAAGGAAATGTGCATGTAATTTAGGTTATATGTTTATATTCAACTTGGTTTTTGGTAGTTGCTAAGAATTCACGGAGCTTTTTGAGGCCAATGGGAGATGAAAGTGCTCAGCAGTGCTGTAGCTTCGTTTGAGTAACCTGTGAACCTTTCAGACAGAAAATAAAAGAAACTTCCTGTTTTGCAGAGCTCCTAATTGAATTGTGCACTTATTTTTTTAACCTGACTAGAGAACAAGGTTTCAAACGGGCTCCAAAAAGATTAGACACTCTTTTAGAGGGGCAGGTCAATTGCTGGTTGTCAAGTGCAGTGAGATTAATGCCACTTCTTAATGCAGAAGTTCCTCACTACCCCTCCCCAGGAGTAGAGGTGGTGGTTGGGGATCCAGCAGCTGCCTGCCCTGGCCCCATCAGATCCCTGCTGTCCTGAGCACCCACCTGTCAGTGGTGCCTGCACGCTTCCTCCGCTGCCGGGCCCAGCAGGTCATGGGCTGTGCCCACGAGGAGCGGCTGCCAGTGCCCATCAGTCACAGCAGAATTCACCATGGCAAGGGCAGAGCTCAGGCAAGAACTGAGAGCAGGTAGCTTCAGATTGCTTAATTAAGCACTATTGTAATAAATGCTACAAACAGCTGTAAAGTTGGGCTCTGCTGCTTGACCCAACTTTACTGTTAACTCTGACAAAGAAAGCTGTTGCTCAGTTCTCTTGTACTTGGTAACTAGTTCATACAAGAGCTTTTCAAAAAAACAACTTTATAATAAAATATCTCTGGATATATGTGAGAGATTTATCTGAGAATTTTTTTTTTTTTGAGGGAAAAAAAAGGAACGATTAAATGTTGAGCAAAGTCATAGAGGATATCTGCATTAGCACAGGTACTGCAAGTACTGAAAAATCAAACCTTGCCCTTTATCATTATCAGAGTTTTAAATTCTTTATGATGGCTTTACTGAAGGATATGTCTTTATAGACAAGGGATTGCCCCTCATATTTTGTCTACAACAAAGAAAGAAACCTTTCTATAAATCACAATTTTTATGTCGTTGCTATGAAATTCTACACAGCTCTAATATTTTAATATTTATTGACTTTTGACTTGATGAGACATAAAACCTCAAAATGGAAGATACTTTCTGGAGCTTGATGTCTGAAGTGAGTTTATTGTGCAAATTGCATAAGCGTCTACAGCATCTGTGTTGAGCCAGAGTACCTTTGATAATGGGTACATGCCCACGCTTCAGTTTTCAAATCATTTTGAGTTGTCCACCAAAGTGCCCACCCAGGCCACCAGCCACTTGCTCCTCAGTACAGAAAAGTGGAATTTCAGTGGCAGTGAGATGGTTTTTTATGTCTGCTGGTTAGCTTACAGGCACAGAGGATTAGGGTGACCCAGCCACCTGCTGTTTAAAACCTGTGAAGCTGCAGCAGAGTGTGGGACTGGGGCAGCCCTGTGCCGAAGGAGTCAGGTTTACTGTGGCACATTTGTGTCCCAGTCATCACGTGCTTGCACATGGCAGCCTGCTAGTGCACATTCCCATCCCCTGAAAGACACAGCCTGTTTGTGTGTGTGTGTGTGTGTGTGTGCAGCTTCCACTGTGCAGTTTTTTCCAAGTTTCCGTCTCAAGCTTTATCTCTGTTTATACGTCCATGGGCTTCAGAAACCAACTGGCCCTTTTCTTGTAGCAGCAAGCTCTGCTCCCTCTCCTGGGAATTCTTTTGGCTGCAAACTCAACCAATTTGAGTCTGCCTTACAGCAGGGATGTTTTCTAACTCTATAGGGGCTTGTTTGTCCTTAGCTTTTTGCCTTCTCCAGCATTCAGAAATAATTAACAAGTAATGAACAGAAAATAAAAGGTCCTTGAACAGCACAGCAGATGGGGTAGACTACAGCACTTCTTTTCCTGATTCTTCCTTTATTTTATGATCATGGGGGAGTTGTGCTGTCTCCTTCCCTCCCAGTCTTTATCTGCCTTATTTTTTCAGACATTGAATATCCCATGTTAGGACCTGCCTGTAATGTATCAACACAGTGTCTAGATCAAATGAGCTCCAATTTGTAATAGAGTTTTCAGGCTCTGCTGATGAATATACTGGATTCACAGGCTGCACCTGTGCTATCCTGAAAGAGTGATCTTGATGGAAGATGATCTTGGCAGAGCTGGCCAAGCAGACAGACATATTTCTAGCATGCTTGTTCATGCAGAGGAGACATCTGGCTTCCTGGCTTTCTTAGTACCCGATCTATTAACCCCTATACCACCTCTGAAATTAAATTGATAACAAAGAGCCAAACACCAGTGTCTTTTTATGGACCTTCTGGCTGGAGAGAGAGTAACTAATGTGGGGTACTGTAAAAGGTAGATGATCAGCTGGTTGATGATTACATGGGTACATCTGTCTGAAAGCTGCTGATATTGCTGAGAACATTCTGAAAGGATGTTTAAAATATAAAATTTTACTATTTTTGTAGCAAAATGAGGATTACTGAATTCCTGCTAAATGGATGGGCATTAGATCTGCAAGAGATGAAGATGGTTTTAATTACACTTAGCTTTAACTAAGAGGACAAGCCAAAAGTGAATGTCTTATCTGTGTTTCTTGACACAAGGGGAAGCACCTATGCGTGCAAGTCACTCTGCTCCCCTTTGCTTTAATTCGTACCTTGAGGGCCTAATCCTGAAACCCCTCATTACAAGGATAACTTTCCGTGTTGACGTATCATCACATACAGAGGATTTTCAGGCCTTCGTTCACACTTAGAGCGCTGTGAGGATTCCAGTCTTTTCATACCACTGGTGACAAGAAGATTGCTTTGATTCACCTGTCACCAGTTATGAGGTAGGCTGAAACACTTTGTCCCACAGGGCAGCACTTCCATAGTACACAGGCTTTTTCCTTACCATGCGCCTTCTTCATTATATGGCTGCTGCACTCTTTTACTATCCACTGGAAAGATTTCTCCCTTGTGGTTTCCTGCTATCTACAGGTTCTTGCTATCTACAGGACTTTCTCTTGAGCTGCATGCAGTTCGTTTTTAATAAGGAATCACATATACTGAAAGCACTTATAAATGTTCCAAGCCTGTGATTCTTAATTGTGCTGTGTGTATTTTGTGAAATACTGTTACCCCTCACACCTTTTTTGCTTGCAGAGTTGTAGTGTGTTATATGGTAACAATAAATGTTAAATAACCTGCTTGCCACCCAACTGCACTTTGTGGCACTAGTATAATTACAGAGGCTTTTAGAAATCACCTTGTAAGGCTATGATTTGCTGGCAACATGTGAACATTCCACTGTAAACACTCTTTCATTACACAAGATTTCATTACCAGAGGTTTCTGCTCTAATATCCTCTTTCCTTTGGGAATCGGGGCCAACACTACAGTAACCACATTGTTAGCAAAAGCAGTGTGAGATTAAGACTGTGGACTCCATTGATCGGAGAGCTTCAGAGTAAGGGTGCTAAATATGCTTTAATAAGTGGGAGCTCATGTTGGCTCAGTGCATAATGACTGCACAGAAGCATTTGAGTTATGTTGCCTTGAGCACAGTAAAAAAAAAAGAAGCACATTGTAAGATTGATATCAGGTTATTTGCCATTTATTTACCCCTGTTATATGTGGGTAAACTACTAATCTCCTGCGGGTGTCTTCCCTGCAGAGGCAGTGTGTGCCCGCTGCCACACCGCCTGTGCATGGGGCTTCAACCGCACAGCACCTCAGTGGGCTGAGCATTACACTTCGAGCCAGTACTCAGCCTGGAAAACAAACACGTTTTACGGCTTGAAAGATGCAAATGGTATATCCAACACCAGGCATGCAAACACCTAGTGTGTGAAAAGCACAGAACCCCACAGCTCCCTGTGCACCTTGCAGGCAGTTTTACAGGGAGCTGGGAGATGCAGACAGTGCAGAGTGCCAAAGTCAGGTCTGCATGGGCTGTAGTGAAATGCTGTTTGCACCCGCCCAGTGTTGGGCCCACTTGGTGCTGCCTCTTTCACAGAGCTACCAAAACCAGATCTCTTGTCCACTAATAAGACTTTATTAGCATCCTTGTTACTCTAATATGTGCACCTTTGTAATTAAGAGCTCTCAGATGCCATATTTTTTTCATTGATGTTTCACTCGTTATTTTTGCTTTGTTTCCTTTTGTGAGTTGGTGAGGCAGCGCTGAGCTTGGTACTAGCTTCCCTTGACAGTAAGCATGAAACTGCTGCACGTCTCCCTCAGACTGTTAATTATCTTGGAAAAATTCATTAGTGAATGCACTTGGCTTATGCCAGCTACACTTCATTGGTGAAACCCAGTCTGAGCTCGTGTGCTCCCTTCCAGCCGCAGCCGTCCGTCCCGTTTGGTGAGAGAAGCTGTTCCGCGGCCGCAGCGTCGGAAGGGCTGGGGCAGGCCGGGCCGCGGCCCCGCGGCGGCCGCCATGGTTGGAGGCGGGCTGGCGGCGCTCGCGGCGTGTCTGCGTTCACCGCGCTGCCACGGCTCGTGTCTGCGCTGCAGCTGCTGCGGGGAGTGCGTGCGTTTGGCCCGACAATACTTAAAGCAACACAGATTTTTGAATCGGGTGGAGTGAAAGCTACTGCTGACTCTGGATCAACACAGGCTTTAGTGCTGATTCTCGTGGGACCACGTTCCACTTTTAAGGGCTGAACTCCTGGGCCTTCTGGGTTTTGATCACAGCATTATCTGTGGCCTTCATACCCATTTCATAGTTTTCTACTTTTTTTTCTTTTTCTTTTTCTTTTGCTTGATTCCATATCTCTAGAAGCTACTAAACTGACATTGCTAATTTCAGATCTGTTGAATGGGAATCACTTTGAGGACCTACTTGAGTCAGAGAAGGGAGAGCTGTGGCAGGTGGCCTCTGAGAAAGAGACTGGGACAAAAAGTCTGAAGAGGTTTGAGACTGACTCAGTCTCCACAGATAGCCTTGCACAGAGCTTTGCAGCCACTGTCCCTCTGGAAGCATATTTTGACTATGCAGTGCTGTGGGGTGCAGCCTTCCTGCATCCTCCTCGACTTTCTCCTCCCCTTTTTTCTCTCCGTCCTCCCAGGACACTGCCAATGACTCAGCCTGGTTCCTGCAGCTGGGCTGCTTTCCTGCAAGTCAGAAAATGCTTTTCCTGCATCTGTTTCACTAGATGCCATACTGGCTTTTAAGGGAGCCTCTCTTTTCATCAGACTCCTCACAGTCAGATGTGGTAGGTTCAAATATTCTTTGTGATGCCTTGGAACCTCTCCCCTTCGTTCACCTCAGAGCCATCCAATCTTTCTGCAGCCTGCTATCAAACTGCAGTGCTACAAAGAGAGGGAAAAGGATGGGATATGTTGTACATACAACAATTGCAGCTCAGCTTTTATCCTATATGTGTATATATTGTTTTCAAGTCCGTGTGAATGAGGAAGTTCTAAAGAAACCTAAAAATATAAGGAACGTTGACCTTCAAGAGATGTTTCCTATTCCAGCCCATTCAACTCAGTCTGTGGTTGCTGCTGCTTTTCCTGACTGCAGAGAGAGGCTGAAATGAGCAATCAGCTTGTTTATGGCAGGTTTTAGTGCTTCACTGGTATAATAAAAGCGGCATTCGCAGAAGGGATTTGGTTCTCATGTACTTCAGTGTTTTCTGCTCCATTTTGCTCCATAAAAGCCAGGCTCTTGTTTACAAGAATTAGCAGCTTCCGAGGCTTCTGCTGATTTTGAGGAATCAACCCCTTGCAGTTCTGTGACACCAGCATGCAGCTCCCACTCCACCCGATGCTTGCAGAATGACTGTTCCCTACGTGCGGTTGAGCACTTGGATTAAACACCTGCACAAAACAATTGGCACAACCCAAAGGGCTGTTAGAGGCTCTGTATCCTGTTTGGGAATCACTTCAAGTGAAATTAATGATTCTTCTCTGTGTGCAGACTTTTAAAAAAGAAATCTGTTTTTATATGTGCAAATAATCCAAAGCGGTTGGTGTGCGCTCTGTGCTGTTACACATCAATAAGACAGCAACTTTATGACTTTTAATTCCATTACATGTGTAGGATTCAAGACAACCAAATCCTTGCACAGGTGGTAACTGTGACATGTGCATATCCCCTGACCATTTACCTCTTCTCCATTTTGGAATGAGAGGGAGAATGTCATTTAAAAGGCATTTATGCATGTGGTCCCCACATGACATCGATATTAGAGCTAAATTATTTTCATGGCAGAGATTCAAAACCCGAACATATCCAGTAGGCTTTGTATGCTGATTCACAAAGTGCTGCCAGCACTTGTGATATTATCATGAGCCTTGTGATAGTTAATATTCTGTCCTAAAGCTTTAGATTTTCTCTACATGTCTTAAGTTTCCTATCAAAAAAGAAAAGCTCATTTCTCTCCTAGATGCAGAGAACATCTTGAAATACCATTTCCCCTCCCAAGAGCCAAAAATCATCAGGAGGAAGGTAAAGTTTTTCCAGCCTTTTTTTTTTTTTTGCTTTTTTTTTGTTTTGTTTTGTTTTGTTTTGTTTCCCCCAATCTTTGGAGTTTTTGATTCTCATTTAGCTCTTACTTGTTTGGATCTTTCTTGTGGATTTCAAGTGACTGCATTTGGTGCCAGAAATGATCAATCTACATTGTGTTTGTGGTTTGATGCTTCAGATGAAGACAGAATCACTTTTTATGGCAGATCAATTTTGCATGAAGAGATGCTATTTTATTACAAATAATTGCTGTCCTGTAGGTTTGCTTCATCTCACCCTCCTTCACATGGAACCAGTGCTTATCCCAGGATCTTATAAATGCATAGCAGCAATTAAGTTTCTTTTGTTCTGTCATGCAATTTAGCAAATAATAGTCTCCAGAAAAAGATGAGCCAGATGTCTTGTAGAGAGTTCTACCTGTGTCAAACAGCTAAGATAAGAATAATAGATCCTGGTGGATCAACATTTCTTACTACATTCACATATGTAGTCCTACATGGACAGCAGTATTTTCATCCTATACTATAGCAGTAAAAATCTATTGTTCCATTTTTACCTGAAATCCGATTTCTGCATTTTTACTTTTCTCTCTTTCAGTTCTGGTTCAACTGTTCTGAACAGAACTGTTTAACTAAAATGCAATTTTAGTTGAATGTTGAAAGTAAAAATGAATTGATGGACCCTACATTGTGCTTTAGAGTCAAGCTATTGAAATCCAAGGCCACTCACTAATTAGCTACTTCTTGTGAAGAAGCAAACCTGTCTGTCATCTGTTACCCAACTATTTTCTCAGCCCACTCTAATGGCATTTTGCCTCATTTACACTAAGCTGGACTGTGCAGTCTGTCACTGCACTAGACATGCTGCTGAAGCCACAAAATATTTATACACAGATAGTGAAACAACCTGTCTGAGGCAAGATTTCCATCAGAAAAGGCCTGTAGATGGTGCTGTAATATAACTGGAAAAAAATAAGATTTGCTGTGCGGCTGGATAGAGTTGTCTTAGTCCTCAGAAGCTGAACTCAGGTCTATTCTGCTTTATTTCATACCTGCAGGATTTTGAGTCCTAAGTAACCACAGCAAACTCAGCTCACTGGAGATGAAGTGGTACAGGGACCTGCAGATGGGCTCAGGTGCCCTGGCACATCACCTTCACCACCTACCTCATACTTTGTACAGCCTGAGCTCCACCTCACCAGACTGGCACCATGCAGGTATTGGAGAAAATCATGCCATTGACTAATCTGCATACTTACATCTTGGAAAGGGCTGAATGTCCTAAAAATCCAGAGCTCTTGCATAAGGATAGACTTTCTTCAGGAGAAGGAAATGGTCAAAAGAACAGAGATAAAATTATTTGGGTTTCCCACCAGCCACAAATTTTTACCAACTCGGCCCTCCTGAGAAGCCTCACAGCTCTAACCTACAGCTTACCTTGTGGTGGGTCAGCCGTGGGTGTCCTGACTGCAGGAGCTGGGGAGTGCCAACTTCAGCAATTAAGCAGATTTTAGGAGAAATAATTTTGCTGAAGAGTTGACTCTGTGTAGTTATGAGCTTCCCTCAGTAACTGCAGGCTTGGTGTCTCCCTCCCCAACTGTGAGTTATTATTGGATTCTTTACTCTCTTTCATAAACTGCTGATTGGTGGCAGATTGTTTAGCAGCTGCCACCTGCTATAGTGCTTGTTGAATAAATTTCCCTTTTTAGTTCTAGAATAGCCTTGGCCTGCTAACAGCTCTGGAGGATTTCAGGAGGAAAGGGACATATATAATGTCGGGGTTTTATTTTGGCAAGGTTCAATACTTGTCCAGTGCAATTCTTCTGGGAATCTTGAGCCCCAAAAAACTAAAGCATTTTTAAGTGTGAGTAACCTACTGTCTATCCAGGGGGGTTTAAACATGTACCTCAATTCTACAGTTTTTTCCAGGATGTAAGTGCTTTCCTGACCTGCAGTTTTATGATCAGCCAGAGTCAGGCTTGAGTGCTCCCCTGAAGCAGGGCTGTTATGAATCCTAAATGGCCATTAGAGGTTGTTCTGTGATTGAGATGATACTTGACTCCCAGAGAGACTAGGAGAAACTGTAGGGAGAAGACTTGTCTTTTGAGAATATTTATTTTGGGATAGTAAAGTTGTGGAATAGATTCTAGAGACTACTGTGCAGTCCCATCTTGGTACAGGGAAGAATTCCTGTGAGCTCTGGTCTTCATGCTCACCTCAGTGGGCACAAAGCTAATTACCATCTGTATCTGCAGAGCCCCACCAGGAAAGATCCTGGTGACTTAAGAGTGCAAAGAGAGGTGGGGAAGATGCAGCAGCAGGTGTGTTACAAATGCTATGCATACAGAAGAGGGGTATGGGATGTTTGAGGAGACACCCATTTTTTTCCCCTGCATCTCTCAGTCAGTCTTGCCCAACGGGGTAATATCTTCCCAGCAGGTTCACCCCACTCAAAGCAGCTCTGGATCCCTATCCTCCAGGAAAAATTAAAGCAGTTCAAGTAAGAAATTTGATTTTTTTCCTGCATAAAGTCCAAGAGGAAGGAGAATATTAGCATGCAGCTTTCCACGTGTAGGTGATTGGCCAGTTTCTTCCTCTTTGCTGTTTGTCTGTGGTAGAAATGGAGGATGTTTAAATCAAGTACGTGGGTGGTGTGAGCAACTGATGGATTCCTCTCTCATAACAGCTGTTGTCGCTTTTGTCAGGGAGCTTTTTTAAAAACAAGAATAGGAGGGGGTAGTGCCCATTGTTCTGGCCAGAATCCAATTTGGATAATTGCATTCTGCCTACCTAAAATTGTAATGGCATGTTTATGCTTCCCATCTCCATAATGCCTGAGGAGCCTTTGCTTGAAACTTTTTGCTTAAATACGAAGTTGTTAGTTGAGTCATCAACATTAATTTTATTCTGTATTTCAATCAACAAATAATGGTTCTTATTTGGATAATACAGATCTTTCATAATAATACTATTTTAGTGAATCCACACTAATATTATATTTAAATATTTTTAATATAATTTCAAGGTGAATGTCTTTAATGGCCTGGTTTTCAAAGATAGGAACACCTACTGATGTAACTTGTAGTTGTGACTGCATGCCAATCTGGAAGTCAGGCCATTCACATGTAATAGTTCAAATCCACCGTGAACCATCTTGGATTAGCGCGGTACAACTCTCCCACATTTTCAGTTAAGCTGCTTTTTAAACCACACATCTTGAAATTTACTGAGATAGTGCTTAAACAAACATCTAAATGGAATTTATTCAGTTATTCAATGTCTTGATCAAGATCACTGATTTTAAATCTCTCTGGACCTCCAGGAAGGTGTGTGGAGCCATGCTCAGACTCGCAGATTGGTTAGTTTATATCTGAATTTAAACATAAATGAGGTTGCACTGAGCATATCTTCATTTTAATGTGGGATTATGGAGGGAAATGCAAATGCAAATTTAGATTTTGCAGGCAGATTTGACACTGATTTACAGCTTAGATCCAGAGCAGTATATGGATCTTAGTTTTAACAAGTCTCTCTGGTGCATCCTGTGGGGGGCCTTGTTGGATGAGCCATGCCTAGACTCGTCCTCCCGGAGTAGATTGAAACCTCAGTGAAACGCTCCTCAGAACAGCTTCTGTAGAAGGCCATTCTTATACCCACTGAGGTCTCCACCAATCTGGGAAGTCCCTGCTGAGCAGCAGATCTGTCTTTAAGGGCCTGAGGAGTTTTGTGCTATGTGCTGTCCATATCCTGCTCCTTTACCAAGCAGGTAAAGCTTGCTTGGTGCATGTCTTGCAGTGTGGCTCTGGGCTGTCCCTCTTGGCACCTGGAGAGACTGTCTTCTTGCATCTCGTGCCCTGTAGGGTCAGTGCTAGACACACATTCACATCCTTCTCAAACCGTGGGCAGATTGCAGAGAGTGCAGAATTCCCAATCCATTTCCAGACTTTCAGCCTCCTCATGCTGGCTGAGATTCAGGCAGTTGGAAAAGCAATCTGCATAAAAGAGCGAGGAAGCCTTTTTAAACCTGTCATCCTCATTCATCGATCAAAGATTATGGTCCTACTTTCTCACTGTTTTATGGAGAGCATTTGTTTGTTTACTACTTTGGCAGCTATCGGTACATAAGCAATGCATTTACTATAAATATCCCCATTATCCAAAGGCCCAGCTCGGTGAGCACTGCCAGGCACCGCGCTCACTGCCATCACGTTGATAGAAGCACTCCAGACAATAAGCCTTGAACTCGACAGGGTATTCATATTTCCATCTTTTTTGAGCATGAAAGGCAAAAAGATGAAATCTGTCCTCCTCAGACACCTAAGAGAGAAGCCAGTCATCCCCTGCTGACACGCGTTGGTGAAGGACACGTGCGAGGCAGTGCCAAGCAAGGGCGTGGAGGTCAGTGCACGTGGCAGTGGCAGCACTGGGTGGTGTAGGAAGGGGACACTGGAGAAGTCAGTACCCTGAATCAGAAAACGGGGAGCATGAAAACAGCCAAACCAAAGCTCAGAAAGAAGGCAAGGAAGAGGGGAAGGACACTGGCAGAGAGATGCCTGCAGAGCTGGGTGAGAAAGGGAGCTAGGGTTGGCTGACAGTGGGGAAGGTAATGTGGTGAGTGAGAGAGGAGGTGATGGGAGGAGGAAATGAACATTTGGTTCTTTCTTCTGTGCAGGGCTGTGCCCCATCCTGAGGAGTGTGAAGTCCAGGGTGCTCGCTAAGCAGTGGCTGCGGTGGTGATGCCCCTTTTATGGGGCTACCAAGGCCAGTGCTGGATTCTTTGAAACCATTCAAACTCAGAAAAACTTAGTTCTTTTTCACCCTTTGTATTCTTTGTCAGAGAGATTTTTTCAATGGACGTTTCGTTGTTGTGTAAAGGAATAAAACCATGCATCGTGGCCACAAAGATTAGCAGTCAGACCTGTTTATGCACACAGCCATCCAACTGCTGTTATTTGCATCCATATAAACAGAAGCTATGCTAAATTCTGGCCAAAAATCAAACCCATTGTGTGCTGCCTAGAAGGCTTTAGCAGATGGGAACCATATAAATAAAATGTGATGTCGTTATTAACTGGCCCAGCAGTTCAGTGCGTTTCTAACAATGATTATTTGGAATGACATAAAGACTGTTCTCTCTTGAAGGATGAGTTTATCTTATCTGCCAGACTGAGGCATTTAAAACCAAAATGTACAGTCCCTCCTCTTCAGGGGCAATGATGCTTTGAACCCCATTGCTTCCCACAGTGTGTGAAAAAGGGAATTGCTGCACAGTTTGGATTAACTTCTGTGCCAGTTACATTAGAAAATTCCTGTTACAACTCTGTATGGCTGCTTTAATTTACTTCCATCCTAGTTCAGCACCTACTCTCTCAGCCCTGTATAGACAGACTGTTCTTTTCTCTTTTGAGATAAAGATAGAGCTCATTTCAAATGAAGGAAACTTTATTTGACAGTGATCTGCTTGACTCTTTACAGAAACAGTATGTCCTATATCAGAACAAAATAAAGACTTGAACACACAGTACACCAACATTTGGCTGTGGAAATCTCAGGCTATATACATGTGAACCCAGTGAGCAGAAAGAAATAAATCCATTTCCTCAGTGTTATCCATATTTCCTGCCCAGTTCTAAAATCCCCAGTTAGGAAATACCTCACAGCCTCTTCCTGGAGTGTTGACCAGCCCTTTAAAGAGTGGGCAATGACTGATACCTCTCAAACAGCTGTTTTCAGTTTTCTCACGTATCACAACTCCCTCTCCTTCAGTTCAGATCTTACATGTTTTCCCCAGGCTTTCTCTTTCTTATTCATGAGTTGGTTGTTGCTCTCCACATTCTCTTCTCCATCTCAATAGCAGAAAAGACAGCAATTTTCTAGGGTTTTAACCCATTTTATTGGCTGGGCATAGTTGTTCTTTTTGCTTCACTCCCATTTTTTACCAAAGGCAATACTTCCCAGCTGATGAGACCCTGGTTGTGCACAGTTCTACCGTTTCAAGGAGCTGAATTGCCTTTCTGGAAGATTTCACGGTTCACTTTTGTTGAGAGAATCATCTTGCCAAAATACAGATTGAGAAAGTCTATCAGGAATGGCAGGCTGTAGATGGAGGCCGGTATAGGGGCTGAGTTACTCTTGCCTTGGTGCCACTGGTTCTCAGGGATTGTTGTTGTGCCTGAAATGTGGCACTTCCAGATTTTAAAAAGCCATTTTGATGGCTAACGTTAGACAGGTGCCGAGTAATACAGGTGTGCTCCCACATGATGGCTGTGAACTAAATGATAGCAATATGTGAGCACAGGAGAAAGCACTGCTGGAGGTGGGTGAGGAAAGCACCCCCTTGGGCTCTGCTGTTCTTGTCTTTTTATAGAGTGATTGTCAGCTGATGAGAACTCCTCCTACCAGCTCTTGAACCACTGCCTTATCAGTCCAGAAATGAACTTCATCCAGTTGTCTCTATATACTCTCCATGTATTTACACATGCTTTTCTTATGGAGCTTAATATATATAAAGGACAAATACTGGGGGAGTGGGTGTGTAGGGGCAGCAGAGCAGTACCCAGACTTGGAAAAGGCTGTATTTGGCTGCCACTTGGTTTTATCTTTTTTCCAAAAGTGCCTCAGAAGCATAGCCAAAAAGACTAGAGCTTCACTGCTTATAAGAAAGTAGGGCTGACTCACTATTACTAAGGGCGAGTTATGTAGTTAGGGGATCTATTTATGAGTTACTTTCCCAGACACAGGGATATTAAGGCTCATCCTCACAGGCCTGCCTGCTATCTCCTCCAAGGCTGTGGAAGGCATCTTGCCACACGGTTAGCATGACCACTGGCCTTGGTGCTGGGACAGCAGCCTGAGTGTGGGCACACACAAGCACACACACACACATGTACATGGATTAGAAAGGTGAAGAATATTTTTATGACATTATTTTTATGGTAATCTATTTCAATGGTTAATTTAGTTTAGGGCACTGATTTATAACAAGTTTATAGATCTTCTTTACTATTCTTTGTTGAATTATGGAGGTGGCATGTGTGAAATGGAAGTACTTGGCCTATTGTTCTGCTTCTCACGCAACCAGTATAGTTGAGACAATAAAAAGATCTATAAAATTAATATATACAGAGAGAAAGGGACAGAGACAGAGAGAATATGTAATGCTCTAGAGTCTGATATCACATTTATCTCTCCCAGAGAGGTTAAGACTCAGAATTTACATGTAGAAATACCAGAAAGATCTTAGCCTCTTATGTGGAGAGAAATGATTTCTAAGCATCCAGGCTAAAATCTCCTTTATTTATAAAGCAAATTTTCATGGTGTAATTTTTTTGTGGTTTTTTTTTTAGGCTAGAACCATATTGCTTTGCTTACAGCTGGGAGCTAGGTCATCTATTGCTGAGGGTTTGCTGACCTGGAGCTATTAAGCAGGCTTTTATGGGGACATAACCACACTAGGATTTCAATTCCCAATTTTCTTTATACCACTACATTATATCATATTTAAATACACCTGCATGTGAACACACGCACGTTGTAATGGGAAAATATTTATGCATCTCTCACCAAACCCTATATACTCACACTTATTAAATGTGATAATAGCATTTTTATCTTACCTATGCTAAACTGACTACATATACTATACTGCTGACTACACAGATCCACTTCATTCCCTATTCTACCTCCTCTGAGGCACTTTCTGCCATTTCAGGCCATTGAGAAGTGATTAATTTAAGGTCTGGTATCTCAGGTGTTTTAAGACTTATTGGTTTTCCCTTCATATTTATAATAAAGTAGTGTTTCCTGGTAGCCTTACTTGTATCTGTAATTATATGACCAAGAAATTGGGAAATTTTTACCTAATTTTGCTTTAAAGTGTTCTCTAGTAATTATCTTGTATGAGATGGTAAGGAGATGATGTATAAAATACACAGAACAGTACAAAGCACGTTTTGTATCATGAACACAGTTCCTTTGAATCACTGACTGTTGGTTTGCTCTTGTACCAACAGCAATAGCAGTGCTCCTTTTTCTCCCTTGGTCAGAGGTATGCTAAGATAATTCTTAATCAGAGCTTTAACAGAACCTTGCAATGAAATATGACCAAAGCAATTAATCCATATTAAAATGGTGAAACCCCTTCAGAGTCATGGTATCTTGTCCGAGATGTGCAAATCTCTCATCTCTCCAATGATGTATTTGCTAACTGCTGCTATTTTAAACTCTCCTATTTCCCCAGTCTCTCCTCTCTGATTAGTTTTCAGTATGTTAAATTGGGTAAACAAATAGGTAGTTGGGTTGATAATTGTGAAGCTGGTTGATGTTTTGTCCTTTTATGTGCCTAAAGGACAGCAGCCTTCTTTAATAAACCTATTAATGTACCATCATTCCTTCTACAGAGTATAAATATATGGTAATATGAGGTCTGTTTTCTTGTCACCACACATCACCACTTCTATTTGAAGAAAACAGAGTAAATGCACCAAATATAATATTACAGTCAAATGGAAAGAAAATTCCTGGTTTCTACTGTCAAAAAGAAAAAGCAGAACAATAATTTGAATAGAATTGCAGTTTATCATGTTTGATGTTAAAGAATACGAATTTATTTTATAAACCACAAATAATTTAAAGATTTCAACAGTTTTAATGAAGTTTAACAATTCTGTGTAAGATGGATATTTTTGTCCCCATTTGGTGTCTCCTTCATCCTTTGGTGCAATAGAAACCAGTGTTGTCCACACAGTCTAGGTTGAAGGTTACTGACAAATTATCAAAGTGCTTATTTTATTTTTAATAAACAATCTCCTAGAGTTTTTTCTCTCCAGAAACATAAATAATAAACCTGCAAAAGCCTAATTTTCAGAAAAATACCCTAGGAAAGAGAAAGGGGCCATTTTTCCTGACAAAGCCAAAAAGTTGGAGAGCAAGACCAAATAACAGAATCTGGTTTAGTTCCCAGCAAATTACTGGAGAAGACGATTTGGTAATAAAAAAGAAAACACACTTGGGCTCTACATTGTTCACAGATACAGATGGGAACAGCCAAGAATGGCTCTTTTTTTTTGGAGGAGGTGTTGTTAACTAACAGTTCTGTCAGGATATTCACTGATATTGACAACTAGAGCTGATAGTGGTACAACAGAACTGCCTAATAATTTTTTAAGCCAAGTCAGCTTATTATTTCCATCAGATATTGGATTTCAGATATTTGGAGTAGTAACATCACAGACTACAGGCAAAAGTAAGGCAATATCCAGGTAATACAAAGTTTTATATGAGGGTAAATACCCACAGGTAGCGTCATATTGGTACAAAAAGCTTAGATTGTCTTTGCCTGAATATTTAATTTTATTTGCAAACACCTGTCAACAGAACAGTTGTGGCTTACTATTTGAACATATTGTGTTCCACACATTCAAGAAAGCATTTTACTTCATTTTTGAAGCTGCTAGTTGTTGAATGCTGAAAAGGACAGCTGCACTCACATCATGTAAGGAAGTATACAGTTTCTCCTATATTCTGCATATATCAAAGTACAACCTCTGGTAAGGCTTGTAATACCTGCCAGGTGATGGTAGGAAATTTAAGGATACAGAACAAATTAGTGAAATGCCCCATTCAATGATCAGGTTTGCTGACCTTGCATCATAGCAATATGTTGGTGCAAGTGGCTGGAAGCAGGGCAGAATCACTCCATTATCAGAAGAGTGGAGACTCTCCCTGTTGCAGAGCCTGGTAAGTGAAACAAGGGCCTTCTGTTCAGAGAATGGACAGACTCTTGAGCCTTCTGCATCCTGGCTGAAGTGCAGATGGGCTCCTACAATTTTGGGAAGCGTTAATACAAGCTAAACTCTCAAGAGTGCTCAAGTCTTCGTAGGTGCGCCTCTAGTTGCTGTGAGGGTCTGCAGTCTGTAGGAGATGTGTACCTTGGCAGCTGAGTTGTTTGTGTGTCTACTGAACCCACTCACCACAGGAATGGAACTTTAAACTGTGGCTTGAATCACCTGTTGGAAGGAGTCATCAGAGAAGATGAATAGGCTCACTGTTAGCTGAGGTCTTTGCACTCAGGTGTGTCTTTCAAAATTACATATACTTATCTGTCCTCTCCTGCTTTTGTACCTTTTTGCTTCTGAAAGTGTCAAAAGCTATTATTTTATCCTCTGTAGAAGTTTTTGCACGTGCAGTGGGAAGAAGATGGCAAAAAGTAAATTGGTTTCACTCTGTCAAGGAAAATGGATTTAAAATATCTATTAGGACTGAAGAGTACTTATCTGAGCCTCTTTTTAGACATTTCATCTTGTAAACAGCTTGATCCAGAAGGGCAACTGACAAGTCTTAATCAGCTGTCTTCTGCAAACCCTTTACAGAAGAGCACACAAGGGTTACAGTCATTTTTGCTTCAGTTCTGGCATCTGTCCTAAACTGCCTTTGGTGTGGTGTCCCAGGTAGCTGTGTATCCCTACCTAGACATGACAAGAGCTGCCAAAAAGCCACCTCTGGCTAGGTGAGGAGCTTATTTCCTTTAGAGTCTGTTATACTGATTGTGTGCTATGATAACAAACACTGTGAGCTAATCACTGTCCATTTAAGCAGAAAACCACACATTCTTTGTACCTCTCTGAATGATACCAGAGTGTTCCTTTCTTGCCTGTTGCAACTTTCCCCTGCAGTAACAGATAAAAATGTCTTTCAGGTTGGGTGAATGGTGCCCACAATACGTTTCTTTTGACAGACAGTCTTTGCAGCTGAAATTCGTGCCTATTGTTTCAAATTTCTCTGCAATCTTCTCTGTAGAATTCTTTGCAGAAGCCTTTAGACAAGAACTTTGGGCCTGCAAGGGGCAAATAATGTGAAACACGTTTCTAATGAGTAATAATTACAGGTTTAAATAGCTGGCACAATCAGTGTTCAGTGATTTCATTATTAGATGGCACCGTAATTTATGCTAATCCTGATAACGGTTCCGGATGAGAGAGGTCCAGACATAGGCGATTGCACTGCAATTATTTACACCCTGTATTTCTGAAACAATAGATATGGTAATTTGGAAATCAGATGACTGTGATTTCATTTATTCTGGTAGGAAACACATGTAACAAGTTGTGTCAACAACCATAAAATTAAATAGGATTATTTGATTTCCAGTTCTAGGTTTATTCCTTGTTAGCTTTCACTGCCTTAGATGACCCATGAATCAAAGGAAGTTTATTTGGGGAGACCTGGAATTCTAAAATTTTCAACCCTTTAGCAAGTCTTGCATTTGGATATATGTTCTCAGTGCAAGCAAAAGTGGGGGGTTGAGCTTCGTGAGTCTGCTTTCATGTAGCTACCACCTTTGTAATTACTGCTAACAAAGCCAAACCTTTCAATCTTCTCCAGCCATTCCCAAGTGACTGGGGTGCTCACTTGTGCCTTTTAACTCCGCTGGGCTCTTGTGCAAGTAAGCCATCAGTAAACTGGATTTTCAGATCAAATCATGCCAGTGTGGTAGATGGTTGGCAGGACATCAGGGAGTATATCAGAGGTGTTTTAGAGGAGAAAAGAAATGGAGGCTGGAGTGATTTCAGTATGCAGAACACTGAGAGAGCCTTTAGCAGGAGAACACATGCTTCAGTCTCAGGTTCATTCCTCAGCACCTCAGCTGTGCCAAACAAGTCAGTCAGACTGTTCACGTGTTTAAAGCCCATGCTACGTGCTTCGTGTGACTGGAAGATCAGGTCCCTGATGTAAACAAGTGAGGTAATACTGTGTTGATTGTTGGAAGTTCCTGGAACAATCAGGACTCTGGTCTTTCTGCCAAAGTATTATTCACTGTAATTAGGAGTATGAACAGCACTAAAATTCTATTCACTGCACCTCTCATCTCTTCCTCTGGTGAACTTGTGCAGTCTTTCTTAACACTTCAAATTTGAAAATTGCTGTTGGTATTAGTGAAATAGATGTGTAGGTTTTAGGAAGGAATTTTTTAATTCAAAATGTGGTCTGGATACTAATGACCAGTGTGTATAGCTTGTATTTCTTTTCTGTGATTGCTGAGACTTTGCTGCAGGAGGGGGTAAGAGAAGGCATGCAAATACTGTCACTAATTATGGAAAAGAGACAATGAGTGCTGAAGAGCTCATCAGTTTGCAATATTTTTATCCTGGTGCATCTTAAATAGTCTCTACCATCAGGTCTTTTTTGTGATGTGATAGAAGGTCTGGCTTGGCCCTTGTCATGCAGAGGTGGTTGGCAGTGCCCCAGGAATGGGGGGGTATCAGGGTAGCTTTGCCAGCAGCTCAGCAGTGTCTGGGCTAACAGGAACTCGTGTGTGTTATTGTCCGTCTGTCTGCTGCCTACTGCTCTTGCTGGCTTTTGTTTTGCTCACATCCAGCCTCCTGCTGCTGCCCTCCCCAACCTCCTTGGGCAAGTAGCAAGGTGAGGCTGGTCTGGGTGCCATACTTCGGAGGCTTGGCTGCCCCTGGGAAGCTGAGGATTGCTTTTGTGAAAGCTGAATGTCCGTGTAACTGTCAGCTCCCAGCAGAAAGGGTGGAAAATGACTGCTGAACAAGCTAGTGTAATCCACATATTTGAGAGTGGATGGTTAGAGAGGCTTGGCAAATCATATCTAGAAGCTTTGGTAAACCTTATCTGAACTGCTCAAGGTGTTTAAGCTGAGACATCTCACAAGAAAGGCTCTTGCTGTGGTTTTGACACTTGCTACTTTCAGCATAGCTTGGATTTCTGATGAGACATTCTTTGTGGTATGTAATTTTCTATTTCTGATCATAGCTTGCCCTGAAAGGACACAAGAACAGCAGCTGCAAAACAAACAGACAGGTGAACCTATAAAACCCTCTTACCCTAGCTTTTTATTTCTGCCAGCTTTATTCTTTTACTGTTTTGGACAGGTGAAGTTACAGCTGAATTCCCTCTTTATATGAAGAAATTTGCTTATCTGTTTAGTAGAAATACAAATTGCTAGAGTGAGAAACCTGATGGCAGATTACAATGTGTTGTCAGTGTTAGGATGGTAGCTGTCAAAAGCAGACTTCATTGTAATCAGCTTGTCTTAAGCTCTATATGCAACCATTAACATTCCAGCTTTGACTTGTACAATACCAAACCATGCTTAGAAAAGGAATACTCCAGGGTCCTGATCTCTTCCAGGAAAATTTCTTCATTTACAAGCTTAATTTATAAATACAGAAGTTCCACAGAGCTGCATCTTTATTTCACAGGATAGTATTTTGAGTTTATGTGCTGAAACCAGTGGATGTAAACCACTTCATGTTGGAGACCTACAGCATGCAACCTAGAGTAAAAAGGTCTGCTTTTGTCATGATTAAGATAAACAAAGACTTAACTGGAGGAAACATCTCCATTCTGGAGTTGTTTTAAGTGGAAGTTACAAATTGCTTTTTTGCTGTGTAATATAAATAGTTTTTCAAAATGCTAGTGTTGTGCTGTTGATATTCAAGATCACCTCATTAATCATCCTGGGGAGTAACAAAGTTATCTAAGTTCACGGGCTCACTTCCTAAAGTGGGTATTAATAAAGAGCAGAGAAGAAACAACATTTTAAAATACAATATTAGTAAACCTTTGGACAGGAGTAAAGATTAATTTGAAAGGACTAGGTACATAATAAAAAGGTTTCCTAACGTTGTGGAAATGATCTGGTCAGGGGTCAGGTGTGCAGTGTGGGGAGCAGAAAAGAAACTGTGTGGATGCAAGTGGTGGTGAGTGGCATGCAGAAGAATATGCTAAAATGTCAGTAGATTATTTTAGTTGTGCATGCATTTGGAGAACCAAGATGGAAAGCAGGACTAGGCTGGCCTCTTGAGCTGTGATTAAAATTGTGAAAAGCAAATAATTTTCTTTGAAGGAAGGGTATAAACCTTACCCATGCTGTCTCTGCAATTTATGTGAACTCTGGCAGGAAAAGGTTGAAAAGAAAGGCAGCTCAAGGAGGTCTAAGATTACTCAAGCTGGAGGAGATAAGGCAGTTGCCAGGGTTAGAAAGAGAAGCTGATCCCACTCACAGGGAAGCACAGGAGACAGTCAAGAGGCTGTGGAAGCACACAGAGGCGTGGTGGGGAGAAGCAGTAATTTTTCAGTGTTTGCCTTTGTCCCTTGTGTCACGTAATTTTGTGCCAAAATAAACATTTGCCATACACAGTGGTCAAATTTTCCACGTGCATCATCAGCTTCACTTGGTGTAAGTGCAAACAGCTGTGATGGGGAACTGGGAGTAAATGTAGATATTTAGGGATGTTCAGGAGCTTATGAGAAGGAGAAAGATAAAGTCTACATTAAGAATGGAATAAGTTGTTTGCTTTTGACCCTGAAACCTTTGTAATCTATGAAATTAGTAATATTGCATTATAATCTCATTTACAAGGTTTCCTCAAGGATAAAATAACAAAGACTACCAAGAGTAGTGCCTTCAGAAATGAGTAGCATTTGGCTGGAGCTAAAAGCCCTTTTTAAACCTCTGAAACAGTGTCATGTAGTACATTTCTGGCTCTTTGAGTGATGGGAAGGATTTCTCTTTGTTCTCGCAGTATTTGGAAGTGAGTCAGGAAAATGCATAATGCATTTTATATGAACATTATATGAACAAAAAAGTATAATATTAACTTTTAAATGAGTGCTCAGGTGTAAGTCATCAAAAATACATGTGTATATTTTTTGGGTGAATTTTATTAAAAAAATACAACTGTTTGCTCAGGGGCCATCTGCAATAGATGAGGTAGAAGGAAAAAGTGAAAATAAATATTTTGTCTCTCATTTTTTCTGATCATTTTACGAGAGAAGAGCTGCTATTTATGAAAGGATATCTAAGTCTCCATGTCTGAAATGCACATCTGAGCCCAAGCTACTTCTGCTGTGGACAGCCTAGGGACTAGTTTGATTTATTTCTGATGGTTCTTTAGGACTTTAGATGCTAGGTTTGGCATTGGAGGGCATTGGACAGACAGGATTTGAGGAAGGTCTAGCAAAAAACCCCTCAGCTATATGGTACGTGGGCCTGCTTTTGGTACAGCTTAACCTGGCATTGCTTTAGTTTGCTTCCACTGACATCAGCTGCTGATTTTCCTCATGCACAGTGTGTGCAAGAACAGATCTGAGCTTTATGTTCAAGTTGTTTTGTTACCAAATCTGTTTAATTGAAGGGGAGATTGGGCTATGGGGAGGGCAAAATACTCCATCCTGCTGCTTTGACCTTCCTGTGGACAGCATTTTCAGGGCAAGAAATTGAAACAAAAGGATTGCTAATAATTCAGAGCAGAACTCATTCCTTCTCTTGGGTAGTGGACTTGAAAAATTTTATAAAGTGGCAGAAATTGTTTGAGTTGACATTTTCCCCCTGACTTTTCCAACTCTTTACAGTATTGCATATTGTACTTCTCTCTTTGAATGAAGACAACTCTGTTGTGGATTCTGACTTCCTTACATCCAACTCCTTCTCCCATCCACAGTCTTGCCTGGATTGTGGACATTTTGAGGAAGGAACAGCTTTTCATCATGTGCCCTTAAGTGTCTGTCACAATAGGATGCTTCCACCTGACTGTGGTATCTAGAAGCTACAACAGTGCAAATAAAATGTAGTAGCAGGAACTGCAATACTCAATTATCCCCCATTGCTCCCTGAAGGAACTCTGGAAATATGGCCAGGATGTACCAAATCCTAGCCTTGGGCAACCCCAGGATTCCACTGTTGATGCCAGAAGTGTTGCACAGTGCAGAGGAAAGCTTAATATATAAGGCATCTGTCAGAGAGGAAGAAAGGGAGAATGAGATGAAATGCTTATGATTGTTGTGTAAACAAAAAGAAAAAAGAAAGAAGGATTAGAATAAGCAAATACAAATGCATATTTGTGAATATTGTACAAATGAAAGTTAACTGTTGGTTCTATTTGGAGACTTTGACTTTTTAAAGAGAGAACATTCATATGTTTTGTGTTATTTTAATCACTGGTTTAGAGCAATTCCACAGGAAATCCAAAAATGCATTTTATATTACTTTTTTAAAGTGAAAAGTGTATTTCTCTTGCAATTTTTTTTCTCCTGCCCGTTTTTAAGAATCCTGATAGAAGTTCAGAGCTGTAGACTGGCATACAAGCAAGAGACCATGCTGCTTTAAAAGCAACTTAATTTTAATGCAACTTATTTTTGTTGCAAGATGCACTGAATGGCTCAGAGAATTAGTAGAAAAAAAACCCTTTGAAGTCTTTAATTTCTTTATTTCAGCATCTAATAGGGCCCATTTTTATAGAGATGGAGGTTTGTGTACTTCATTTAAAAAAAACCCAAACCCTGTAATTAGCATTAATTATCCTTTCTGGAGAGGCCTTTGGAAAAGAGCCAAGGATTAACTGAAAAGAGGAACCGACATGCCTTCTCCTCAGGGGTTGCCCGAGTTCAGCTTGGAGAGATTCTGCTGCACAATGTGGGACCTTTACACTGGGCAGTCCCTGTAGAAGTTGGATCTTTCAGTAAAGCAGCTACATGTTAACATCTGGGCTTTTGTGGGCTTTTTGTGTTTTGGTTTTTTTTTTGTTGTTGTTTTTTTTTTGGGGGGGGGCGCGGTTTGGGTTTTGTTGTTTTGGTTTTTTTTTGTTGTTGTTTTTTCTCTAAACAGTCAGCTGGACTGGAGGCTCTTCGGTGTGGAGAACAGACCTTCCTAGCTTCCTCCTAACTAACTCTGTTGTGATGTCTATCTATAAAATTTTCTACATGGGCCTTATGGTATTTATGTAAAATTTTATTTCCTGTGTATGCCACTGACAGAAGTCATATGAATGTTATGTAATTTTAAGGAGATAAATATTTAGAATGGTCTGCCTGTGGGAAATGCATTTAACTAGATTCTTGCCCCTTAAAACACTTCTGTTAACTTTTGAAAGTGTTAATTACACCTGCCACTCTATTAAGTGGCAGGAAAAAAAAACCTTTCAGGACTGCACAGAAGAGTGCCCAAAGCAGAACTCTGGCAGAAGCACTAAAGCAATCTACTTAAGGCTTACTATGTAAAAAGTTATTTTGATTTATTTGTGGGATTTTTAAATTCTCTAAGAGCAATTTGTATTGTATGAACTCTTCTTAATGAAGTAAAGGTTCCCCCTTGCTCTGTAGTAGTAGCTCTATTCTAGAAACCTGGCGACATTCTCACTGCAGAGCAGCTCACAGGAATTTTGAGGATTGAGAAATGAAACTTCTAAAAGACTCTGTGTGTGTGTGACCTGTGCTTAAGGGACTTGAAATCTTGCACTTACTGTGTGTCTCAGCAAATAAATCACATTGAGTGACTGCACAGATCAAAAGCAGTTGTTTGCATGGCTTCTGCACCATATCCCCTCCAATCTCCATTCTCACCTGACAAAGGAGAGGGACTGCCCTAAGCTCTAATGCAGTCCATGGCTGAAAATTAATTCCCTCTACCACTTTTATTCACATCACTTAATCAACTTCTGTAGCACAAATACTGGAGTGTAAACAGTTCTCTAGGTAATAAGTATCCGTCATATTTTCCTTTCTCCCTGGAGGAATATTTTGCTTTTGTTATTTAGAAACTATAAAAACTCTATTAAACTAGCTGTTTAAGTGCAGAAATATTGAAACTGGGCTTCAAACATAGTCATTCATGTAAAATTGTCATGGTAAGCTTACCCATACTGTCTGTGTTGCATCAATACAATGGCTCTAATATAATGCTTTTGTGAGTGGGGGAAATATTATCTGCAAATCCTTCTACAAGAGGACTCAGAGGGTTCAAGAGGAGCCTTTAGGAATGGTCTCCCCAAATAAATTAGTCTCCTGAGCTGGGATTTGTATTTTACTACCTCTTAAACTGATTTCTTATCTCTGATCACCTTCCTTAAGCATATGGAGTCCCTCTTTCCTTAACTTGTTTTTTGTTTTTTTGTCTTGAGTCCTAGCTGTGGAAAGGTCTAAAATGACAGCAGCTCCAAATGACAAGGCATCTTTAAGACCAGTATTGAGAGACTTTGTAGGACAAGGCTCTGGTGATATCACTCCCCCAAATTTTTCATCTGTAGCTATTTGAGTAGTCATTTCCTTGTTGGTGGTTGTTTGTTGGTTGGTTTTATTTTTTGGTTTTTTTCCCCTCTTCCCTCCTATCACCAGCACCTTTCTTCTTGCTTCTGTACATTTACTCTCATAAAATCAAGGAGCAGCTCTATACCTCTATACCTATATGGCTGTGCTATTTTTAAATTTTATGTTTGTTAAATGTTGTTTGATAAATACTATAAGAACATCACTGCTTCTTTGCCTGATACAAATATTTGGATATCCATTTTGCCATGAGTAATAAGAATACCTTTGGGGGTGGTTTCTCTTACCCAGCAGCGGGACTTTTACACTACTGGAATGATTTGAGTTGATGATCTCAGAGGTCTTTTCCAACCTGGATGATTCCACAATTCTGTTCTATATTTACTGGTAAAAATAGGGGTTGCTGTTTACTGTGAAGTGATTCCTTGCCACTAGGTGGGTACCCTTTTCTTTGATACTTATGCTAAATTTATAACTCTATCTTAAAACACTGAAATTTGCCCGAGGCACTTCTGAAAGCTTTGCTAGAGGTCAGTTTAGTTTGACCAACAGAATGGCTAATAGTTACTTGGATTTCTCTTTACATATATCTTAGTGTGTGCTGTTCTGTGATTTACTGCATTTAAAAACTGGATTTCCATCCCGTGCTAGGTAGATCTGATCTCACTAGGGAATTTGAATTATTCTAATATCAGGCTATTTTTTTTTTCAGAGTGGATTTCTAATTGTAGAATGGCTCATAAATTTTCTTTTCTTAAGTAATGTTTATTTAGCAGCAGAGAAAATGGAGTAAAAATAATTGTTAAATGGTGACTATCTGTGCCTGTGAATTTGCCAAAAGGGGAGAGGCAGAAGAGGCATAAGGGTGTGAAAGCTAGTACATGCCTTCAGGCAATTTTTTTAGTCTAATTGTGTAGGTTTCAGATGGCCTTGGTTTTCATCTCACAGTTTCAGTTATTCCAGTAGGTTAAAATTGTTCTAGTCCAGATTGTTTTGCTCCTAGAAAAGTGAATGTACAAGTTGTGCTAGATGTAATCAGCACAGGGAATGAAAAGTATCTGGAAATAGGAATTATTCTTGCTAGTGGTCCCATTTTTACTTGATTAAACTGGTTGTGAAACTGGCACGATGCAGCAAAGGATTCTGTGTGCTGTGGCAACAGAAGCTGACAGGAGTGTTGCTCTGCTGTCTAAGGCTGCTTCTTAACTCAATCTTGGCTTCTTGCAGGTGCCACATTCTCATCATCTGAGCAGAGGATTTGTGGCAAAAGGGTGTGATCAGGGCCTTGAGCTAACGTGAAGCCAAACCCTGTCAGTGTACGTGGTCTTCTGGATCTCCGTGTCTGGTGAGGATGGATGTAGCTGAAGTCTACATGACAGTCGTGAGGGGTGGCAGGGTTCTGCCAAGATGAACATAGGCTCTCTGTGTGAGATGCTAGTTGTTATATACTCCTCACCTCACTAAATCTGGATTTGAAATTCCTCCAGCTGAATGCCTGCAAGGGTCTCCTGAGCAGATCTTTCATGCTGGTCTACCTCGTAACAGTGCCAGTGAGTCCTGACAGAGACTCTTTTAATTCCTGCCTGCGCTGAGTGCAAAACTTTTCTGCAGCAGTTTAATAAATAGATATTTACCTCAGGGTTACTGAAAAGTCCCATGTTACACTGCTGGGAACTGGTGCATTTTCTATAGAGTACGAACAGTGTCAGTACCAACTTGTTTGCTTTCTCTGAAGGGATGCCCTTGTTTTAGAGGTCCTGGAACATTCAGGACTCTAGATGGATCAGTCATCAGCCTGTTGAGGTTTCCATCGAGATAGCGAGTTTGCTGACTGCTATTGTCACACCTGTGCTCTTTTGATGGCCTTTGTAACAGCTTCAGAGTGATTGAGTTGGGCCTGAATCATTTACTTTCCTTATTCTACTTCACAGAACAGCTTAGTTGTGTTTTCTTTCAAATAGGTGTTTATCTAACTCACATATAAGGAGGAAGTTTCTTAAAGATTGGGTTTGTGTTGGGGCATGGAATTCAGGTTTATAAATATTTCAACAGACACTTATCTCCTTTGATGCTGTGCTGGTGGGTGTTGCAAAGTTGGCCTATGGTTGCTGTATGTGAAGCCTGAGGGAGGAAATCTCGTTTCTCAGGAAGGGTGAGAATGAAATTGGATGAGGTGTGACTCCAGGTAAATGGAATAGCTTTTGGTAAGGAGAACATTAATATAAAAAATTCATAGAGATTAAGTGAAGACATGTAGAAAAGCAGTGACATCTTTAAGGTAGTTTATGTCAAACTTCTGTAAAAATACATAATGAACCAAGTATTCATGGTATCACCTTTGACTGCCAGTTGCTTGCTATCTATCCTGGGCACAATTCATATATAGAAGTATGCCAAAGTGTTATATCCTGTGGTAGCAAAAAAGGATGGCATGGTTCAGTGTTATATGCATTTCTGAAACACTCTGTAATAGCATTAAGTGACCTAAAAGCCAGTCTGTGATATCTGTCAGGATGCAGAATGTATTTTGGTAGCTTTCTCCCTCCAGTGTTGTGCCTGGAGGTCGTACCACTTAGTATTTTTGTTGGTTCCATATGTAAATCAAAAGGCCAAAGAGTAAAACAGGAGGAGATACTGCTTGTCTCAAGGGATCAGAAAACCTTTCCACATTTGTCAAAATAACTGGATTTCAGACTTTGCATCCTAGATAACTCTCTGGTTAAGTTGTGAAATACTGTTTTTCAAATACTGACTTCCCCTTCTATGGCTCTTTGGAGTATGAATTGTAAGTTTGAGGGGTCTTTTTTTGGTCTGAAATTAAATACAGCCAATGTAATGAAGTAGTGTAGTAGTTATTTATAGTGAATACTATCTGCATGGCTGAAAGGCAGCAGATTACGGCCTGAAGTTTCAGTTTACTTTTCTTTTTGAAGCTTGCTGGTTTGGTCTTTCACCCATATACTGTGCTATTTCAGCTCTCAGGATGCTTTCAGAATCCAAGAACTTGCCAGTATAGCAACTCTGCTTTCCTCCTTTGTGAGATGACATCAAAATTTTCAGAGTTAGTTTCAATATTTGTATTTTGGCCTCTTCAGAAGGAATAAGCAGTGGTTCTGGTGTTCAATTGCTGAAATTAGTTCATTAATTTCCACCTAAAGATTAAATGGAAGTGAATGTCCATGTTTCCCAAGAGCACGAGATAAGCTGGTCAATAGCCAGAGGATTTGGCTAATAACTGAGCTTGCGGTGAACAGAAATGAACTATTGCAAGATGCCTTAAAGCTATGGAAGCTATTAAGCCAAGATTTCTGTTAGGTTTTCCTGCTCAGTCATCAAATTCCCCTGAAGTGAAAACTGTTGCTCTTGAGAGCCATCAGGAGAACTGTGAATTAAGGTCTATATTTACTGCATGGCTCTGATTTTGGGAAATGGAAAGCTTAGCATTGTATTCATTGCTACAGTAGGAAAACAATGAAAATATTCAGGCAAAGCATGAAAAAACAAAGGAGAAACTTGGTTTCAGTCATGGGTTTTCAGAAGTTAGTCATGGATTATAAAAAATTATTTAGCATATCAAACTGAATGCTTGGCAACTGTTGGTCTTGAGCAATTCTGAATTTTCAAACAGTGCTGAAGATGCATCTGAGACTAACACTTCCTTTGAAGGATCTCAGCTTCCTATGGCTGTTGGAAGAAACCAAATATTTAGTTTCAGTAGCTTTAGTGCATGTTCTTCTGTGTGGGCCAAGCAAAGTCCCAGGTCCCTGAGCTGTAATTTGCTGGCAGCAACACTTTGATGTTCCCTCAGAAGAGGGAAGGAAAAGTCTGCCTAAAACTCACTTTTGTTCCTGTCAGACATCGATGCAAATATCTGAGTATTTTACTTTCTGTCAAAAAATGTGGCCTGAATTGTCATCCCCCTGGAATAAATCAAGTCTGTATATGCTATCATAAAAAGAACTGCAGGAGTTTTTGGTTCATGGCACAAAGCCATGCAGAAGGTGTCTGAATCTTTCTATTACTTTATCTGCACTCTTTCCATATCTCTTGTTCTAGATAAACTCCCCATTTTTTTTGTTATTGGCCAAAAGTTTATAATTTGGTTTTCAAATATATGATTTGTTGTCATGTTCCTCTATTTATCTTTCAGTCTTATTTTCTTCAGTTATACAGTAAACATTTCATTACAACTGTCACTGAAAGTTTTCTGCTTTACTTTTGTCTTGGGTATCTGTGTGGAAGAACCCATGACAAATATTTCATGTAGTGTAATACCTGGTGCATTATCCCATGTTGTCTGCTGGGGTTTACTCATTTCAAAAAGCCCACATCTCCATTTGACTGTAATTCACATTTTCTAATACAGATTTTAATTTCATCATAGACGTCCTTCATTTTCCAGGTATGCAGTTTACTTGATTTCTCTTTACAGTTTATTCTCTGTTCACCCCAATGTGGCTGAGGGTGGAAAAGAGCAATAGCCTCAGAACACGGATGTGAGCTAGACTACCTGTTTTTGTAGTTATAAAGATAATACTGATTGCTTTGGATATCTCTAGTATGTTTTAGCTTGTATCAGTATGGACTCCAAAACACCAACTATAATGAAGTCCAAATCTAATGCACCATAGAAAATATTTTAATTGCCTTTATCTAAGCTTTTATCCTTCAGTTCCACACTGTTATCTCCTGGGTTTTTGTGATAACAGGCTTTCTATTCTTCCCTTCCCTGCCTTTCACCTATCTTGATTTAGAGGGAAATATTTTTTACCTTTATCTGTTTTGTAAAATTTTTCCTATCCATTGTGTAAATATACTTCTGTTTTCCTTTTAGGATAATACCCTAATACATAAACTATTTTTTTTTTTTTTTAAATAATCTGATGTGCTGGAGTTTTACTCCTGCCACCATGGATTACATCAACTCCACCTTCACCTGTATATATGTGCATGTGTATGCATCTGCTCCCATCTGCACAAGATCACATTTGTATTGTAAATTAGCAGACCTACATATCAGGTCTGGAGACCAGAAGGTCATTCATTTAGAAGATTCAGTTCTACAGCCTAAATGATGTAATGATTTCCATAAAGCTTTTGAAAATAATTATACAACTGTACTCTGATTTATTTTTCTTTCCCAAGCTAATGACCTTATTTTAAAAAGACTGTTCTGATAAAGGATGTATAGTAAGTAATGCAGATAAATTAGCCATTTGATAGTGGCATGTGGGCTACTGGTCAGTTAAGTTTAGAAGTTGTAATGTTTTGTTTACATTTGTTGGAATAACCTAGACCTAGGATATAATATAATTTTCCTCTCAAAGCTTTGACATTATGGAGCTTTGGGGACACTCTGTGTGCTGTATGTTTCCATTAGGCACAGAGCAGGAATATTTTTATGTCAGTGTCTCTTTATTTTTAGGAGATGAGACAATAGAAGTAGTAATAATGTGTGGAAGAAGGCCAGGTGACAAGAATAAAAGCCAGGGTCATGACAGAGTGTACTAGTTTGAAGCAGGAGCTAAACATCATGTTTGGGACTAAACTACCCCTTTAACACTCCAGTAAGGAACAATGAACCCAATGAGAAAAGGACATGTTTTCTGAACCCCTCACCCCCAGCTGGCTCTCAGCTGACTTACACAGGTCATCAGCTTCAGAAAATGCTTTTTAACTTGATGCCAGTGCCTGTTTTCCAGGTTCCAATCCAAACTGGAGAAAGATTATGTGTGGGACCCCAAGGCTTTTTGCTTGTCTGGGAATTTCTGGTTATTTGAATTTGTCTGTTTTTTCTCCTTCTCCCTTAGAGAAAAGGCTCCTTCCTTTAGAGGGAAACAATCCCGAGTGTAGGGGGATGAAGTGGTTCAGACAGAAAAATCTTTGTGCTTCTGTGTGGGTAATTCCAAAGGCTGTCTATGTTTCTAGCTAAAAAAAAAATCATGAACTGTGTTCACTTTCAGACTTTCCTTAACCATAATTTGGTGCTGGCATGATTTTTTCCTGATTTCCAACCAGTAAAATTTTTCCTGTTGACTCTGTCCTCATCAATGTGAACTATGATTTGTTTGGCTGCAGTTTGAAGATACTGAATTGGTAATTTTTCTTATACATGTATCCTTCCTTCTGAGCCTTTACATTTGCATTCATTCTTAAACAGTTTCTGCCTAATTAAATAAGACCTATTCAAACTCTGAAAGAGAAGAACAGAGGTCAAAAAATGTCAGACACCCCTAACAACCTCTATTAAATCTTGCTAAACTGAAAGTGCTCTTACTTTCAGTCCAGAAATGGCATCTTATATTGCAATAATTGATGTAACCTCCAAATACTTACATATTATCAAGAATTCCACTGAGCAAAAGAGGAAAGAATGGGGTAAATGTGCTTAACAGAAACTGCTCCTTAGCCCAAGTCCCCATACAGCACAGGGAAGAGAAGTATTTTATCATGCTGTGCAGATTCGAATGTAAAGAGTGGTAGAAATGATGTCCACCAAATTTACCAAATCTTGTCTAGGATTTATTTTTAAGCTAGAGAGAGAAAGGAAAAAAGCACCTTGCTGCATTCAGTCTACATATCAGAATTGTTCTCTGTGTGTTTGAAAGAATTTGATACTCTGTGAGGGGAGTCAAGCTGCTTGGGCCTGAAATGCAGCTAGTGGGAAACTCTGAGACTTCATTTAATTTTAATTGGCATAGGCTGTCCTGTGTGTTAAAAATAGCAAGTTAGGCTATTGAATTGAAGGCTCTTGCATCACCCTTTGGTATGGTACTTTCCTGGCAAGTCCGAGATTTGGGGTTTGTGTTGCTTTATAATTTTGCATTTAAAGAGGGTAAGATCTTGCCTCTGGAAGTGAAGCCTGTGCCCGTAAAGAACAGAGAAGAATGGATAGAGTCTTCTCGTGGCTGGAACTTGAGGATGTACTTTGGCCAGGAAGGAAGTAGATAACCTGATTCTCTTTCTTTTACTCTCATTTTCCCAAGTCCTAATTTATTTAGTGAGTTGGGGTAGAAGAGCATTTACACCTGCTGCTCCGTGACTGGGAGCATTCCCAGCTTCACTGACAGCTGCTATTGCTGGATGTCACCAGAAGCAGCAGAATTTGCAGCAGGGTCAGAATAAGTCTCTAAAACCAAGTAAGGTGATCGCCATGTAAGTGTGAGCAGATGCTCCAGGGCCCAGCTAGCTGAAATGAGAGCTCAAGAATTCCTCCTTCTTTTGAGAGCTCAAGAGCTCATTTCATTTCCAAAACACACCCATAATAAACATTTTTCATTGTTTAAAATGTTCATGAATGTATGAGAACATGGAAATGACATGAGCAACACTGTGTTTGACAAGCTCTAGTCAGCAGAATGAAGGCCAAACACAAGTTAAGGTTTGAAGCTGATTAGAAGTTTAGAAGTGGAGACTTCTGGGACTTCTTTTATTTTTCCCTATTATTTTAAATTTTTTAAAATTTTTTTTTTACTTAAATTTGACTAATAGACACTTTTACAGAGTTAGAATTATATTCCAATGATGCGAGTAATGAAAACCCAGAACTTAGATTATTTAAGCTTCAGAAACAGCAGAACAAATTTTTCTGAAACACTAAGTTGCTTTTCAGATCATTGAAGGCACAACGTAGCACTAAGGCAATAAATTCTTTGTGATTCCCAAGACTATCAGGAAGAGCTAGAACATCACTAGTGAATTCAGAAAGAGGGGGCATAAATTCAGGTGGTCTGTGGTACTTGTATTAACACCCTTCTTGGTGTTTCTACTAGATGGTGGTGATCTGGAGGAATCCCTGGGAATGGGCTAAATTACCCAGACACTGGAATCCTTTTCCACTTGAAGTAGTGACAACAGAGAAAGGGAAGACTAAATACATTTTAAAAAAAGAAGTTTTTAGCCCATGCAGTCAGTGATGTATGAGAATGGTTGGAGTAAAATAAAAACATTTTCTGACAGGAAGGAATGGATTGGTTATGTGCAGAAGTAAATCAGCTGCACAGAAGTTGAGTATATGGTGAGAATCAGCTACGTGGAAAGCATCACTCCCTAAATGACCTTCAGATACTCATAGCTAAAGGTTCATCAGTTTGAAATCACTGTCTTGGATGAAAACGACAAACTTAGCATGAGCCTCTGAAAATATAAGAGTATTTAAAAGTAGCTTTCTGAGCACTTGGGTAGAGGGCTGTTAGTAAAGAGAAAACCAGCTTGATAAAGGAGAAATGAAGCTGCCTCATCCAAGCATGTATAATAGCTATTGCTATTCAATACGGCTGAAAGGTTTTTCCTGCAGCTAATGGAAAATTCAGCTTCTAGGGTGTCACTAATTTTGATAGAGATTTCAGTGTCTTCAGTTGTCTCACACTGAAATGGGATGTGCAAATATTCTTTCATGGTCTCTTGTTTTCCTGTGCGTTAAATCCAAAATTACTGACCCTTGGTGCTAGGACCATGTTGCTGATAGTTGCTTAAAAGGTTGGCTGTGGAAAACCTAATTTCTGTCTCGACTTCAGAGTCCCATCATATAATTTCATGTGTTTTCCTCCTATCGACATCCTTGGCAAAAGTAATCTTCATTATGAGACTCTAGATTTTTTTAGTTAAACAAAAAGTCTAAACAAAATGCACAAAACTTATTGGCTTTTCTATTCCTATATTCCTGCATTTTATGTAAAATTTTCTTATATTCCATTTGGTTATAAATGGAATTTTAGGTGCCATGTTGTAGTAACTGGCTAAGACTTATTTGCACATGTGATTTCCACCCTTGTGTCTACTGGTCCACTGAAATCAATACCATTTCAGAAGCATTAGGAACTTTAAGACTCTTAATCTGGACCCAAGCATTCATGCATTATGAAGGACAAGAAAGTCCAAGTATTTATTATAAGGTCAAAACATGAATGTTGTGGGATGCTTAGAGCCAGTATAACCTCTTTGAAGCCCCTGGCATGATTCATGGGGTATATCTGGCTTATTACTCAATACTTGCAAAGAGAGGACTATGACAATCAACTTCAGACCCCTTTTAATACTTCTGTTTGAACTCTGCACTCTGGAGAAGTATGGGGTTTATTTTAAATTTTTGACTCAATTATCTTTTATTTGTGCACCTCAGATACAGCATTAATATTAAATGCTTGTACTTCATGCATATCGATCACACTCTTAAATTATTGCATGCACTGTAAAGTTCAGTAATATTGAGAAGCTCTGCTCCACTTGCTTTTTTACTTTAATCAAAAAGCAGAGCTATGTCATCAAAACCTGTTTCTTAAATTTAAAAATTCTCTACACAGAATTAATCTTTCTCTGGAGCCCAGAGTGGGATTCCTGGAAATGTTAGACCAGTTGTTTCTTAGGGACTTAAGAACAGAATCAGTGGCCAGCAGCATTTAGCTCTTTTCAGGAGTTTCATGCAAGGCCTCAGCTAAGGCCATGGGTGTAGAGAACCAGCACAGGTCTGATGTATTCTGGAGCACAATGACCAAAGCTTTAGTTAGATGTGTAACTGCTAAGTGTAGGAATGAGGACGTTTTTGCCCCCTGTTAAGTAGAGGGGCTCTGCATAGGGACGGCTGAGAGGGAACTAGAGAAGCTCAAAATATCAAAATAAACATCTTACTATGACCCTTCTTGCAAAAAGCAAATATCATATCTGTCCCTGCTGCAGGGTGCTGACTTCATTGCCCCAGTTTTGCTGATATATTTATCACCTGCTTTTAAACAAGACCTAATGGCTTTTCTCTATTTTCCACTACCTTTTTTTTTTTTTTTTCATTTGGCTGCTTTTCTAGAGCAGGATGCAGACTGGTTGTCTGTTTTACATGCTGCAGGGGATAGTGCTGCCATTGTTGCTCATTGGTAAGTATTTTCATCCCTGATTCTCTTGAGGACAGTTCTCTTTGTTAGGGGTCTGAATGAGGGGTAAGCATATTATAGGGGGTGAATGTAAACTTACCTTGTGATGTAGGAAGAATCTGATATCCTGTCAGCTGCAAGGGTTATAAGGTCACCAAGGTGTGTTGTTTTCTTTGCTGCATCCTTCTGAAATGCCAGGGACCTTGTGTTAAAGCAAAATATGTTCTTCAGCTTGCATGAGTTGCGTGCATTCACGAGTTTTTAAATGTGCATTTAATCTGCACATTAAATATTAAAGTTCCCCATAACTGAGTTACTGGGTTTTAAATTGCATGTCTCAACATTGCAAACTGGTTCTTTAAATGACTGCACTTTTATTGTCTTGTTATGCAAAGAAAAAGATAGCAAGCTTTGTTAGAGCCCCCGACTGCCTAGGAAATCTGTGAGTTGATGGCCTTGATATCCCAGATTTTCTTGAGACAGTTCTCTTGCAATTCAAATAATTACATTGCTCAATAAAACCAGAGAGAAAAACAATTTTCAGAAACAGCAATCTGAGTTGGCCAGAGGGTAAGTACTTTCATTATACACAGGGGAAACATGAAACCTGCTTGTATTCCAGGAAAAGAAAGGGATCAGAGTATCCTGTCATATAGATGTAATAGTGAGAAAACAAACTTGGCCTCTGTTAAGGCTCTGTTAAGTTTTCTTAGAGGTCAGCATGGGATTTTTTTTCCTCCATAAATGTAATGAATGGGGCTCTACATAATCACAAAAAAAGGATTTAGTGTTTGCAGTATATTCTAGAGGCAAAGAGGGAAAACCTCTTAGTATTGAGGATAGTAAAATATGGTTTTAGGGTCAAACCTGTTCATCCTGTCTTATACTGGAATGAATGCAATCTGGTTGACTGTAAGGGATTTTGAGAACTAGTGTTTCAGCTTTGGCAATGGAGTAAAGTCTTGATTTTCTGCAGGCAAGAGCCAAAGTCACCTGGGTCTGGTTTGTTTGGAGATTTAACCTGATCTACCTCTTGAAACAGGCCTCTCCAAAGTTTTAATTTTCGTGGTGAGAGGCTTTTTCATGCAAAGTGACAGCTGAGAAAAATGCCGGACTTCTTTGCAGCAGATCTAATATGGGTGTACTCTTTGATGGATTATTTGTGAATGGTAACCTTATGAAATCAGGAGGAATTATCCTTCATTGTCAGCATGATCATCATTGTGTCAGTGATTGTTCTTGGAAATACCCCACCCACATGGCTTGACCCTGACAACTGCACATAGGGTGGTGCAGTTCTTGCTTCAAAGACATTACATTTCTGTAATGACATTGTCCAAGTTTTGAGAGGAAAAAGCTGTATGATTATGTGGCCATGTTTTGTTCTGTGATAACTCTATGCATAAAGTAGCTTTCTATGTTCCTGACTGCTCCAAGTAGGAATGACATGTTCACAACTGAACACCATTAAGAAAGCAAACCAGCAGAAGGATTTAGAGTAATGAGGTTGGGGATGACATAATTGATGCAATGACAAAAGGAAATTATTTTGATAGCTGGTGTTTCCAGCAGCATTGACAAGCGAGTGTAAAGCTACAATGACAGTGTAGTTTTTACTTCTTGACAACAGCTCTGGTAGGCTGGCTGAAAGGGGCATGCAGAAAGGAGTCCCCCAAAGTAGAAAAGGGAAGCAAAAAATGCTTGCAGTTTGACTGGAATGATTCTTTCAGTTTCAGCTGACCCTGGAGGTAGAGTCAGAAGAGACAGATTCATAGAACCACTGCTGTTGCAAAAGACCTCCAAGATGACAGAGACCAACCTTTGACCAAATACCACCAGACCAACTAAACCATGGCACTAAGTGCCACATCTAGTCATTTTTTGAACCTCTGCAGGGAAGGTGACTCCTTCCCTGCACAGCCCATTTCAATGTCCCTTCAGTAAAGAAATTCTTCCTGATGTCAAGCCTGAACCTCTCCTGTCACAGCAGGAGGCCATTTCCTCTTGTGTCGCTGGTTACTTGGGAGAAGAGCCCAAGCTCCACCTGGCTACATCCTCCTTTCAGGTACCTGTGGAGGGTGATAAGGTCACCCCTGAGCCTCCTTTTCTCCAGGCTGAACAACCTCACATCCCTCATCTGCTCCTTATATGACTGACAAGAAGTGGGAATATACAGAGAGAGAGAGAAATAGCTCAGTAAAAGTTAGGTACATTTGCAACTCCTTGGCACACATGGCACAATGGCAGCAGAGGGACTTGGACAGCAGACTTAAAGGGAGATATTTTTTAGAGGCAAGGAGACTGGACCTTTATTCCATACCCGGGGGGAGACATTCTGGGTAACCTAGATTTGACTGATCTGAGCACAAAAAGAGCAAAACATTCCAGTGTCAGATTCTCCCCTTCATTTTTTTAAAATGAAATTACAGGCATTGAACCCAGCAGCTCAAAAGCCTGCTGAATGAGTTTCTTTGTAGATAGAAAGAAGAATCTATAGATAGGAAGAATCTGTATTCTGAAAAAGAAATGATATGTGACAGCTTTGACAGAGGGCTCATGAAATCACAGGGAACATGAACAGAATGTAGCACTTGGGTTGTCCTGTCAGCCCACCTTCATTTTGTTACCACTAACTGCCTCACTCCTGACCAGCCACTACACAGAATCACAAAAAAAACCCCAAAACCCAAACAAAAAAACTCCATATAAACATTTTCTGCTAGGAGAACTTTGTACAGAAAAGCCTGGAAGTATCACACTTGATTACCTGAAACTGCTCATGCTGCCTGGAGCTGAAGAGAGTGGCTGTCATCTTGCAGCGTGTGATTTGAGGTAGGATTAGATCTGCTGTGGATCAGAAGATCTGATGTGCCACTAGGCTGCCTGTAATTCCATAGTATGTAGATGTTACAGTGGTGAATTGCCACATGCTTGGCACTCCTGGGCAGCAGTAATGGATCTGCCTGGAATACAATCCTCTTGCGGTGAGATTGGTTTCCTCAGAAAGTAACTAAACAGAGGGTGAGAGTAACAGACAACTGCCTGTGAAATAACCTCTGACAGTCTGCAGATTTCCCTGACATCATTATGCTCCCACTGCACAATAAAGGGTGTAGCGTATAGCTGTTAATGTGGGCAGAACTATTGTTAAGGGTTTTAACTCTTGTTCTGTAACTCAGCAGATGCTCAAGGTGCAGGTATCTGTAAATTGTTTGTTCCCACTTCTTTGGCATAAGGCAATGCTCCTGGGGAGAGCTGGGCCAGGGGACGTGAGTGGTGGAGGAACAGGAAATCTCAAGTGTGGCAGGAGCCCAGCTGCAGTCCCTGCCTGGAGAGGGTCCAGCACACATGCAAGGCACGGCCTCCCTGTGGTCTTTCTGGTCACCATACACTGAGCACTCTCTCCTGCAGAATGTCTGCAAAAAGTCTTAGGCAACAGAGGGGACTACTTCTTGCTTCAGGAGGGGAAGCAAGGAGGGGATCAGAGAATAACATGTACAAGGTACTGCCAGCCTTCCTTTAAATGTAAATCAAGGCTGTTAATATATTTGCAGAAAAGATGTCCACCTAGTTAATCCGGCATCAAGGTGTTGATCAAGTGAAGCATTTTCTAGCAACTTGGCTTTGAGATGAAATAGATAATTGTAGCTGACCTTCAAGCAGGAAAAAAATGGCAATGCTCTTCAAATTAGTGCCAAGTATTGGTCTCCTTTGAGAGATCAAGTAGCAACCTCAAATTATTACAGAGATGATGGACTGGACTAACAGTTGATCTGTACATTCCTTCCGTTAGTCATAAGTCTTAGTCATAAGCCATAAGTCTGCAGGAAGCATTGACAATTTCCTATTCTACTTTGCATGGCCTGATCAGTAACCTGACCAGTTCTCCTTAGGCTCTCCTTCAGTAGGAGTCATAATCTGTGTGCTCTTGGACAGGTAAGTCGTGGTGAAGATAGACCAAATCAGTTGTAATGACACTAACACCCACTACTCATTTTCGTTTTCTGTTGATTCACACATACACTTTTGCATTGGAAATCCCAGCAGAAGAAAGTCTTTGGAGCAAAAAAATGATTTGCACTGAGTAACTCTCAGGTTTTACTTGAATTTGAAAACTGAACTTGGGAAACCCTGGTACCAGCAACTGGCTGGAAATACATCGGTCATGCTTTTCAGACAAGAGTGCAGTAGCTTTGAATCTTTGAATTAGGGAGCACAGGTAAGTCAAAGGAGATACTGAAAATTTCAAGTAGACTGGACTCAGTGTTTCCTTACCAGACTCCCTTAAGAAGAATATGCTAAAAGCTATTGACCCCTAGCACCTCTAGCATTTTAATAATAGCAAATGTAGACAATATAAAAAAGCCTTGTTTAATGTTTTTTAAATATTAGTCTCTCTCCTTGGACATATATCTGATGTTATCTAAAATATTTACTTAACTGAGTAGCATGAATAATTTTGACTGGAAGGAAACTCCAGCACAGTAAATCCCTGTATGTGAAACTTAGTGGATGATCTGACAGAGAAGAAAACCCACTTGTTTTCACCCCTACACTGCATGAGTTTTCAAAAAATCTTTACATTCAAGTCAGCCCAATTCAGGTGAATACCTCTGTCAACATTTGGTCTTGGTCACCTTTTCTCTTATTTCATTATTTCCTGGGCTTAAACCCCAACAGTATTTAAAGTGAAAAGGGCAGCTAGAGATGACTGGTCAGTCATGAACAACAAGAGCCTATTAGATGACCTGTCAAATGTAATACCTGGCTAATTTCTTTTTTTTTTTCCAAGGCTAGCTGGGAGCTTAAATGTCTCTCTTGCTTCCTAAGTTGTCTGCTGAAAAGAAGCCTTTCTTCAACAGGATAGAAATGATTCTACCTAATAGTCCAGATATAGCAAAAGTCCTTTCACCCACCGTGTCATTATGTGTAGATATGCTAAGAGGATGAATACACTATAAAAAGTCCACTTTTGTGGAACTCTGCATAATATTCTGCTTTAAGTCAAAATTCAGAGAAATGTGACAGGCTATAAAGTACAATTAGAACTCAGTACATCAGTAATAAGGAGCCACAAAGCATGCATAATCATGAGATAGATGACCTCAATGGACAGATGATGATGAGCCAAGGAGAAACCAAGGTCAATTATCAGAACTTCTAATTTTAATGCTATAATTAATAATGAATATTTCAACAAAGAATGCTTAAAGAATAATTGTATTCTGGTATTAAAACCTGTTAAACATTAAACTTATGCAATTTATGCAAATGAATCTGATAAGAAGAGACAATTAAGGTTTGTAATTAACAGATAAATACAAATGATCCAGTGATGAAGGTCTTGGTTTCTCCTCTGTCTTATGAGACAATGTAATTGATTTTTATAAATGCTAATTTATATGCACCGCTAGCCATTAATACATTGAAGAGATCATTTATTAAATTAAAGATGAATAGTGGTGTATGCAAAGATAGTACCTGAGTTTTCAACATTCTAAGGATGAAAAGGAAGCAGAAAAACCCCAAAGCTTTGAATGATTTTGCTTTGTTTTTTTTTTTTTCTGCCAAACAACTTTTGACATGCCAAGTACGAGGTATAGGAAAAAAAGTTTAACGGAGACAAACAGTCTTTGTTCAGTAAGTCTTTACGTGACAGTAAGAGGGATTTTTGGCACAATGCTTGCCTTTTAACATTTGTTCTCATGGACTAGAAGTAATGTGCATTCTTATTTTGCTTTGCTGTGCTCTTTCTTTGTGTTCTTGTAGGAGAAGATGGCACGTTCACCCGGGAATGAAGCCGTTTTTAGCAGGGCAGGGGGAGTTTTTCAGGACAAGTGTGCTAACTTGGCATTCTCTCACAAACAGTCCCCTCCTTGTTTTCTGACGTGATACGTTGACTCCGTGCTTTTTTAAGAGTCACTGACTTCTCCTTTAAAAACATATGATGGCATTTTGCCAGCCCCTGTACTTATGAGTACCTATAGTAAGCTTCTCTTCTTTCTTTCATTTAAATCTCAGTATTAGTGGGAATTCTGAACCAGCTATAAAAAGGGATGCATTTTACATTATATTTTCTATTCACCCTCAGAACACTAATGCTATTTAGCTTTGCAGGAGCAACTGCAAACAATAGTTACAATTAAGAGTAGCTTCATTGTTGACAGTGCTTCCCTTCTCCTCCTTTATTTTCCAAGGGTGAGGTTGTTGGCTGAACTTGCAGCAAAGCAGGTGCTTGCAAGGCAGCTCCAGGAAGGTGGCTCCCAACGGCCCAAAGAAAGTCCTAAAGGGTCAAGGAAAGGGAAATGAAGAAAGCATGCTGTAGCAGATTTGATTACCTCTAAGATTAAATTTCAAACAAAAATATAAGAGATCTTTGCAATATCTAAATACAATTACAGTCTATTTTAAAGCATGCTCAGTAATTTTTCCCCTGGTTTTTCTCCTTACTTCTGGCTTCTGTCCTTGGCATTGTAGTCTGTGCTGAATTGCACTCTGTGGAACTGGCTCAGGAGGCCAGCACTACAGGAGCTTCAAAAAGTACGGAGACTTTTGCAGGAATAGGCAAAATTTGCACCTACTGATGTAATCAGTGGAAAATCCATGGTCTTCCACTGGGGAGTGATGTAGTCTGCTGGGTTCAGCAGGGCTTCTTGATCTAAATCCATGCAGAATTTGACTTACAAAGACATGCATTTGTTTTCTGCCCCCAGCAGCTATGGTACAGCCCAGGGTTTTCTTCTGAACACATTTCCAGCGCTGTCACAGCCAAGTAAGGAAAAAAACACTTATCTTGTCTTCTCACACAGATCATCTTCTAACATAGATTAGCTGGGGATATTCTCCATAAATCAGAATTATGGCCCTCTGCTTCTAGATGTCAGTACGATGTGCTTCTCCCAGTTTCTGATTTCCTTGAACAAAAAGCGCTGTCGACTGTTTGTGATAGTTCTCCAGCATCTAGCATGGTACTGACATGGGCATTATTAAATAAGTGCGTCTAATTTCAGTGGTACTTGGAGGAAATATCTGTTCCCTGATTGTTGGACAACAAACCCAAGTGGTAAGACAGAGTTTGTTCAGTCACTGCTGATTTCCCTCCCCTGGGAGTTCCATATTTTAGCTCCTTCTGTGAAGTGTGGTGATGGCAAACAGTAGCCTACCAAGCCTGTTGCCAGCTCATCAAGTACATCAATACTTGGAATAAGAGAATGGCAAGCTACGTTTACTGCACCGTTTGCATTGCTTTTTCACCCTGTGTAGCCAAATATGTGGACAGAAAGGATGATTAGGAGGAAGAGATGTCTAACTTGGACTCATTTGAAGCTCTTGGGGCTTTCTAAACCCCTGGTGTGGCCAGAGCCAGCTGGAACTAGTGTCAGATGGAGGAAGGGGGTCTCCCTGTGCTGGGCACTGGAGCAGCCTGGCAGGTGATGGGCTGCAGCCTTTTATGTTCTGCCAGGTTTCAGAATGGCTTTTGTTGCTGTTGCAGTGATTCAGCACTTTGCAGTGAAACCCCCTTTCACTGAGAAGCTGCAGATTGATTCTAGCAACAAGTGTCAGTAAAGGTCGAGAGAATAATTCTGTTGGGAATTTTGAGCATAGAGCCTTTTTTTTGTTGTTTCCCAAGTCTTTAATGAGCCTTAATATAATTAATAGATTTGTACTGAAAAAGCTTGTTGCCTTTGATTCTGGAGATGAAAGTTCAGATATTTCTGAAATATTTAATTATATAACAGATGCTTCCTTCGTATTCAAGACTGTGGCTTTGATTTAAAAAAATAAAAAAAAGGCAATTTCAGGACATTTTCTGAACGACCTACCATGTTTTCTATTCTTTCCTCTGCTTCCCCCAAAAGGTACTGGTTTTATACCCACTCATATTCGACTGTGATCATTCTTACAGTCTCTAGAGCTCATAGCCTCTTCTAGAGGCCAAGTCCTCCCTGAAAACAATCAAGCAAACACCAAGCTGAGGTTCCTATCCTTCCCTAATGATACAGGTTGCAGCCACACTGAGGATGTCTGTTCCTTTTCTATTTTTATTGAAATCACATAGTAAGGACTGTTTCTAAAATTATTCTTTCAGAAAAATAATGGTATAAGATCAAAGCTTTTTATTTATCTGAACTGCTGTAGAGCAATATATGATTATATACCAATAGCCAATATTATATTATATTATATTAAATATTATATACCAATAATGAAAACATTCTAATAATTTGAAAGACATTTTCTGAACCTGTTGAATTCTTATATGTATTTTGCACTTACCAGTCCTTTACCTGTTTTGTCATAGTTTTTAGTTATGTGATGGGAATTAAAATTCGAGGTTTTTTAATTTGGCAAATAATGGCAATTTGGAATTTGTCATGTTATGTAAAAGCAATATTTCAGAAATATCTTGGGAAGTTGGAAATTGATTTAAGTGTTTTTGGAAAACTTTTATTTGAAATTCTATTAGTGTACTGGCAATTGTTCTTGTCATTTCAGTTTTATAGTTTACACAACCCATTTGGAGAAAACATCTGCTTTCTTCATTTCAGCCACCAGGAGACACTTGCTGTACAGAAGCGAGACAGTATTTCAGTTAATATAAAGGAAAAGCTGACCAGAATAATTTGAGGAATAAAGCACAGCTGACAGCATTGAAATTGTTATAATGGGCTGTATTTTAGCCACCAAGTAAGCTGGAGGGAACCTGCAGAGGGCATTTAAGTCTGAGACACTGCTCAAAGCAGGGCTAACATCATGAGTAGCTCAGACTGCTCAGCCTGCACTTATCAAGCGTGAACCTCTATGCAGAGGGAGATCCCACAGCCTCGCCAGGCAGCCTTTTCCAATGTGTTACTACTTCTATTGATGTTCTTTCCACCCTTATACCCCACTGGTATTTCTCTTGTTGCAGCTTGTGACCTTTGCCTCAAGTCTGTTGCTGTGCAGCTCTGTGGAGCAATCAACTCTGTCTTCTTGAGCTGCTGTAGGTAATGGAAGTAGCTAAGAGTGCTGCTTTAGCATGCCAGGAAGAAATGTCAGATAGTAGTCCTTGAGTGCAACCAACAGGAGGGCTTCCCTAGGGTAACATTTTGAATAAGAACTTCCATTTCCAAAACAATCCTTACTTTTAAATTCTATTTAAAAAAAATTATGAGATGGAGTCTCAGCATTTCTGAATTTTCCCCTGAATTAAAAATAAGAACTTTTAACATTTTTGAAAAGTACTCATTCACATGTCTGAAAATCCCCAGTATTTTGCAGATAGGTACAGACTCTTTTCTGCTAAGGGTGGTAAATGAGTGTGGGGCAGCTTACTGCACCTTTTTTTAAATTCTTCTTCATCTTCTTACCAAGGGTGTGCAGCTACAGTGCAGAGGCAGACCAGCACTAGCTGGGACCAAAGCAGGATGGTTATGCCCCGACAGAGCAGTGCTTGGCCACACTACTCCTTCTCTGAGGCAAGGCTGATGGTTCCAGTTGTCAGCCAGGGCTAATGAGCTGGATCCAGCCCCACATTAACCCAGCTGTACTGTTTCTGGCAGCTGGGCGAATATCTCTGTGTGGCAGTGTGCTTGGGGTGCACGTGGCCTGTCCACGGAGCTGTTTGTGAAATGGGGACACCTCAAACTGTCTCAGAAGCTCTGTGTTCTGCACTAGGGATTTGGCTTTTGGGGGGACGAGCCTGCGACTTCAGGAGAGCACAGCAGGGCTGGAGCCAGCTGGCAATGCTGTAGAATGGTGATTTCTCTCCCAAATTCCTGTCCCAGAGCCAGGAATTGCTTTTTCCTGCCCAGTTGGTGGCTGGGCTTTATTCCTTTACTCATTTCTCTACCAGCAATGTCATGCTGCTCCTCTGCTCGTGCTAGGGACATGTGTGTGAGGGAACATGCTGAGGTGAAAGCACTGGGCTGCTCCCTTGCAGGGCAGCGGGGCTGACTGTGAGGGGCTGGCACTGAGGGGAGGTTATGAGGTCCAAGCCCGAAGCTGCAGGGGAAATTTAGAGAGGGGAAAACCATGAAATTTTTACCCAAGAGATGAATTTTTCTCAAACAGACTTTGTAGTAGGTTTTGCTGGTGTTTTCTGTGAACTTTCAAAAGGCCTTTTGCTTTCTGAATGGCAGCGAGATGTTCATTGCAAGCTACCTATTTAAAAAGTGATATTGAGAGATGTTCCCTGTGTGGCACAGAAAAGTGAAAATAATTCTGCTTACAGGCAATAACTTCCACAATGAATGCTTCACTCTGGTTGAGGGAGGATCTTCAAAGCATGTTTATATTTGTGTTTCTGTCTAAGCATTGTGGTTTTGCCTGCAAAGAGATTTTGTTCTCTTTTTGGCATGAATGCAGCAGTTTATTCAGCTTCAAACAATTTTGCTGAGCTGCAGCACAGGTTTGACTGACTCTTTCCTCCTACAGCATGGCTGTAAATCACTGTGAGATGCTACTAAAGGCACGTCAGCCGTGCAGAGGGCAAGTTCTGCAAGCAGACGAGGGAGAGGAGTTCTCTTTGATCAGTCTGGCTCCAAAACCTGAACATGGCTTCAGCTGGGAGACCACAGCCACGTGAAGGTGGAAGTTCAAATCCCTCCTTCCAGGGGACTGCTCTTGTAGCTGCTTCATGGATGTTCAGTGTTCTGTTGTTAAAAATTTTACCTGCTGCAGCACTGCATAATTTGGGATTTCACTGGAGATCCTAAATGTCCTGTTAATTTATGTAATAGCAAGCACAGTGCTGTTATGTTAAATTCAGAATGAAAACATGAATGGAAAGATGAACCCTTGAGATCATCATGAATCAGAGGGGCAATAAAAAGAGGATTTGATTTGTTCCAGGAGATTTTGTGAATTGGACTACATCTGGCACTGATTATATAATCCAATACCTTCTTAGTTTTTTCAGTGAATTAAACAGTCAGTTTTAAAGGACTGAATGTCTAAAGAGGAAATATTGCTTGTTAAGAGCTTGATACCTAAGTGAACTAATTAGGAACTTGGTAAGGATTTGACATGATGCCTTTTTGTATTTAGCAGGGGAGAGGAGTAAGACCAAATTCTCGTATAATCTTCATCTCTGTTATAAAGCTTTGTTTTTTAAGATTGCAGGCAGTCCTTGCATGGGCTGGCTGTTTACTGTTTGCTATCAGCCAGTCAAAACTCAGGTGTATTTATTTATCATATTTCAGCAGGAAAGAAACATCACAGTGAGGAGGCAGAACTTTTGACAAATACTTTAACCCAAAGCCTCCTAAGTTTCAAAACCTAATACATTGAAAAACCTGGTTTTCCTTTTCTTTCTTACAATTAGATGACCAGCAGAGATGCATAAACATCCATCAGGAAGTTTGTAGCTCCAGTCATATTCCACTGTTATTCTCCCTGTTATCCTTCAAACAGCTGGCCTTGGCAATGTACCTGGAAAGATGGTAAGGGCAGAAGATGAGGAAATGCAATTTTTTACTTGTATGAAGAAACTAGAAAACATCAAAGAAAGCTGACATTCAAATATAGTTGTCTGTCAAGCAAGTCTGACTTGTTTGTGTTTAGAGCAGGTCCCTTCCCCTCTGCTCCAGCCCCACCTTCATGCTGTGATATGCAGGTCTCCAAATCTTCAACATTGTGCCATGTTCTTATACAGGCAGTTCCTAAACCCTAGCACTCAATACCTTAAAGTGATTGACTTCTGCACATTCTGTTCCCAGTTTGCACAAGATGTGCATTCCTTAGTGATGTGTTTGGTTTTTTTTCCCTTGGTAGACAACCTATTGCCGGTTGGTTTTAATTGGGTTGTTTGATAGCCAGGACTATTTAGCTTCAAGTACTTGAGCAGATGATTGGATTCTTTAAAGGTTAAATAATCCTATTTGTTCCTATCCACAACAGATTTAAGTCTTTACTCTTCTTTATATAACCAAGAAATTGTTTTCTAAAAAGCAGTCTGTGGAAAGCATTATTAATACTCACCAGGTGTGAAGCATGTAGTGACAGATTAGTTATTTTAGATATATGTAGATGCCTAAATGATTTTTATCACAAATGAAAGCATCAGTACTGGCCTCTAAGTTTTCAGCTTGTTATTTTAGAATACCTAAGAGAAATAAAAACAAGACAAGGAAATCTTTTAGTGGGAAAAGTTAGAGACCTCTCTTAATTTTGATTCAGCATTTTTGAAAAGTTTTTTTTTCTATCAAGGAATGAACTGCTTGTTTTAACATTCCCTGCAATTATTTTTGGACTTTTCAGGAGGAGAAGACAGTGTGCTTAAGCAGGGGTGTTAGGCCAGTGGCTTGATGCTGATATCTGTAGCAGCATGTATTTTGCATATTCTGCAGTCTTGAGAGTGTGCTGAGCTCCTGAAGGGATCCAGCATACATATTCCTTGTGTGTTTTTCTGCAGGAGCTCGAGGCAAAAGCAGGCATTTAGGAGGAGCTAGAAGACAAGCATCTAAAGCTCATCAGACAGCCAAGTTGAAATATTTTAATATATGAGAAAGAAATTAAATTAAAGACTGGGGGGAAAGATTTCTTTTTTAGCAAAGTATTCTAGTCCATTAGAGCAAAGGGAGTGGCTGTTTATTTTGCAGTTCTACTTTTTATTTTTCCTAAAGTACTTTGTGCAAGGAGCTCTCACTTCAAGGTAATCTTTGTCATAACTCATTAGTTCTTATCTAAAATCAATCTACTATACTTGATTTTACATGTGTAATACCCTGCTTTTAATATTGTAACATGGTTTCATTGGTCTGAAGAGGAGATGGTGAGAACAGAGCTGTGTGAGTGCCTCCGCATACACGCAGAGGGAGAAGCCAAGTCAAAACTGAGAGGTCTTTTTATTGCCTATGTGATGTAGGGATCAGTCCTGAAGCCTATGATTATTTATTTTTTTTTTTCAAAGAAACATACTGGAATACAAGACTGGGCCAGAGCCATGCTTGGATGTGGAAGAAGTTTTGGAAACCGAATCTGACTTTGCTATTTATTCATGCAGAACTGAGTTTTGTTTGCTGAATCGTTTGCTTGAATGCTTGCTGGCGTGGTTGTGTGTAGGTACAGGCTTCAGGTCTATCTCTTCAGTCACTGAGAACTGCCAGTTTGCTCAAGGACTTCCATAATGAAGGGCTTTTGCTGGAAAAGTGTGCAAATTGCATGAAATTGCTGAGATGCCATTTTTTTCGGGTGCCAAACAATGACAAAGTTCACATATTAGAATATGGCTAAAGAGGTATGTCTCATTAATGAGATTGTAATGGAAGTGTTTTTCTGGCTTAGGACAGGAAAATAATAAAAAAAATTATGTGAGGATACAATACTAAGAGTCAAAATAAGGAATATCTTTCGAAAAAAAATTCTGTTTAAAGTTGCCCATAGAATTCCAAATATGAGCCTCTATATTGTATGTTCCAGAGAGTTCTAAACTGTACTGGCAAGCAGAAACACTTCCTTCCCTATGCATTACATGCAACAGTTTTGAATTCTAGCTTGAGCAAAACCACCCCAAGTGGTCTGGAAAGCCAGAACTTTGGCCTGCATTGCAGCTGGGAGGCACATGAAGATATGTTAATATTTACACAGAACACTATTCTGCATCCAGTTATGTGAAATGTGTTAATCAGCACTCCAATCCTTCTTACCTGTTTCTGGACTCACCTGAATGCCTCCATAGCTTATGCTTAACTGGACTTGTTTGGTTCCCTCCCTTGGCTCTAGATTTCTAGGTGTCTAGAAATGAGCCCCCTTTTTGCTGGAATGCTGATCATGAGGGAATCTGGGGAAGATTTCTCAAGTTTGCACTGTAAGTGCTGCTTCCAGATATAGCATATATTTGTAAGTGAAGCTATCCTTGTGCTATGGCACTACCTGCTGGAGTCCTGTGTGTGTCTGTAGAAGGACTGTGCTTTGCAAAATGAGAACAGCACCCCAAGCAAACAGCGGACACAGGTGCCTTTTCTGTGATCCTGGAGGAAATAGGTTTGAGGTGCTCAAGAAGAAGATAAGTTTAAAATTGAGATATGGAGGAGATGAGTGGTGCCTGAGGTGGGAGTTAGGGATGCTAAAGTCCTGTTTTGAGTCTCAGACTGAAAAGTAATTTTCCTGTGCTCTCCTTTCAAAGCCTGGGAAGTGTTGTCTTCCATGAAGCATCAAATCTGCTGAGCTAACAGTTGGAAGGTATATAGGGGATAAATCTTACATTATTCTTGTGTGTTCTGTAGGGGTGTTAGTACTGTTTGCCATGAGCTGCTCATCCAGTCAGCGCTGCTGTTTTATCTGTTTTCTTCTGGCAAGTTGCTGATAGAGGTTCAGAAAAAATGGCTGTTGTGCAGGGAGCTACACAACGGATGGGGGAAACAAATCTGTTCAGCCACTCCTGTAAATGCTAATGAGTTCAGCTAGATAATACTCTTGTTTTTAATTCAGATGTACTGCTATATGCTGGTTCCCTGAGCACTACTTGTACAAATTTTATCTGTCTTGGTAATAAAACAGACAGCAAAATGGGTGTTCTACCTGGTAAATTGCTACAACTGCTGCTGTAACAGCTGAATTGTAGCAGGTACAAACAATGGTGTGTGCTGGCATGGCTACCCAAGCTTTAGAACTCTCTCAGACACAGAGGCAAGGTGCCAGAAAGACAGCGGTTGCACCTACTTCTGCAGACTGTACATAAAGTACTAGATACACTCTTGTTGTCCAAAATAGAAGTACAACAATGTAATTAAAAGGGTTATTGAAATTTGGCACTGAAAAAATCCAGCTTGGAACACCTTTATTTATCCCTCCATGTACATAATTGTGAATAGAATCTGTATTTTGCCACGCTTCTCATGAGGCTTGGAAATGCCATCCTCCCCCACCCCTTTGTGCTGCAAAACCTCAACATTAGAAACAAAATCAGGGCAAGGCAAAGAAGACCAAGACACAATTCCTAAATCTGTCCTCACATAGGCAAATTGTTTAAGTCCATGTTCCTGCTAGCTGTGAATATTTTGATGCTTAATTGTCCAGCCAGAGATGTCTGCAGTCTTGCTAACAGCAGCTGGGTTGTAGAGCACTTTGACATTCTCTCCTTCCCATTCTGCAAAGAAAAGATTGAAGTGACTTAAATTAGCTGACTTATTTTGTGTGTGTGTGTGAAAGTTTATTCCCTGAAAGATAATGTCTTGGCCATTACAGATTGAAGATGAAATTGCCAAATTATAATTTTAGTTTAATTTTTTTCTGTGAGATGAGAGAAATGAGATTTTTTTTTCTTATTTCAGCAAGAAAAAGGAGGGGGTAGGTTGTGTGGGTTTTGGGTTTGTGGCTTGATACATAGCAGCTTCCCCTCACTGTCCCTCTTTCACACACTTGATGAAATAACAAAGTAATTCTCTGTACATAAATGCAAAGTATCTCCAGCTTCACTTGCTTTCAGCTGGAGTGCTCTATACCTCTGGAGTAGTGCTGTGTAGGAATTCCTGGCTGTGGTGATTCTCGAATGCTTACTGAATGCATCTCACACTGGGCCTTCACAGCTGTTCCTCAGTTTCCCTACCCATAAAATGAAGATAAGGTATCATGAAGATGTAAGAGCATTTTTGACAGCTTTGAACAGAAAGCACTCATAACTGGCAATGTTTCCTACCTTTATTTTTTTCTGCTGACTGAACCAGAGAGACTTCTTTTGAACCTATTACCTAACTTTTTTCAGCAATTTTTACACTTCTCAGACATTTTAGTCCAAGCATGGAAGAGACAGGTCTAACAACCTGTCTAAAGTACTTTCATAACCATATGAGAAATAATGTTGAAAATTATTAAAATTAAGGACACACATTGTATACCCAGCTGCCAGGTCAAGGCCAGAGCTACAGGAAACTTTAACATAAATATTAATACAGCAGGCACTTTAATTAGCTGTGCCCTTCAATCACTTGTTATTTGCCCCCTTGGTCTCCATCTTGAGCCTTCATAGAATAGGATGACCCCTACTTGTCAAGTCGGATTTCATTCAATTTATCTAATTACTTTTGGGACCCTTTTAATACATGCTCCACAGAGTGTGAAGATTGCCAAGCTCTGTCTCTATTCCTGGATTCAAATATCTAATACAGGATGCAAAATGCACATCAGAACTCCTGCTTAACATATGCACAGCCTGCTTTAAACTGCTCCTCTTATTAGCGATTCCTTGCTTCCAATCAGCTGAAATAGCTGAGAGCAACTGTACTTCATTTTTCTCATGTTAATGCTTTGCCTTTTTATTTCTTTTTCCCTTCAAGGCTGTTTTTGCTCCAAAGTTAATGGAAGGACAACTGAAAAAACTGTCTGAGAGCATACCATAGAAGTGTAACCTTTAGGGAGGTGTTGGTACTGGTGTGAAAACACTTTTGTAGGTCTTGCCACATGGCAGTGATCCCCTCGTGATGAGCTGCAGCCACAATCATGTTGGTGGTCTCTTCCAGCTTGTGGAAGCCTTGCTGGTCTCAAGTGGCAGGGCACATTTCAGATTAAAAGAAAAATAATATTTATTTCTTATCTGTCACAGAAATTCCTTCAGAATAGTACACAGACCTCAAGCTTTCTGCAAATTGTTTGTTGAGTCTGATCTCCTATAAAGTTAAGTACTAGGGCCTTATGTAACCTTCAGATTTCAAACACCATTTTCTGATTCAGTCCTGGATAAAAATGGATTAGAATCATATGCTGAGTTTTAACAAGTAGCATCCAAACACACCTGACTTCAATATACAGTTGACAGACCCACCTTTGACTGTTTTCTACCCTTCCTCTTTACAAGGTTAGAGCTGTTTTTAAGAAGAGCCTGGTGTGAAAGGAAGAGGCACAGATAGTGGCAAGGTAAGTGAGTCAGATTTACCACAAGGATTAAAAAAATAAACCTTAAAACAAGGCTTTCACAAGCATGTCTTGTGATATGCAAGATTTATTTTTTTTTAATCCAAAACCTCTTGTTTCTAAAAATAACAAGTATTGGAAAGAGAACAATTTGCTAGCTATGAGGGGAAATGGGCCAGCTGCTTAACAGGACACAGCAATTCTAAACAGTCCTAATCAGGAGGGGAAGCAGAATGTGCTACTCAGTTGAAGTTCAAGGGCAATTTATAGAGGCAGAAAATAGTATCTATTACTCCAGACAGAACATGACTAAATTAAAAGGGATTATATCTTGAGCGTGTGAAAAAAAATTCAGTAGTGTTACTGGGACCTGGTAGTAACAGGCTGGAAAGTCACAGCTTTTGTTCTGGATCATTTTGCATTTAATATTTTAAATTGTGAATTTGGAGGGTTCATCTGCATTGGGCAATATCCTTGGGATGCTGGGTTTGCTTGGGCCGATGAAACCTGCTGGGGTTTCTGCAACCTGTTATTGGCCTATGGAATTAGTAAGATTGGATGTCTTCACCTCTCTGGGAATTTTGATTTCCGTCATATTTTTTACTGTAATTCAGAGGAAACAGTGATGTTTTAATAAATTTATGGTTCCCTTCCTTTCCAAAAACTTTTGGTTTTTGGCTCCTTCCCCATTTTTCTCCCAATCCCCCACCCCACATGCTCACAGAGCATAACCCCAAATCTCAGGACTTATTTTCTTAGCAGCTTTGGTAATCGGTTGAACATGCAGAAACTGAAATTCAAAGGGTAAAAATTCCTGCAAGTGCGGCACAGACACTTACAAAATGTATGAACTGCGATCTAAGAAATCTCTGGCAACAAAGACATGCTCTCTCAAACATGATTTTAGTTAAGGTTTCTTTTGATACTTTATATTACTTTAATGCATTTTCTAGTGTGTTAGTGGAATAGAAGAAACAGGGCAACATCTAGGAATAAACTGTCTTGAACAGTCTTTTCAGTTTCTAGTTATGCATAATGTGTTTCTGCTGTCAAGATGCTATTTTATTTTTGTGATATTTAGGCTGGTTTCTTAAGTATGAGCATTTTACACAGAGCATATTTAAATGTATGCATATTTATTAAGACATGTCAACATTTTAGGAAGCAGTTTTGATATGACGTTCTGCATTCAGGCAGTCCTGCCGGGCTTTCTCAGGGCATAAAGGGGAAGTGGGAGAGGGTGGAGCCATTATTATGTGGTCTTTATAGAGAAATGGATGGATGGATGGCTGGATGGATGATGGTCTGCAGCTGAAATTTTTTGAGATATTTAAGAACTGAGTAAAGATGGTAAAATGTTCTTTTAATCAAAGGAACCGTTTCCCAAGGATCTGGTTAACCCCCTCTGCCCACCCTGCTTTCTGTGGAGAAGTGTTGCCTTTTTCAGAATTCAACAGAGAGCTTCTTTCTCTCCAAAAAAATAGAAATACTGCTGTGATGTCTTATAGTGTTTTCTGTTTTGTCCTCTGTGAGTCAGTGCCTCCTCTCCTGTCTGCAGCTCTTGCTTTACTGTGGTGTGAGTGTCTCCAAGTGGAAGGTGCTGTCAGCTCAGTTAACAGGGAAGATCACAGAATACAGACTTGTCCTCTGAAAGATGAGGGGAACAAAGAAGTATCCTAATTGATCACTGAGGCAGTATTTCCATGCCACATGTTTTATATTTGCAAGTGTTAATTGTCAGCCTAAAACAGAGAATATTTTTGAGAAACAGAAACTGAATGTCCAAATGCCCAATGGTAGACTCATTTATGCTCCTACCAGAGCAGTGGTGAAACTTTTGGACCTTACTAAGAGGTAGGTTTGGTAGGGTCTGATTCAGTTTATTTTGGAGGAGCTGAGTCAGGCCCTTAATTAAAAGCACTGAGAGACTTTTTAGTGCTAAGGAGACCGGTTTCCTGCAAAGAACTTGCAATTATGCTCCAAATGTAACCTGCACAAAGGCGTGTTTTGCCTTTACTTCAACGCTGCAAGTCAAACCATCACATTCCAGTCCCAAACAGTTTCAAAATTATCCATCCTTCTTTGCCATTTTATGGAGTGCTGCTAATACGATGGAATGGGCGCGGGAAGACTTGCCTGTGCCAATTTGAACAAAAAGGGTTTTGGCTGCCTTTCAGACTGAAAATAGTAGGTGCTTACATTTTTAATCACAGCATGAGCGAGAGCTCACGTACACACATACACACACGCACACAGCACACTTGCTCTGACGTGTGAATGCGGGTCTGGAGGTTTGTTGTTGACAGCAGGGTCACATTCAACGGTGGCTGGCTGATTAAACAAAAGTAGGCTACAGCATGGCAAACAAATTGTGCTCTGGGTTTCTGATCTATCAGCAGCCTTGCCAAAATGCCAGCTAGCTGAAAAGGAGATTGCATTGTTTCTAATGAAACATGCTGTGCTCACTTGTCTAGTGCTTTAGGAAGCAAATGCAACTGGTCCCCTTTCATTTGCACAGTTCCCTCTGTGCTGCTGCCTCCTGTTCCTCACACATTAAACAACTGCATTAGATCTTTCCCAGCAGCTTTATGTATAGTTTAATATTTACATGTAGGGAAAGAACTTTTCTATCTTACAGATAAGATGTGCTGATTTCTGTGCAATTTGTGGTTACAGAAAAGCTATACTTTTAGGAAGAGAGAAATCTAAAAAGAAGCCTTGTGTCCTCCTAAGTAGCCTCATTATTATCTTAAAAACAATTCCTTGCACACATAGAGATAAATCTATGTGTATAGGCTTAATGTTGTAAGATTCTTCAGTAGTATAGGATGTGTACAGACGGTTATTGTTGGAATTGTTTTTGTTGTTGCCTAATTGCAAATGAAATAGTGGCACTTCCTGCTACCATAATGTACAACTCCCTGCCAAGAGACCTGTTGTAGCCCAAAACTCTTATGCTTAGTACAGTAAATGAGAATTTTTGTTAATTGAAATGATTCTTACTTAACTGTGGAATATATCAGCTAACATAAAAAAGGCATGATCAGATCTCCCTGTGGCCTCCAGGCTCAGTTGACTCATTTTCAAACCCTGAAAATTCTAGATGGGGGAGTAGATAAGGAGAAAGCATTCATGAACAATAGATGACACCAAAAGATCTTGCAAGTAGGGTCTGTCCCTGTGTGCGCTGGAGAAGGGATGCTTGTGGGGGATGGTCAACAGGGACTAAGGAAGGACAACAGGAACTTTCAGAGGTTTAGTAACCATGATTTGTGTGGAAATCTTGAAAGAACTGAGTCTATCTAATCTAGAGAAATGAGTTATAGACTTAAGATAGATCCAACTTGGTACGAGTGTGGAGGGGAAGGACTTGCAACTTGTCCCTACCTGTTGCACCAATGTGGCTAAAACACAGCAAGGGGGTCTTACAATAGAAGTAAAAGATGTTTTTCAAGCTATGTATAGTCAAGTATTGGAGTGGATTCTGTGCAGTCTCTGTCACTGGTGGTTTTACACTTTCAGAGTCCCACAGAGAAATGGATTGATTATTGTGGAGGAGAGGAAAGAGTACGGACTAAGTGTCCTCTTGAGAAGCTCCTGGTTGTGAACAGGGGTGTGATTTATACCTGGCGTTTGTGTGACTGCCATAGCTGCTGCTACCACAGCAAAAGGATCAAAGTCAATTTGCTGTCCCAGTTGTACCATAGGTGTGTTTCCAAGTCAAAGAGCATCTTTAACACTTTCCTTCAGAAGAATTACAAATACTGCTCAAAGTGACAGCCTGTAGCAGATGGTAGGTTTCTAGAGGTGACTGCAGCAAAGATCAATTTCTGTCTTTAGTGGAGGGGCTTTAACAGTTACAAACAAATCAATTCCTAGTAAACATTAGTGATGTGGAAAAATGTACATTTCAGAATTGTTTTCCTTTGGCAGGTGGGCATCTTTTTGAGAAACCTTCTAGTGCCTAGCTAAATTCACAGTGGCAACAAAATACAACACTCCTCTAGCTATTTACTTTCCTGATGCTGCCTTCAGCTGATGCTCTTGAAGAGTCTTCCTGTGATTTGTTATAGGACCAGGTAGACCTTATCAGGATAATTGCAAAGCAGTGTGCTATTTTGTTAAATGCAGCATATTTTCCAGGAGTGTATTGATTTTAATAAGGCTGGAGAGATGAAGACTTTGAATTTTTCTAGTGCTTTATGCTTAAGTTATGAAGGCACTGGCCTGCCATGATACCATTTTTTGGGAATGAGCTGCCAAGACATGAAGTTTGCTTAGCAACTTTACAGGTCAGTCTCCTAAGCAAATATATTTCTCTGTTTTTTCTCTGGGTGAAAAAGACATCAAAATACTTTGTTTCTGCAAAAGACTGTCAGCTGTGGTTTTTTTTGTTTGTTTGTTTTTTGTTTTGTTTTGTTTCTCCCCATGGAAGAGACGGAGAGAAAAGAAAAAAAACCCTGAAAGTTACTGCAAAAGAGAGGGAAATTTTTTATTTAGCAGCTTGTGAGGTACCTGAGGTGCTTGCTGGTTTCCTGGGACATTGTATTGCATGTGATGTTTTAACCTGCAGGGTTGTGCAAGGCATATGAAGTTACTGTTAATGCTTTTCCTGGACTGCAAGTCAGATGGACTCTCCTGACTGATAACTGTATATAATGTAAATTAGTACTCTGCTGTAGGGAGAAGCTGATCATCCTTTTTATTCCTCTAGTAATTCATATTAGGCTGTTAGCCCATCTTAAACCCAGATCTTAACCTTTTTCTGGACTCTCTCATTTCTGCCCTCTAATCCCTGCTTTTCTATTACTGTTTTTGGATTATAAACAGAAAGGCTCCTCTATTTATTCAGTAGGTGGGCAGGCCCACCGGTTTACAGCATAGTTATTTCAGCTTCCACATTGCAACTTGGCTAAAAGCACGTGGGGATGGGAATAGGACAGGGTTCCCTGTCCATCCTCCCCTCCATCCCACAGGTGGTTAATGCGGTAGGCTGTCAGAGTACCTGCTCCTAATGCTCCCATAGCTGGACTGAATTGTAATCTGGACTACATACTCCACAACACATTTAATAACATGTCATAGATTCCTGTTTAATTAGGATACATATTTTAATACAATTTTTTTCTGTCTTTATCTGATAGTCAGTGGCTATATGGTTGAGATGTACTTTGGCACCTGACGCAGCTCAACTCTGGAGGTGAGAAGCAGTGGCAGTCATGCCACTTTTGACTTTCTAAACTCCCTTTTAAGCAAGGGTTTAGAGCACTACCTTTCTGCCTGTGTCAAGCAATTTGGAAAACAGAAACTCCTTTACAATGTGGAATGATGAGACATTATATGTTGTACTCTGTGTGTGTGTGTAAAACTATTCAATTGTGTTGTAACTTGGAATTCTGAATAGTACTCCTTCATTAATGTGTTTAGAGAGCTTATGTTTCACACTGTGCTGTAGTGTACTGCCACAGGAAGGGTTTTATTATTTATTGAATTTCTTCCTGAATAAACATAAAAAGCCAACAAAGGAAGTATTACTGTACAGATAGGCAAGTGATGTTAATAATAAATGTACTGACTGCAGATCACCATTTAGGTCACTGTTTTACTATTATTTTATTCTGGACTTCAGGAATAAAAGATTATTTCAAGAAGCTTTTAAAATAATTTTCTTTATTTCTTTCTCTCATCACATAGGGCTAATCTATACACAAGTTGATACCAAGAGCACTGAAAGTATTTTGGTATTGTCTGCTTATAGATTGGTCTTTCCACTTAGCTTTGAAGTCTTGCCTATGGGAAGAAAATGACTACTGATGGCCTGTGAACAATGTATTCAGTTGAGCTGGTAATGAACATCTGCAAGTGTCAATCAGGATAAACCATCTTTTGCTCCTCGCAGGAATTGTGGCTGAAATACACTTAAACACAGAGATTTCTTAGTACAGACTTTACAAGCTTTGTGCTCTAACTGCAGACGTTTGAGGGTGCTCTGCTTTTTCCATGAGTGTTGCCTTCTACTTCCTCTCGTGTTTTTTGAGAAGTGTGATGATCTCCAAGGCCCTTGGATCTTTCCAATGCTACACCACGGCAGACTGGTATGGGAGGTGCTGCTCCTGGCTCAACAGGCAGACATCCCACAGCTGATAAGAACATGTTCCCTTGAGACTGCACGCACATTGTTCAGGTGATCCATTTTCTAAGGTTGCTCTGGCAACCCAGGTATACATGAACAAAAAATATTGTTATTTCTTGTTAGACATATTTGGTTGCCTTGGTAACAAGAGAATAATTCATCTGAAATGCAACTGGATAGGGTAATTGATATATTTTGAGGAATGCCTGCAGGCAATAATAGGGATTTGTCTGCCACCAACCGTTCCAGACTTCAGAAAAAATAAGCCTAGGCTCTGAAACAGGAACAAGTGTGTTTTCTATGAGTCTGGATGTAAAGGTAATACTGTTCCTCATGCCTCTGAGGGATCCTTGATGGACTTTTCTGAAACTTTAGTGCAGATCAAAGTGCATCTGTGATTTCTTTTGAATATTTATTTTACACAGTACAAGAGTTTAGAAAACCTCTGAAGTAATGAGCTCCCACTATTGTTCTGTTTCTTTGTTCTATGAATGAAATGCCTTGCAGCAATCTTGGAGGCTCCTGTACAGGAAATTCATATTGACACTGATGACCCATTATTACAGATACTAATGACTGACTACCAGGCATTACAGGCCCTCCTTGCTAAGCTGGCTCACTGTACTCCAGTCTTCATGAAAAATTTATGAATCTTGGTCGTCCAGTATCTGATGTTTACTTAAACAGCCTCATGTTTTCAACACCTTGTTTAGTGTCTTCCAGCCCCTGTGCAGGACACATTAAGACCTACTCCCCAGTGAATGAGAGGTTAAAATCTGATCTGTGTTCATCTCCTTCTGCACAAAGACGGACAGGAAGGGGTGTAAGAATGGCATGGGAAAACAGATGGGAAGAGTGCCTGTGGGAAGACTGAACAGATGACCCTGGGGTCCTGAGACTGGGTACATGCTGGAGCACAGCTCTATCTGACTTCATAGCTGGTTAATTTTCTTCTTTTAACAATAACCTTTTCAGAATTATGATTTTTCTGCTAAACTGTTCTTCCTTAGGCTTTTTTCTCTCACCTGACTCAATCGTCTGTCCTTCCATGACTGGTGTCTTGTCTTCTTCGAGTAAGCTCTTCTGCTCCCAAACAAGATATAAAGCTGGCAACAAACTTAAACAGGAATGTTCAGCGTGGTTTTGAGGCTGCTTATGTGAATTCATCAGAAGCCTGACAGTTTAATAGTGTGTCTGGAATATAATCTCAATTTTCCCTGACATTTTATTAATTTCACCTTTTCATTCTGGGTATGGAATCTGATACCAAGAAAACTCTCTATTCATTTTAAACCCACTCTGAGTCAGGTAGAGCTCAGAAAGATATCTGTTTTCCTGGAGAGGAAAACTATAACTTCTCAAAGTTTCCCAGAAATATAAATTCCAGCAGTGATAGATCACAAGGTCAGTATGATTAGAAAAGGGAAGTATTTGCTTTATTATAGCAAGGCACCAAATGGTGTATGCTTTCACCTTGAGGACCCTAGAAAGAAAATGTTTCCAGAAAAAGTAAGTTAAAGCCCTAATGAAAGTAGAAATACTTTTCATTCCCTCAAGACACTGTTTATTGTGTTAGTATGCAATCCATCAATGCAGTAAATAGAGTCAATAAATAAGGTAGTTGTCTAACATACTTCAGGATTTTGTGCTAAGGGAAATATGGTTCTCTTTCTAGCAAAAGACAAGATCTTTCTTTAGTCACAGACAAGGACAGCCTGACTGGATAGTGTCTCTAGTTGAATCCTTATAATGAAATTTGCAACTGGTCAGCCATTGAAAATCCTTCTAAATTTATCAGTGCTGTGCTGTAAACTACATGAGCCTGCAAACTTCCAACTTTTAGAATTCACAAGTAACTTTTCAAGCCATGCATATTGGTAATATTCATTCCTTTTTCAAGGAAAATATTCATTTCACTCTGGTTGAACAATTACAACTATTAACTCTCTGAACAGAAGTGATAAAAAGTATCTCAGTTGAGGAATTCTAATACTAATGCAGTAGATGGTGGTACGTTAGCTCTCTATTATTATATCTGATCTATTGCAATCTGTTTTTCTGCAATAAATAAGCATCTTAGACTTCAATTTTCCTGCAGAAAAGAATTACTCTTTTTTAAGTTGAGATAATCTCAGCCTAAAAATACTCAGGGTTTTCCTTGTTTTATCTGGCCATGGGCAATCTCTGTGGAAGTTTACCGTGACTATTTGCATGGGAATGAAAACTGGAGCATCTTACCATACAGAAATCATACCCTGAGAAACTACATCATGCTTGCCTGTTGAATAAAGCTGAAAAGTACAGTTCTTCCTCTTCCTCTGGCAATTTTAGAAGAGTTCCTGACATCCAAACAGCTATCCTGCTGCCACAGAGCAGAAGAATTTAAAGCTATCAGGGTACTTAGAAAACATTTGACATACTGTCGCAGGTCTCCTGCACAACATGATTGATAAATTTTAATTTGTAAATGGACAATTTTAACACTGCTTTCAGTTTATTCTTTCTCTAAAAGAGTATGTAATTGATAATGCCGGGATGTATGGTATGCTAACAACATACTTGTTATTTTATCATTATCTTCCCCATCCAATATACTTGAGAATGATTACAAATTTCTATAACAGCCTCTTACATAGTATGGAGTTTCCTGGAAAGTTGATAAGGCTAAAGAGTGCAGAAACTTACAGCTTCTTCAAAGATGAATAGTAAAACAGTTATTTTGAAGTTTGGTTGTACTGTCTGCCTTTCTTATCTCTCACAGTGGAAAAGGCCCCTGACACTCTATGGGGATTCTCTTCAAAGAAAGTGGAACATGATCCACACATGAAATTGTAGCCTTCATTGAATTATTAAAAGTCTACTGCTTTCTGGCAGCAGGGTCAGAAATCTTCAGTTCTACTCCATATTTTACCTTTCTAGGATTTCTGTCTCTTATAACAAAATCTGCAGCTGGCAAAATTCAGTATAGTCTCTGAAAAGATACCTGAGCACTGTTATTGTTTTCTTTGATTGCTTTGGAGATGTTTTAAAAGGAGAAACTAGGACAAAATTTAAAAAATTACTAAAAGTCTAAAGTTTCAATTTGAAATTAGAACTCCTTGACTCTTTTCCAAACACCTTTCAGTGTTTTCATCTTCCCTCTATAGTTTCCCACTCTGCAGAAGCTGTACATTTCTTTAGGATCAAGAGAATGGTGTCCATTATTTCATGGGAACTAGTTTCTGTGCATTAGAGATAGAAGGAATTCATTTGCACAACAAGGATTTCTTCTACAACACTGCAGAGCAAGAACTGTAGAAAACATCCTGCCTGTGGTTTGCCTACTTCTGTAAGTTCAGCTCTCTTTAAAAAGAATATACAGCGTGATGAAATTAGACCCATACTAACCTTTTAATTAGGAATGTTGCTCTGGAGGGGAACTTCTGAATCCCTGGAAATGCTATAGCCAGTCAACCAGGTCATGTAAATTCTTCCAACAGCTGATTGAGTTCTGTTTGAATCTAGCTTTTCTTTGTAGTTTTTTTATTCCTGCTGAAAGGCTGTGCTGGGGCCTTCCTACTTTCAAGGCTAGAGGGATGATCCTCTATCCCAGCTGACCTCTTATGTGTTGTTTTGAAATTTATTGCTAGTTGATTCAGCTTGTTTTTGAGGCAATATCTTCCTTTTTTCATGGTTTCCTTTCCTTTATTTTTTTCTCTTTTCCCTCTGCTGCCTGACTGTTTTATAGACAGTGTACCTCTCAGTCATCAAGCTGTTGAGCAAAAAAAGGTCATCTTTCTTAGGCAAAATTTATGCTGCTCCACAGGGTATCTGCTGTTTCCCTTCTCTGTTCAAATTGGGGAACCTGCTGCAGCATGTCTTCCTTCTACCTCTCATCTGAGTTGCCTTCCCATGGAAACTGGGACATAGGGGAGAAAGAGGGCAGCAAGGCCTGAGGTGGCCTTGTCCTTGTGTGGAACTGGGACATAGAGGGGAAGAGCTTACAAGCTAAAGACATGAAGCATGCTTTAAGGTCCTGCAGTACAGCTACAACTTGGTTTTCTTTGAACAGCTTGAATGATAGGGGGATGGTGAAACTAATATATAGCACCTGCTCTAGCTGGAGTTCATGTTTTTCAGACACAGAATGGATCAGCCGGATCTCAGTAGTGCTTTGTAAGTAATTTTAATAATTTTTTGCATCTCTCCAAAAATCTTGCCTAATAGAATCCTCCTCTGCGATCTCTTTCACATTTGAATTATATGGGTAGCTCGTCATCATTCAGGAGCATCCATCCAGCTCAGGTTTTCTCTCTGTCTGGTTCTTACCAATAGATGTATTTATAGCAAGGATGCTTGAGTGTCACATGGGTAACCTTGTGCTTGGTACAAATGACATTTCCATCCCATATGTCTCACTCCATCTTTTAACATACTTCAACTTTTTTTCACTGATCTTCCTCTGTACTGGAAGCCTTATGTTCTGAGACAACAACAAATCTTAATACTGCAAACACATTTTTGCACCATATTAATTTAAAAAAAAATAGGAATCAAACTTATTCTAAGAAAAAGTAATGAGACATTACCTGTTAATTACCCTTTATCTCCAGGCTTCTAAATTTTCTGTAATCTCCCCTTTAGCCAGTTATTCTCCTGATTTATAATATAATATTATATTAATCTCTAGTTTCTGATTTAATGATTTCTCTCTTATGCCACATCATTAAGTATTGTTACCAATGTCCATGTAGATTGAATCAGCTACCTCTCCTCAGTCTTAATGATTATTTATTTTCACGGTTATTCTTGCTTGTTCTACTTTTAACAAATCAGTGCAGCATTTCTTTCCACTTCCTTCCATGTCTTTAATTATTCAAAGTTTGCCCTAAAAAATTGTGTACAATTGTGGTCAGACTAATGATCCTCTATTATGTTTCTTCATCTTTGCTGTCTTCTGGCTGTATGATTTCTTGGAAGGTTTGACAATGAACTCCATGGAACACATCTGCAAATTCAGAAGCTATTTCTTTTTGAGGCCTGGAAGTAACCCAGACTTCTGCATTTGGAATATATGGAGGCCTTCAGCCTCCTTCTGCTCTGACCTCCTTCTGGTTCCTATTTTTGTTCTGTTTAGCCATTCTTCCTGTGCATCCCCATGTGATATTTCCAATATCGAGTTAAGTGACATAAAAGCACTTGGGCTTTGGTCTAAACTGTAGTTGTCTTTAATCTCTATCCTACTCCACCACAATTTCAGTTTCCATCTGTACTTTATTTATATTACAGAGCATTTCATTGCTACCTTTTGGAATGTCCCTGCATTGTCTAGTTCTGTTTGACTTCCAGTAAAATTGCTAGCAGAATTAATTATTCCCATAAGATTTTGACATCAGTAATTTTCAGATTTTACCTCTTAAAATGCCTGTCAAAAGAAAGAACATGGCATCAAAGCAGCAGTTGTTTGTTTCTGGTCAAAGAGATACCACATCACATCACTGAGTTTTGTCTTCTTGGATGTAGTGTTGGAAGTGGTAATACGTTGAGTGTTTCCCTTCCCTTCTCTCAGCTCTTGGAGAATTCTTTGCATTAGCTCATAGGTATTTTCAGAGTGTTCTCCAGCATTTTGTTGAGGGGAAAGAGAGGAGGAAAATTTAATAAACAGGATTTTTTGGGGGGGGGATTGGCAGGGGTTTAGGGGCAATGTGTTCTTTGCCTGGTATCAATTGTGGCACAAATCACAAACCTATAAACAATAAGGAAAAAAAATTAGTCAACCTCCTTGGTAGATTTTTTGCTATATATATTCTGGATCACTATATAGTCAAATGATTTTCAAGGTAAGTGATTTTTAATGCAAAACCAACTTAGAAAAGGCGAAAAAATAAGGGCAGGATTTTTTCTTAAATCACAGCTAAAGCAAGTTTGACAGACTAGTCATTGTTTGAGATGGAGAGAACAGGAGGAAGAAAAACATGACAGTCATAAGGCTACCTGTTTAAGAACAAAAGTTTTACCTGGTCTCAATCCATCATGCTCTAGTTTGGGACTTTGAAGACTTTATGAAATGGCAAATTTTTCCATTTAAAAGAATAAAAGATAAGAAAATTTTCTGCTCAGTTCCAGTTATCTTATTTGGACCCCTATCCAAGCTTCATAATTTAACAGTGAGTTAATTTTGAGGCTACGGTTCCTTGTTTTATGTCTCTTAGCTCAGAACAAACGCTGGTTTTGGTTGAGGTTGAGTCCATTTCCTTCACAGGAGCTGGTGTGGGGCTGTGCTTTGGATTTTTGCTGGAGACAGCATTGGTAGCATGTCAGGGGTGTTTTTGTTACAGCTGGACAGTCAAGGTCTTTTCTGCTTCTCACACTACCCAGCAGTGAGAAGGGTGGGGATGCACGAAAGGCTGGAAGGGGATGCAGCTGGGACAGCTGACCTCAGCTGACCCCAGGGATATTCCATACCATATGGCATCGTGCTTGGCAATAGTACTGTCGCTGTACGGTTGTCTGGAGACCAGGAGACCAGTGCTCAGGGCCTGGGTGCACATAGGTTTGTGGTGAGCAGTTGTTTTCATTTGCATCACTTGTCTGTCTTGGGTTTTATTTCTCTCTCTTTGTTATTTTCTTTTTTGTGACAATTTGAATTATTATTTAAAATTTTATTTCAATTATTAAACTGTTTTTATCACAATCCATGAGTTTTTTCACTTTAACCCTTCCAATTCTCTTTTCCCCATCCCACTGGGGGAGCAGCTGTATGGTGCTCAGCTGCCAGCTGGGGTTAGAGCAGGTCAGCCCTTGTCACAGTCTATAGGGACCCATGAAGACACAGGAGGAAAACAAAGCAATCCCTACCCAAAGAGCGCAGGAATGATTGAGGGAAGTTTTTTTTCAGTAATGTATTTAAATACAGTTTTGAGATAGATATACACACTCACGTGTTGGCGCGGTGCATAAATTACCACAAAGGCTTTCTTTCTGCAAAAGGGCAGTTTTTAATTTACATCAGTAACACTCAGTCAAAAAGGGGCTGACGTGGGGTTCTGAGCCATTGGTGGGGTGTGAGGAGCCCCAGGAGCTGGGCAGGGACACTCAGGCTTGTTATGCCCTCAGGGCTGTGAGGGCCATTGAGCCTGCTTGTGAGACCGTTCTAGGCATACCTATTTGAATACAGCATTCAGACAGGTACTGTCTATTTGAAGCATAAAGTAAAATTGGGTCATTTCAGTCCTATAAATGTAATTTATGTAGTTTAGCCATCAGAATTTGGTGTAATTTCCTGACCTCAGAGTGATATAGCACTGAGACTCATCTAGGTTCAGAAACTCCCATGGAAAGACTCTGATCTGTGGTAAAAGTTATTAACAATTTAAATGAAATATAATCAGGATTTGGACACAATGCCGTGGAAGTATCAGTGAGACAGAAGCTCCAATTTCAGAAGCCTGTATTTAATGTTATAAGGGACTTAGAAATATGTTATTCTAAAACTGAACATAAGAGCCATACAGTTCAAACAAAATTATTTTCCTAGCTTATAAGGATCCCAAATTTCATGAAATTCAGGCCTATCTTATTATAGTTTTTGATCTTTCAAGAAAAAAAAGTGAAGAGAATGAGAATTCTTTTGCTTCCTCTTCTTGATACACTTTATCTTGCTTGACTTTGAGTTAAAACTGTGACATTCAATTAGGTGCCAAAAATGTAGTCATTGATTTGACACAGAAAGAAAAGAATATGAATAATTTCACATAGAAATACAATTTCTGCAGGATTTCAAGTCCCCACTTAATATGATAAAGCAGTCTTTTTTCTTTTGTCCCTCTCCTGCAAAGATTTTGATGGGAAAATTCCCATATTAATACCCATAAATATAGGTATTAAAAAGAGCCAGAGGAGGGAGACTCTAATTGTTCTAAGAACACAATGAAAACCTGTTGAGAATTACAGCAAAGTGAGAAACTTTTCAATTAAAGAAAAAAGAAAGCAATCAGAAGCCTTTGTTCATTCCTATAGTTTTTAATGAAAAAATGCTTCATCTAAACACATTTACTGTAGTTATCTTTCTCAGTGAGTCAGTGCCATGTCTGCATGAATCTAATCCATGAAATACTTGCAGCTGGTGCTGCAAATGCTGCCTATACTGCCAAAAACATCTTCCTGTCTTCAGACCCGGGCCTCTCTCCTTCCCCTGTCACAGCAGAGTAGTGCTGCTCCTTTTCAGCTCAGGTTTGCTTTTCTTCTCCCCTCCTTCTGTCTTCCTTTCTGCCCTTTTGCTTCTTCCAGGCATGTCCTGATCACAACTCCTGTTGCCTACTTTATGTGGCAGCAGGGTGGGGTGGGGAGCCTGGCCATGGGTGCTACCCAAAGGACAGCAGTGAGATGGAAGGATGTTTTTATCAGCCCAGATAAACAAGCATGGAGGCAATCCACAGGCAGATTGTGGTCGTGTAGGTCAGTTCAGTCTGCTTTGAAGAGTGCAGACACAGTGTACTCTTCACATCCTGAAATTGATCTAATCTATAGCTGATAAGCAGTCACTGCAGCTGTTGATTCCTCTTTGAGGCTTTACCCAGTCTCCCTATGTGCTGCTAAAAATAATATTTGAGCAAAATGTTACTTAAAATTACAAACGTCAGAGTTATCCAGAATGTGTGTATACTTTCTGCCTACTGTAGCATTCTGAATCTTCAAATTGCTACACCTGTACAATCCTACATCGTGTTTCTTTCTTCTTCAGCTTCCTGAGTCTGGGTACACAAAATGATATAAAGTAAAAAAGTCAGAAAAGTCTGAAATCAGATTACCTATAGGTTTGAAATTGTTATCTCTGCATATGGCTTGAAGTGGTTAAATGCTTAAAAGCCCGCTATTTCTTGTTCTGTTAAACGAACCACTCATAATTATCTGACCATATATAATCATGATCCACTGAGCAGCAAGTGAACAGAAGCCTTCTACACACTGGCTAAAAGGACTCCTTCAGTCCTTCCTCACCATCACATGGATGACTTCCAGCAAGAATGAGCAATTACAGCTTAAGCTAAAGGGTTAAGACACTGTGATTCAAAGCTGTAATTATTATTAAGGGACTGGCATTGAAGGAGCATTATAATCTTTTCCAGTGAAGTCACTTTTTTGCCTTCATTTTGCTCTACTGTTCCCACACTCATGAGTTGTTTTAATAGCAATTTGTATTTGATTACTGCCTGTGGTTATGGTCAAAGCCTTAGCATGCAGTGAAAATCTTGTGCAAAGATTCCCTCCATCTGCTCCTGAACTCTTTCCATTTTCTATTTGACAGAAAATATTTTCCTGCGTTTCTTCTCACATATGAGAGAGACATGACAGAAAAAGCTGCTCCCAAAACTTCCAGAGGAAGTATTAATTTAACACTTGTTCATTTTGAGATTACAGGTGCCTGTTTAGGTTCCACCACATGGGGCTTTAGTTTATTTGTTTTAAGGGTACATCTAATATATAATGTTCAAATCCAGGTCTTGGATCTTTCCAGAAATTGCAGCTCAATGTTTTGCTTTATTCCATTGCTGAAACGAAATATTATTTGCCTGAGTAACATGTGAACAAGAACCCTAAGGACTAGATATGAAATTGGTAGCTCCAAAAGTATGCAGTACAACTAACTGGTAGTTTTACTTCATTATAATTTTTTCCCTTTCATTTTTTAGCATTATATCCCAAATAATTAGGTATGAACTGGTTCTAAAATGCAAATCTCTTCTAGCTGCTGTAGATAATCAGACTTCAGATAAAAATCATGGCACTTCTCATTTTTGTCCTGTGCATCTGTCATCTGATCTTCATATGCTTTAAATTCAAAATTCAGCTTCTTTCAAAGGTCCAGTTAGATGTTCTCAGTCTGTTGCAAGTGTTGCAAGCCTTTCACTGTAGGTTGATTATGACCATTTTGCTCAGCTGGTGGCAAATATCAATTAATGCAGGCTTTTCCTTAGATGATATGACTCTTGATAAATGAAAGGAAGAAAATAGACATTAAAATTTCACCCTTTCTTCTTCTGAAAATACTGTATGAACGTGTTTGTGTCACACAGCCCTGAACTACCACTGTGTGTTTCTCAAAACTCACTAGAATTATCTTAGCATGCTGCACTGCAGAGAAAGCTTTTCAGTGTTCAGTTCTCACTAAAGTGTTTTCCTTCCTTGGCCCTCAGCCACAGATTAATAGTCTGTAAGCACTCTTGCTCTCAAAAATGTCAAATTTAATTGAAAAAGGAAATCAGAAAATAAAAAAGTTGTCTGGCATGGCTCCTCTGGGTCCCACTTTTAATAGCTTTGCAGGTTTCTCTGTTTCATTGACGAGCTCAGTGTTGGAAAGCTCAGCCCTCACTGTCCCCAGTGCAGCTTCTACCTGGGGTCCCTGAGGCACTCTAGCCGTGGTGACATCGGAGCAGCACAGCTAGGTTCACTTCTGGCTCACAGCCTGCACAGAGCAATAACAGGCCTTTTGTCACCTCCTTCCTCTCCCTGCTTTCCTAATAAGCTGAAGAAAAGCAATAGCATGAGCTGTCACATGGCTAAGGACAATGGGCTGCCATCTGCACCTTGTTATTTCTAGGCCCAACACTGCATCCCAAGGCGGGCTGGAATGGAAGGTGCAGAACTCTGAAACGAGACTGTGGGTAAGTGGGCCAAAAGTTTTCCTAATAAAGAATTAAGCAGGAAGCATTTGGTTTAGAGCCTTCTGGTTTGCTGTGCTTTGTGTGTATCAAAGGGAATTGTGAAAGAGCTGATGTCTGTCATGCTCGGAATCTGAGAAAGTGATGACCCCAGCTCACCACATAACTCTAGAACTGAGAGCTGGGATGTGCCAGTCCCTCTGGTCTACAGACTTGCCTGCCTGGTGAGTTTTACTGTGTGCCTCTGAAACTGGTAGGAATGTCTAAACCACAATCCTGTTCCTGTGTGAATTTACTGAAAAGCAGAACACTGAGGTTTTGGCTCAAGTTCATGCTGAGAAAAAACTGTTGGAGCAAAGCATTCTGTCTAGGAAGCAGCTGTTTGTAGCTGTTGAGAACATGCACCAGTCCCAAGTTCTGTTTGATAGATAGCATATGCCCTCAGTTTTCAAAGCTTTCCAGTGCTTTTCTTTGGTTTTGAGTCCAGCAGACTGAAGAAATCTTGTGTTTTACAGGAAGAAAATTTGCGGTTATAGGAACTTGTTGTTGTGGAAATAGTACCATGACGGGAAAGTGCCACCCTGTCCTGGGAGGGTCTCTTCAGGTGGGCATTCATCTGGCTGCTGTATTTAGATGCCAGCAGAATCCAAGTGATCCCCATTTCTGACCTACAGGTAGAAAACTGTTTTGATCTAGAAAGCAGCATAGTATTGATGATTATCCATTCAGAGGGAGCACACACATGCACTGAAAGGCATTTCAATGTTGGATTTTTGCCTATGACATCTGAAAGGATTCTTACCATTTCTCTTCTGTGTTTTATCTTGGAGGGAGGTAAAATGCGCCAGAGAAACAGCTGCAGCCAAGTTAAAAAAACAGGAGTTCTCAGTCCAGTGTAGGTGTGCAGTAAGTCCCCAGTATTCATGTGTCATAGACATTTTTGGTGGGTGGAAGAGTGCCACAACAGAAATAAGGTGCTCACCCATGTTCTGTATTCTCCAGCTGTATGATAGAGGGCTAGGCTGCTCCCTACAAAATACCTTCTTCCTTTAGGACTGGAGGCTCTGCTGATTAGTGACTAGAATGAGAGTGGGGATAATGAAGATCTCTTCACAACTCTTGATTTACCTAATTGCTAGGCTAGTTGCCTCACCTTCCTTATTCCTAAATTTCCTAAACTATAAATTGTGAACAGTCATATCTGTGACTTTACAAAGTCCTTTCACCAAGTTAAGTAATAAAAACTGAGTAATATCCATGAGACTAGTCTAGGACTGCCATCCTGTAGATGGGATAGTGTTTTCCCCAAGCATGCCAAAAAGCTGCAGCCTGTAATGGATTGCTTTTCTTTGTTCATTTCCATGTGTAACCTTTCTTCAAGAAGAAGTAGGTTTGCAATGTTCACTTTTGTTTAGCTCTGAATGTTCTAGCCTCTGTAGGTATTATTTGGTCTCCTCTCTAATTCAAGGGGGGTACTGCTGAGTGTTGCTAGGAAAATCAGGCTTCTGCTTTTTATTTTTGTCACAACAATGTAAGGCAATTGATTTCCAGGTTTCTTTTGTGAGAACAGGAATCAGACTGCACCAGCACCACCTTTTATACAACACATTTTCATAGATGGAGAGAACCTGGTTGCAGACTCGCAGGCAGTCGTGGCAGCCCATTCATGGAAAGCTTTGCATTTTCAATCACTTCTAAGAAATTCTGTATTGCCATCAAAGCAAACAAGTCAGCCAACATTCAGCCTTAGTCTCCTCATATTGGGGGGCAGCTCGACTTTACCTTAACAAAATTAGGATCACTTTTATAGAGGTTTGTTGAAAAGGGTGAGAATACTATCTTCAGTAAAATAATCATCCATCTCAAAGTAGAACTGGATAGAAGTTGGAAAACAACAAACAAATGCTACAAAAGACAATTAACCCCAGCTCCTGGAGAATACAGTGTATTTTCAAACTTACCCTGAAGGGAATTTACTGCCTACAGATAATTTTCAATTTGAATGATTTCATATAGGCCATGAGTCTTCAGACATTTATCGAGAAAAACCAGTATGAAATCTCTTCACAGATTGCAGGAATAACTGAATAAAATTAATTTATCTGACCTACCTCCAAAATGCTTTAAATGTTAAATACCTTAAAATTAATTTGCAGTCCAGCTCAACATTGAGTTTGTAAAGAATCTGTGATTGATTCTAAATGGATAAAAGTAGTTACCTGAAACTAGTAATTGTTTCCTAAGGAATGAGGAATGCAGCTGACTGAGACACTGGGGGATCTCCCTAGTGTTAAACAGGTGACAGCTGTCGAAACAGATGCAGTTTCAAGGTGTCATTTCAAGAGATAGTTTGGTTTATAAGTTAAGGCAACATTTTGTGGTCAGCAGGTGCACTGATACATCTGTATGTTTGGGATTGTGGGACAGTGTGAAATCAACCTCTGAAGAAGCAAGTCTGAGTCATTAGATGTTGCTGCAGATATGAGTTGTAAGGAGCATTTTGGTTTGAGCCCTTTCAATTATCAAGCAAAAATCTCCTAAGAGATCAGTGTTTCCTTCAAGTTGCAACTAATATTGGTTTTTACCAGTATGTTGGACACAGCAGGATTTGAAATCTCTTTCAAAATTGCTGGTTACAGTAATAGCTATTTTCTTTATTAATTTTTGGAGAAATGATGAACTCACTTCTCTTGCAGCTCTTTAATAAGGAAGTAAAGCTGTCTTTGAAGTAGTAGCAGCCCTATTGTTCCTCTGTTATTCTGGCACATGTAATTATCTCTCTCCAAGACTTTATGTTTATCAAGCAAATCAGCAAGTAAGTCAAAGTACAACTCTAAAACTGAAGCAGCCTTATCTGCCATGCAGGAAATAGAATTCTGCTGCTATTTTATGGCACATGGGGCTATCCAGAATCAATCTTCATCCAAATCAGATAAGTTTTACCAATAGATCAACTAATAGTAATTATGGAGAAAGGTAAATATACATGAAAGTAGAGGAAGAAGTCCCAGATTTTAAATCCAATGCGCTTCTGCTGTAACATGTTCTGGACTGAAAAAGAAGTTTGCTGAAAAAAAGGAATGAAAACAAATCTACCACATTGCTCTATAACCCAAATGGAAACCGTATTTACAAATCTTCAGGTATTCATAGGAGAGAAAGTGTTCTTCCTACTAAAGTGGAATAATGAAAGTAAACAGGGATAAATTATGTTCTTCAAGAAAACTCTGATTCCTTGTCTACATGGAGTGATTTTTCCTCTTTTAAAAAAAAACCAAAATTACATTTATCTCATTTTTTTCCAGTGATGACATTAGTAGATTTAGAGTCTGTCCACTTTGTTTACATTGGGTTGGTTCCCAAAGAATAAGAGAGAGATCTATAGAGTCCTAGACTTCCTCAAAATACTTGTGTACAATTCTGGTGGCAAGAACCCATCCAGTTTTGCATTCTGGGACATTTTGTGTTCTTGGTCTTCTACTAGAATCTGCTGTATTTATAATCTCATGGTCAAATTAAAGGATTCTTTGATTCCTGTGGTTTTAACAGTTTCACCACCAATTTCATGTTGCTTGAAGGCACCATTGACCTCTGTAAATCAGATAGCTATTACTACAAACCGGGTAAGCCTGCATATTCTTGTGGCGTAGGTGATGGTCCTTCCAAAAAAGTGTCCTTTCCCAGCATTCTAAAAGGTTTTCATACTCATACATTCTTTCTGCTTTTGGTCAAGTAATAGGGATGATGAACACAAGGCACAGGACCGCCTGCAAAATGACAGTGACCAGAAGAGGCTGTGGAAGAGCAGAGTCTGGAAGGGCCTTTGGCTGAGTGCAGATCATCCACAGGTGTCTGTAGCACAAGGCTCGTTCAGGTTCCCTTTCAGTAAAGGGGTTGTCTGCCATCACTTAATTGTTGCTCCTGAGAACTATCTGCTGGTTTCAGACTTTTTTTAAGTGTGAGGGCTGTAGTCACTGGTGATAATGCTGTTTAAAACAGTCCTCTGCCCTCATTTTTCTAACACCAAGTGCTACAAAGGAGATGAAATGACAGTTTTGCAAGACTGTGATTCCAGTGAAACACAGAGGTAACTGATGGGAACAGATTACAAACCCTCCAATGTATTTAAGTGCTTAACTGCTACTGAAATTTTCTGCTTATTTGTTCTTATGAAATTCCAGAGAATAATCTAAAATTAGACTTCTGATTTTGTCTGTAGGGGAAGTTAATTAGCAAATCTCAACTTGCCCACCAATATCACTTTCATTTGGCGTTAAGAGCAAGTTTAGCACTCAAGTCTCTTGTTTTTTCATAGCAAACAGTCTGTGCTTATTATCATATTAAAGGAATGCCACTGGTTAAATCAAGCAATGAATATAAATAGCTGTATTACTGCCATCAGGCATCAGTGTTTATTTAGTGGATGTGAATCACGCGTGCCTCTTTGATCTGGCTTTGACTAAGCTAGTGCTGGTTTCATACAAAAAAGGTTATTTGCAAACACTGCAAGAATATGTATATATTAAACATGGAACTAATCAATATGGAAGGGTCTTTGCTACTTTGACAACCCTGTGTGCTGCCACAGTGTCTAAGTGTTTTGAATTTCTCTGAGTACCTGGGTCCCTGAAGACACTTGCAGCTATTTTCTTTGGACTAGAGAAGATCAAGATTGAAATCTGGACCCCACTGAAATCAGTGGCCATATCTCTCTCAGGCCCCTATGAAGGGCACATATCTGGCAGTAGGGAAGACAAAAATAATCAAGGACAACTCTGATTTATTTGTGGACTGGTTTGATTACAGTGCATGCAGGAGAGTATTTGAAGGAGAAACTTGTTTGTGCACAATCAGATAAGCAGATAGACTCAGACCTACTTGTGCTCATTGCTCACACTGAACTTTTTATTACTTTTTGCTAAAGCAAAGATCCCATGTTGAATTTTAAAGCTGAACCCACATGCCTTCCCTTCAACAAACTATATGCAGACTATTGTGTGCATTGGAAAAGCAAATGATAACCCATAGGTACTGCCAAAGTAACGTTATTGCAGTCATTTTGATAAACAACATAGAATGAGAGTCATTCTGATGCCAAACATCAACCTGAGCAAAATAGCTGATAGGAATGGTGTTTATTCAGTCCTGGGTCATGACTGACCTCAAATGCTCTCCACTGAGGGAACTGGGGATGACAAATAAATGGAAAAATTGTAGAAATACTCAAATCATTAGGTCATTTCTGAGTCCAAAATGAGCATCCATCCCTCACTCACTTTGTTACTTCTACTATAATGCAAGGTCATACATAAGTTTTAGGACTAAAAGGAAAGCTGGACCTCAAAGATTTGGGCAACTTTGGTCGTCACTGCTAAATTTGTTGCAAAGTTGGATCAGTTTTGCATCATTTGAGATTTCTTTTTTTATTACTTAATGTCATTTTGAATGTTAATCTTCCCCATGTTTATGAGTGTTTGTTATAAGTGTTGGAGAAAAGGAGTTTTAAAACAATTTGAAATTATAACTGTACTAGGAAAGCATAGTGGACCACTGAAATTTACCTTTCAGTCTTGATACTTTGTAATCAAGTGAATTAAACTTTATCTAACCTAAGGAAAAGGGTGAGAATTTTAAAGATGAGATGGTGATCATTTTGAACACTGTAAAAGGAGAGTTTTGTTGTGTTCTTTTGTAAAGACCATATGCTCTTCATGATAATGTTATGATGTTCTCTTCACTGACTGTGCATTATTATATCAGAAACTTTGTCAAAGAAATCCAGCCAGAAAGGAATGACACAGAGAAAAGTTCTTGAAGGGACAGCAGAGATACAATTATGGGGGAATACCTTCCATCTGGCCTCTTTGACTGGACTGATTTATTCTCTGAGCTGTTGGAGTGGGTCCAGAGAAGGGCAACAAAGCTGGTGAAGGCTCTGGAGCAAATGTCCTATGAAGAGAGGCTGAAGGAGCTGGGAGTGTTCAGCCTGGAGAAAAGGAGACTCAGGGGAGACCTTATCATTCTCTACAGCTGCCTGAAAAGAGGGTGTAACTGGGTGAGGGATCAGTCTCTTCTCCCAAGGAGTGACAGGACAAGAAGAAATGGCCTCAAGCTGTGCCAGGGGAGGTTCAGGCTGGACATTAGGAGGAATTTCTTCACTGAAAGGGTGGTCAAACATTGGAATGGGCTGTCCAGGGAGGTGGTGGAGTCACCATCCCTGGAAGTGTTCAGGAAAAAACTGGATGTGGCACTTAGTGTTATGGTTTTGTTGACAAAATCAAAGGATCTTGGAGGTCTTTTCCAACCTATGTGATTCAGTGATTCTAATCCAGAAATGAGAAATGCCAAGGCTTGAGGTGAATATAGTGACCAGATCTCACTTATTTTAAGATATGTTCTTAATTTCATCAACTGTTACATGAGTAAATGGAAGGTGGATCAATCAACCTTTTGTTTTGTTGACCCAATCAAAGCAATGTAAGTATTGATCAAAACTGTCTCTGCACAGTTCAGCCTGAAGCAATGCAATATTTTAACACAAACTTAGCCAAAGCTTTAAGGTATGAATGGAACTGCATGCCTTGAATGAAAATCATGGCTGTGACTTCATGGTGGGAATTTAGCCTGTTTATATATATGTGTGTGTATATATATATATATATATATATATGACCTTACCTCAGGCTTCTGCTTCTTGCACCTTTACCTAGCTTAAAAAAGGCATGCATGGAAGAACATTTCTAAAAAAATGATGAATTAATAGATATATAGTTTGTTATCTGTGTTAGTGAACTGTTTCACTGACTGTAGAGATTACAGTGTCCCAAACTGTGTAAATACCTCCTCATCCTGATAAGTATCCACCGCTGTGCCTTTCAGCTGGATGTGCAGGCAGACTTTCCTGTACTATATTTGAGAAGAAGGTTCTACAAAGTCCATCTATTTCTCAAGACTTTTTGACATCAAAATATACATCTACTGTTTGTTCACTTAGTCAAAAGCTTTTTCTGGTGAAGAAAAAAAAAATCAGTTTTGAATATTTGTTTCTATCCTCATGGTGGGCTCCTTCCAGAGCTTCCCACCATGATACCAAAGTTCAGATGACTGTCCTAATGAGCACTTTAACAAGTGAAGCTGTTACAAAAGGTACCTGAAGTAATAGCCTTTTTCCTACATTAGTTTCAATGAACAAACTGGTGATATTGTGAAAGATATCTTCAACCTTTGCCCCCAGCACTGCTGAAAACCCTTCCATGTGCTTTGGCAGCAACTTCAGCAGGATCTCAACTCAGAGAAACTGTGGGGCATGTGATACAATGAGAGTACATTTGTACATGGGCAATGAGCCTGCTCACCTTGCCCCAGTTCAGGTGCGGAGCCAAGTATTCTATAACATCATTAAACAAACAGCAGAAACTGTTGGACACACAGAGAAATATTTGCTAAATTACAGAATCTTATCAGAGAGAATGTGTTCTTGCTGTTTGTTGGTGGGACTTTCCAGGAACTGGAGATACATAGGGTCAGAAATTCCTGGCAGCTTCAGTGCAGCTGAGTGCACCCTCAGTGTCTATTTGAAACTACAGATCATATACTTTCTTGCTCTCTCTCTCCATTCTGTTTCACTTCTCTACCAACTCTAAGCTGTGGAAAAGATACACAACTTTCATTTTAATTCATGCCTAATGTTTTTTGGCAATGCTTTTTAAAAAAAAGATACATGATGCCTTGTCTCATGATGGCCAGTAGAAGTCATCCTGACCCTGTTGAAAATTAGATCCTCTGTGCAAAACTTTTCCAATCCTTTCAAGAAGACAGGATTATCTAGATGGGAATATTGATAATATGGATTACCAGGGCCTCAGCTCTACAATATACCGAGTGTAAGGAAATAGCTATCTCTAATAGTGTCTTAGAATCTACAGACAGCAATCCCTTCAGGAATTAACAACTTAGTTTGACAATCTTTTTTAGTAGAATTAGTCTAGATTTCTAACATGAGAATACTCAGTAGATTTTGAGCTGGCTAGCCACTTTGAATGGAGAAGTGTAGAACTTTTAAGATTTTTAGAGTCCAAGTGAGTCTTATTGATAACCCTTCAGGAGAAAAGATTGCAATATGAGAATGACAGTATTCTACACCAAAGAATCCATCTATATGGAGGATTTGATGAGTACTCAGGGCAAACTCTGAAGGCAAATATTAGACATAATAAACTTTAGCCAGGAGCATCTGCACCATAAGATGCCAAACTCAACTTTTTTTGTGTTGCTTCCAGAGCTCCATGTCATTGCACATGTAATGTGTAAATATGATAGGAAGCTTGTGTGTCACTTATGCATTGTGTCTCCTCATTACCAGAGTATTTCATTTCCTGATAAGTGAACTGCTTGGTTAAAGAAGAGTTTCAAGCTGAGCACACACCACAATCATTAAATTGGCACTCAGGTCCCATCACATAAAAATTTTCCGAATCTGTGGGTCTCTACACACATGCATAGCTCTGCATTGCCATCTTTAATGAAGATCTTTATTTATTTTACAATCTAACCAGGTAACTAGGCCTTGTCTAAGGAGTCTGTCGAGCCAATGATATTTCAGATAACACAATAATGTCATATTTTATTTGGATAGCTGAATATGGAATCAATCAGTGTTGTGCAGGGTAGTTCTGTAATGAGGATTTCTATCACTAAACCATTTGGTTGTGCTATTGCATTAATTCTCCTTAATAACCAGTGTTTCTGTTATTTATTTCTGAGTGCTTTAGATACAGTTCTCAAGAAAAAATTTAATGAAAATGTCCTGTTGTTTGTAGGTATTTAATTTAAAAAAAAACAACAGAGAAAGAGTTCTCATTTAATTGCTTTTTAAAAGGTACATCTTTCCTCTTTTAGTTTGCTATTGCAAGTTCTTTGTGCTTTCAGCATAAATGTGGATGTCTCTGAAATGTTTAGCATGTGTTTGCTCATGGTTTCTTGATCATCTGATTTCCTTGTCTCAGCCTCTACTCTCTGCTGTGGCTCGGGTCTCGTGCCAGACTGAGGAACATTCAGAAATCTCATAATGTCTCACACTAGTAGTTAATCTCCTGTGATGGATATGGTTCTATGATTGTTCCTATCTGGTTTCTGCTCCAGTGAAGACAGACCAGTCATTATTTCAAGAAATGATTCATATGAGAGTTATTCAAACTTTCCTGGAGTGGTTTGCTTATATTGTATGGAAGAAACTGCTGAGATGCTGCTGACCGTAAACAGTCCTCCTGGTACAGATTTTAGAACAATATTTTGATAGAAAATTAGCCCTTTTACCTTAATTAGACCTGAGCACTGCTCAAAATGCGTATGTTATTAAGGGATGTTCTTACTACAGCTAAGCACAGACATGCCCAAAGCCTGGTCTGCTTGTGCGGGAAGAAAACAGGAACAGGCTCTGTCTTTGTGACTGTGAAGCTGCCTGCCTGCCTGCCAGGGTCTTCCACTGATCTGGAACTTCCCACACTCCCCCCACGAGTACAGCCTCTAACCTGAAGAAGGCAACAATTTTCAGAGTTCTGAAGTTGTGGTTATTTGCCTCAGCACAATTTATATGTTTTAATCTTGCAACTGGTTCTCATGTTCATGAGCTTGAGGTCCTGAAGCCCAACTCTTTGGCTGTTGCATCTGGCTATTTAGCAACTGTTGGGTATGTTACGTAGATCTGGGTTTTTTTTTAACATAGACATGAAAATACAGGTGCTGATGATAGTGATGAGAATTTTTCTGTCATGAGGTGTGAGGGGGAGAGATGCAGACAGAGTTGTCTGTTACCACCAACTGCTTCCTGGTTTTGTCACACATTGCAAGCGTCTCCTGATGTTGCAATGAGTAAAAAGGGAAAATCCCCAAACCAACCTGATCTTCAGTTCTGCAGAATCACTATGCAAAATCTACAGGAAATTCTGTGAATTTATTTATTTATTTATTTGCTGGCTTTATTGTTGTGAGGAATTGAGCTGTATTTTGTGGCTTGAGATGCCTACAGGTGTAAATCTACCTATTTACCTACCAGAGTCTGCATGGTGAATATTTAGTGGAAATGAAGGGTCACTCATGGATTGGTGGTTGAAGTTGAAGGGTAAAATTTGGGTTATTTACACAGCACTCTTTCTGTTTTAAATAGCTGTTTTCCCTGGGAAATAAGATTCCATTTATTTCACCATGAGATATTCTGGGAGACAAACAAGACCAAAAGAAAAAAGTAATGGGTAAAATATTTTATCTACTCATTCCTTTTTTCTTCCTAATGTTTATTATCTTTTGTTCAGTTTCTTTCCCCTTGCCCTTCTTTTTCTTGTCAGGCCCAGTTTGTTAATTTTCACTAGCATTTCCTTTAACTGATTTTCCCCCTTTTTTTACTCAAGTTACACCTCAGTTGTCTCACAAAGATGTCTGGAAAAGGACTGTTTCCTTTTCCAGGCTCTGGGCTCCCTTTCTTCCATCCTGAAAGTCCATTTCATGCTCCTCTCTTTCTCTCTTTCTCTACCTTGCTCTCTCATTTACTACTATTCCATCTTCTGATTAACATTCCGGCACTTACATTTCTTGCCCTTGCTCCAACACTCCTCCAGTGCTCTTCTCCCTGATTCCTCTATTCTTTGTTTCGTATCTGTTTTCTTCAGAGGAGAATGTTCTTTTTCTCTTACCTTTGCATCTAGGAAAAAAAAATACAGGCAGATGCCAGCTGGCTTAGTGGCTACTCACTCCTTTCTGCCTGCCTTGAGGTTTCACACCAAGACAGACGCAGGGAGCTGGGCAGTCTCCTGAGAGAATTAGAGATGGGAGTAGCTCATCCTACCTGTGGACCTCATATTCCAACACCAAAGATATTTTACACTTGCTTGAAATACATTCTTTTGGTCCAGAACTTAACTTTATCATAAAGTATTTACTGTAAAGTACACTGAATTCTGTGTCCAGCATTACTCAGCTGGAACAGGAATTTAGAATCTTGTAATAAACTTCCTTCCTGAGAAACTGCCCCAAAAGGGCTTTTAATAAGAACAGTATGATAAATTTTGGAAGGTTAGTTCTAAGCGAATAAACATGTTCCTGAGAGAGAGGGAGAGGAGGGAGATACTTATTTTCTCACTTCTCAAGAAGGCACTGAAGGGAGGTAAATATCTCATGATAACCACACCCCCTGTCATACTCTATTAGTCACATCACACGCTTCCTGAACAGAACACTTCTCTGTATTCCCCTGACATTTTGCACGTCTCACAAGTACAGTGACTAGTTATCATCCTCAGGGTGAACACCCGTTAAATACAGTTCAGTGAGCCTTTACAGGAACCCCTCATTGTCTACACACAGTACACTAGGCTTCACAGAGGCTGTATTTACTCCTTCCAGAGAGAAAATGCAATTGGATAAGATGTGATTGGCATATTTTGATCTTAAAGTTGTGCTATATGAGTCAAAAAGGAGCTGGAAACCTTTCTGCCTTTTACTACAAACCTTGAGGATTGCATGCCATGCTTCTGCCAAGTGGCACTTAGAGCAAGTCTGCAGGATGGCATGAAGGTGGCCTTCTCCTAACTGCTGCTCCTCGCGTGCTCTGGGTCTGTAGGACATTGGTCCTGCCAAACTCCGGGACAAGGACTTCCCAAGGGGTGCATTCAGGGATTCTAAGGTAACAGAGTAGCTGTTGGCAGGAGGAAAATTCCGGTTATGGGCATCCTTGTCTGCAAAAGAAGATGGTAGCCTATACAACTTTGCAGTAACTTTGTTAGCCAGGAGCTACTTCAGCTCAGTCATCCTGTCTCTTCTCCTTTAAAGCCACTGTAGGTGGGGGAAGCAAAGAGAATTAGACACTGAAATCTCTTTGGTTTGCTCTGTGGGTTAGCAGGATTCAGTAGCCACGGTGCCCAACTGCTTCTTTGACCTTGTGACTTGTATATCTGGTATGACAGCACTATACTGTGATCTTATTGCATCAGGGAAAAAAAAAAGATATGACACAAAGTAATTTCAGTGTAAGAGCCTGGCCTGGAACATGAAATAAGCAAGTTTTTGTTAATTTTTGTATAATGCCTCATCATGGACGAAGATGCACAGAGAAACTGGGCTAGGTTTGGTGCTCAGAGCACTATGACTCTAGTCTTTCCTTCATATAAATTTGGATAAAGAAGTGAAATCTTCCTCAAAATTTTCTCTTCCTCTTTGATGGACTTGGGTTAAAAATAGTAAGTTAGAAAAGGCAACTGCTGCATATGAGAAACACAACCAAATGCAGTTATGGTTCAAGACCTGAACAAAAACATTATGTCCATGCATAAGCCAAATACCTTTTCCTGGAATATAGGATGCTTCCTTTTGTGTGTCAGGCTCTGGGCACTGAGTCACTTCCCGTGGGTTTGCATTGTGTAGATTAGCAGGTGCAATTCTAAGCACGTATAGAAACTTCCTTTCTTACTGCTCTCTCAAGGGTTGTCCTTGGCTTCCTCTGAAGTTCAAACTTCTCTACTTCCCTACCCACACTACATTTCTCTTCATCTGTCTCTGCCTCTGCCTGTCCCTGCTGTCTGCCCAGGCTTTCTTCCTTGCAGCTTCTTTCATTTCTTTCTTTTCTTTGGCCATGGGACGTAGAGAAAATAGCCAGGCTAGTCTGTGGACTACTAAAGCTAACTCTTTACAAGGAAGTGTTCATTCCATGTTTTAACAAATACAATGTGCCTGCAAAATCTGGAATTCCTGTGGAATTGCATTTGGTGCATAGGTTTTTGCAAAGGAAAGAACATGGATGCAAGAGATTGCATACAGTCACTGAACTACAATGGTTCAGGATCAGGATTCCGACTGTTTCCAAATCTTGTGCTGCAGCTATGGACTTCAGGTCTTTGTACCAGACTAACTATTTCAGTTGAACCATGGGGGTTTTCATGAAAATGATTAAGCCAGTAAAAGTGGCTATGATTTTACATGTCCTGCTCCACTTTTGTTTTGTTCTGCTGCCTGCATGGGAGTAGCTATGTTGGGGTGTTGTTTTGACTGTACTAGAATTGGTTTTTAATTTAACATTTGTGTGTATGTGACTGTCTTATGTTTACTTGCCTTGTGAATGAGTAAGGGTGTCCCTTTTGAAGACACATGTTATTGTAAGGGCTGCATGTCTAATAATCTGCCAGATAACTATGAGAACATGGTGATACATTTGTTGAATGAAAGCATGACAAATAGAAGGCAGGAGCCTATTTTGAAGAATGGTACTGGGATTTTGCTGATATTCTAGAACTACAGTGTTATAAAGTACAATGGCAGAAGCAAATGGTTTGAACTTTGCCAATATAATGAGCATAGGGTAGAAGCTGAGAACAATTGTGCCTGTGTTCTTCACGTTTTCCAGAGCTTGCCTCTGGCTAGGGTTGGGTGAGGGATGAGAAAGAAGGAAGGACCTAGACTCAGAAGTGTGCTGAATGTTTGTTTGTTTTTCTCGGAGGAAAAACGAGAAGTGATTGAGATGATGGTGCTTCACATCCCAGAGGGAGTTTCGCTTCACAGATAAGCACCCTGAGTCATGAGCTGAATACGTGCCAGAAGGTGTCAATGGTAGAAGTAAATCCGATCAAAGTTTGCTGTTGTGGTTGGACGTGCTGGCTCAAAGCATTTGCTGTGTGCAGGGAGAAACGTGGCTGGTAGTTAGTCACGCAGTGGCCCATGTGGAAATTGGGAGGCAGAAATTATTCTTTACATGAACGAAAAACAATCTTGCTGTGTGAAAATGTAAGCTGTTTGTTTCAATGAAGAGGCTGGGTTTGGCTTTACTCCATGTAGTTATTTGAAGGCTATTGAGAAATGCAAATCATGATTTATTTTTACTGTGCTATGTGATGAGACTCATACTTCAGAGACAGAGAGACAAGTTTCTGGACTCTGTCCAGAAATTAGCCAAAACGATAAAATGAAAGAATCGCACAACTTACTCAGTTTGTTTAATATGATTACAAAAACTTGAAAAAAAGAAAGTAAAGGTGTTTCACAAAGGACAAAAGCAGATAATTGTCTCAGGGGCTTGCTGCAGAAGGATATATATTTTGGTCTAGTGGCCAAAGAACATTGGCTTTCTGGGGGCTTTAGACTTTTTCATTAATTCAGTTTGTCTCTTTAGGGCTTTCCTGTTTCTCCTGTTTTGTGTTAACTTATTTAGGTAAAACATGCTCAATGAACACATATTTTACTTTTAGCTGCCAGACACCTCACATAGTCTTTTGTATTCTGTCTGTGAAAAGGGTTGGCACAATTTTTTGAGAGCATGGAAGGTTTTTACGCATTGCTTTTAGAATATACATTGCTAGCTATATCCTGGTCCATGGAAAATTCTTTTAATTTATCCTAAACCATTTATTCTGATGAGATACAAAGAGTTGTACTTAGCTAATAAATTAAAATAGTCTCTAACGTAGTAGAAGAGGCTGAAAAACGTATTTATAGGATCATTCTGCTTTTTAATACCATTTCCTTCCTTTTTACACCAACAAACTGAACAGTTGATAATAAACTTGAGACAAACTGGTTTGAAGGCAGAATTTATAAAATCTCACAAAATCTGTGTCTGTTGTATCATCTAATCTCCTCATTAAAATGGGTCAGCTTTAAATAGAATATATTTTAGCCTTGCTGCCCTCTCCTAATGCCTTCCATATTGACACACCTGCCTTTTCTTTGCAATTTCAAAGACCTTTAGCACTAATGCTAATGACACTCCTCTTTGAAATGTGTTAGACAGAAATTTTTCTTGCCTGAGTGCAGCAGGAAATTGAAATGGTGTGATGCCAGAAGCTGAAGAAAATGCGTGTTTGCACAGCACTGGGAAATGCAGGGACTTTGCTTGCAAAAGTTCCCTTTGGGATTTTCCCTCCTACTTTCTCTCAGCAAGGGCAGATGCACAGGTCTAAGTTTCAGCCCAACACTGACTGTGAGAACAAACCAGTGTTTTCAGAGTACAAACACAACTGGGGCTATCAGACCACCCCTGAACTGGCCTAGGATCCTTCACAACACAGGCCTCCAGGAACAAGGTTAACTTCTGGGACCTTGCCATTACATGCTTATCTGTGGATATGCCCATATTTTCCAGGAAGACAAATAGCAATATTCCATGCCTAATATTGGCATTAAACAACTGGTGAAAGTCTGTAGGTCTGCTAAAAATAAGCACTGCAGCTTTCTATCAGCTGCACTAGTGATCCTGTTTTCCTAAAGTCTGAAAAGATTCCATAGTGGAGGAGTGGACTGGCAAAGCGAGCTTGAAGAAGTTGACCATGCAAGAGTTATGATCAGTATTGCTGGCCTTCTTCCAAAATTGTGAGTTCCTAATGTGAATTAGAAATGCCACTGGTAATCAGGTGAGGGTTCCTAAGTCATGGGAGGGAAGGCGGAGGCTCGAACAGCTTGCTGGTACGTGACCCTTAATCACGTCCCAGGCACCTAGATTCTCGTTAGGGGTGAACTAGGAATGCTTAATAGCAAGATCTTTCACTGTTGACTACTCCTGGGGATCTCCTTTATTCTCTGGGAAAGCCAGCAGTGAGCAGTTCAGACGCTGTGTGGGGCAGCAAGACCACTCAGCCCAGAGTGCAGGCACATTCAGTTCAGCGGTGAGCTGGCAGCTGGCTGGTGCTCACCACAAAATATGCTGTATTTCTTTATCAAATCAACAATAAGTGTTCATGTTTGTTCTGGTCTGTGTGCAAGAGCTCACGTATGCCTGCATACCTCATAACTCTGCCTGAGCAATTACATCCCATACTTCCCTTTTCTGTGTTGCTGTATTAAGAGCTACAACATTGCATAGCTATACAGAGATTAAGCCTATCAAAATATATACCAATATACAGCGTTTCCTTTCCCACTTATGCTGGACCTATTCTTCCCTCTTCTTTTTTCTTTGCTCTTTTTTTTTTTCTCCTTTTTAATCAACTTTATAGCATCTTCATCTGTCTTTACAGTTATGCCTTTTCCCTGTCTGCTTGCTTTCTGGCACTTGACTTTGAACTCCTCTCTGTCTTATTGCAAGTTCAACAGTTAATGGTGGAGAGTTAAAAAGTCTTGTAAAAAAAAAGAAACGGAAAAAAGGGGTTGATAGAGGCAAGAGTGAGTACTACCTAATAAGCCTCATAGGTGTGTTGGGGTAAATACTGAAATGTCCAGAAGTTAGTCCTCATGGTTATTGTCATGGGGCTTTAGAAAACAAGGCTAGAAATATTGCTTTTTCTGGTTCTAATGACATCCTATTTTTAAACACAGACTAGAATTTTAGCTCCATCTCATCCTTGCAATACTGCTGCATGTTTATTGTGCTCTTCTTAAAAATCAGTTGACATTTCATTTCTGCTCTTGTCCACCTTTCTGTTCTTGCACCAAAAAAGGTCTTCTCTCAGTAGCTGGCCTTGTTAGCCATATGACTTCTCAAACTTACTCTGTGGGAATTTTCTGTAACCCTATAATTATCTCTATTTATATGATGGAAGTCTTTTTGCATGTCCTATTTAGCATTTGCTAGCTGCTGTTTGTGCTTGCCGCTCCCTACTAACAATGGACTTTGGATTTATTTTTTTTTTCTGTATGATTAGGACTTTTTAAACTCTTGCATAGTTGGACTGAACTACTTAGCAAGTACTGAATGTGATATTTTAAACAACAATTCTTTGCAAAGCACTTCTACAAGTGTACAATTTGAGAGTGTTAACAGAAGACTGACTTTGAAATTATAGGGAAGACTGAAATCTCAGGCTAATTTTAAGTAATGTGGAATGATACTGTGCAAAACTTTTTTTTTTCCTTTATCTCCATGCCAAGTGGAGAATTTGTTGAATCTTCTTTACCCAAATCATACCAGACTTGTTTGCAATAGGAGCAGCTGTTGTTACGGCAGCACTGGATGCAGCTTCAGTATTGCTGAGATGACTGTACAGTAGTGCATATTCTTTCCTACCAACTGATCTGGGGTGTCTGCAACACCAAGTAGGTGAGGTGGGAGAAGGAAGATGAAATGAGGAGTTATATTCTTGCTGAAGTCTAGTTCTGGGTTGTGTAGAAACCAAAGAGGTGAAATACTCCAGAAAGATGAGTGTTTAGGCAGGGTAATAATAATCAAAATAATCAGATCTACATGGCCCCAAACATGGCAATTCATCTTAAATATGTTCTGTAACATGTTCTGGGTTATTGTGATTAATTAAAATTCAAAGGATCTGACTGAAATACAGCTGATGAAAACAAGCAGGCAGTTCACATGAGAGACACTCAGTGTGGTATTATCTCCTTTCAGATTTGACCACTAAGAATAATTAATCTAGGTGTGAATAGCCTAGAAAGTGCATTCATACTTAGCTCCAGCCAAAAGGTAACTTCCAGTGCAGGAACTGAAGTGGGATTTGGGCTGTACTAGTCACCAGTAGCTGTGACCACACTAGCTCTTATTGCTTTCTCTTTTGGACTGTTAAATCCCTGTCTGTCTGAGGTGGCTCTAAAGGTTTCTGTTACCTTGAGAGAGAGTTTTCACTTTGGATAGCCAGGTCTTGGGGAGATTTCACAGGTAGGAACAGCAGGGATAGGGCTTAGCTGGTGCTCTGTCAGTGACATTCAACAACATTTACATTAAATCAGTGCAGTTGACTGGAGCAAGTCTTATCAAAACAATGACCACATGCACAGTATTTTATCAACATGCTAGAAGGAATGTTGGTACAAAAGATACATTTCTTTAAAGTATAGAAAGTTCCCGAAGCTCATTCTGAAGTGCATGGAAAACATTTTAGAGGGTTTTCTGCATCCTTGAGCCACGTTTATTACCTGTTTGAGAAAACATATTTTCAAACTCAGTTGCACTGCTTCCTGTAGACCAGGCTACAAAGTGAATAGGCTTGTTTTTAAGATCTCCAAATTAGATGGTGCAATGACTCAGCATGAAAACCAGTCACAGGCAGCAAACATTCCTCCTCCAAGTTGAGTGTTTCTAAGAAGCAATCAAAATGAAATGACACCAGCAAAGAGAAGAAATTAATCAAGCTCTCACTTCATACAGATTGGGATTCTTCCTCTAGTATTTTTATTACATTTTTTTCCCCTGCAAGTAACTGATAAGTATAAGAGGAAGTTAACGTTTTTTCCCTGCAAAACTATGATAGAAGACACTTTAAAGTTGTTCTTGTTTCTAATGATGACAAATATTTTGCCTATATTGAAAAGGCCATCCATGCTGATTCTTAAATACAGGACTCATCTTCTACTTCCACTGAAGCATTAGGTTACTCAAATATCTGTAGAGGTATTGGGTTAGCTGAAAAAATAGGATTCCTATGGCAACCTGCTGAATAGTTCTTAATTATATCAATAGTCACAGATTTCTTAGAAGGCCCCCAAAACCCCAAAAAGAAACAACCCAAAACTTTAACATTTGCAAATGAATGACCGGAATTCTGAAGTTTGATTAAGGTTGAATTGCCTTGAATTGCAGCAGAACATTAGAGAATATGCTGTGTATTATATTCTAAAAAATGCATTCATGATTTTCCTGCTATGTTGCTTTCATTTGAAATAAGAGATGAAATAAGAGCATAATCCTGTGTCCCTACTTTTTATTTAGCCTAACATCCTTCTTTTTGCTAGCAAATAGAAAGCATTCAGATATATTCTGTTGAACACAATGCTGTGAGACTGCAAATGTGATTTGGTTCAGTAATGGTATTGCTGCTACATGTTACTGTGACAACAGAGCTAGTGCTCTCTGAATGGTAGTAAATACCCTTGTTTTGAGTTTTTAGAAACTGGATACCCTTGAGCTCTTTACTGGTTGGGTCAGGAGTCCAGGTGAATGCTTTTTCTGTGTGGATCTTTTCCCAGATGCGTGTCATGGTAATAAGATGTCATTGTGCTATGATATGGAGCCTGTAATCCCAGTGAGTTGTGAGCAAAATCTTCAAGGTATAAAGTCAACCACTGAGGTTCAGTGTGTGTAGGATGGGAAGCTTCAGGAGCCCCTCTAACTCTAGAGCTAAACAGTACAGTGGTCACTTACTCAGACTGTCTGTTTCAGGATGGAAGGAGCTGCTCATGGTGCTTCTTGAAAAAGACAATATCAGAGACTAACACTCCTTCTAATGATTTCTGAAACATCTAAGACCTAAAGATAGACCTTCATATACATGGAAGTCAGAACAGGCAAAATCTTATACATGTCTTAGCTTTTTTTTTAGTGGTAAGCATGTAGCTCAACACATCTCTTTGGCACAAAGTGGAGTTTTTAAATTTAGTAGCGTATCTTACTCAGAAGATGTGGATTTCTTAAGTTTTCCCTGCTTCTATGTGCTACTGTAGTCACATCTTCTGAGTGTGGGAATCATTTACATCAAAATAGGGAACAGGTTACTCCTGACCATCTCAGGGGTCCACTCACTAATGCAACAGCACTCTACGAGCTTCATCTACAGATGAGAAACCATACATTTGCTTTTTGAAACTGGAGAAAATGCTTTAAGGTCAACTGGTGACCCCACTTAAGCCAAAAGCAAAGTATTGGTTAACCTCAGTCAACAGCATCTAATCCAGGGGTCAATTTTTTTTTCATGTTAAGCCATTAAGACTTATTTCTGTTTCTTAAAATACAGCTTTTCTTATTTTAGCATGGAGGGTACCAATTTACCTTTTCTAGGTATGAAATGTGAGACAATATTACACCTGAGACCTTTAAAAAGAAGAGCACTTAGTCTATTCTGTTCCAGCCAAAGCAGGATCCAGTCCAACAACACTGGTACATTGCTGTAGTTTTGGTTGGAACTCAAAGTAAACAGAAACACCTCGCACACATCATTTCCATAAAGCCACGGGCACTCTTTTTACATTAAAGTCTTTTTACATTAAAGATTCCAGGGGTTAGCATTTGTAAACTTGATAAACATGGCTAAATTAACTACACATGATGTAAAATCTTCTCTAAACCCACATCCCTCTCTATTCGACTGTATACAGTGGCAAAGAAGGAGACATATGCTGACTCCTGATTCAGAGATGTTTTAACAAAATGCTGGTTAGCATGGTAACCCTCCAGATGTGAAGTGCATTAGGAGGAGCACATTACAGAAGGATGGCTGTTAAATGCAAATTTTCACCTGCTTGATATAGTTTCCCACTGCTCCACTTACAGCATTCTAGAATATAAAATGTTTGATCAAAGCCTTGCTCAAATACAATTTCCACTGAAGCCAGTAGGATTTTTTCCTTGAACAAGAACTACAGGATTAGTACACAGGATTTTGTAGAAATTATTTATTTTAGTGGGAAGTTCAGTAGTAAGTACAAGAAGAGAAAAAGGGGAAATAACTTGGGATAAGGAATTTGTAAGAAAGTTCCTCTGTTTGCATAAAAAATTATCCCAGATACTTTTCAGTGTTTTGGGTCTTTTTGTTTTTGTTTTCCCCCCCCGTTATAACACCTGTGTTGTAAGAATCCAAAACAATGTTGCATTTTAAAGTTAGCTCCTTCAAATTTTTTCTTCTTCCCTTATTACTCACATTTCTTTTCCGGTTTTTATTATCCTGCCCCAGTGGGGATTTTCTTTTAACTTTGTTATATTATAATAGTTAGTGTGTGTACACGAACACCCACTGACCTTTTTCTGACTTGTGAGTCACAGGATTAATAGCTGTGCATATGACCTTTTGAAAATAGGAAAAAATTTAACCTGGTTTGCAGGTGAACAAAAGGTAAAATTCCTATTCTGTATTTTCCCCACACTTATTGCAAGAGATTGCTTCTTTTTAATAATTGTCTCAGATTTTCAAGTTGTATATTTTGATTACTAATCTATAGAGTTATATGGATAACAATATAGGTAATAATATAATTATATAGTCTGTATTGGTTTTAAAATGCAGATATTTTGTGCATTTTGCAGCATGTAGCTTCCATAATTGAAGATATTTTGAATAACTTGGTTAAGGTCAGTATCTAAGCTCATTATTATCTTCACTCATGTGAAGAGTTTCAGAGAAATACCATAGGAAATCCAGAGCCAGTCATTCCAGTGGTCATGCTGCTGGAAGCATAACAGAATGAGGGAGAGAATCTTGCAATTATGGAGGAACAAGTTGGTTATAGCTTTCCTCTGTAATTCACCCAACAAATGCCAAGACCAGCATTAAGACTTGGGATTTGCCTCACACAGTGACCTTTAGGGTAAAGAAAATTAGTAGAAATTTTCAGAAATAATTCCTAATTTTAGAAGTTATGACTACCAGTAGCTTTCTCTGACCTTCATGGGAATAAAAAACTTCATCCCCAAGATGTCACTAGTCCAGATACCCCATATGGGGACATTCAAAAGTGGAAGTCACTTGGGTAAGTTCTGGCCTTTGTGTCTCTAAAACCATTCCATGTAACAAGTAGAGGTTATGAAAAGTGAGAGGGGCAAGGAGATATCGTGAGAGAACGATATCTGGCAGTGGCATTTGCTACAGAGAGAAAAAGGAAAAAAAGGGACACAGATAGAAAGGAGCTGTTTGGGCACAATAGAAGGGGAGCAGAATGGTAAAAAACATCACTTTGCAAATGGAACAAAGCCCGGTCTGTCTCAACATAAATTTTCCAGGTGCATTATGCAGCTTACAGAGAGCACTCTGATGGTCAAGCACCCTATGAACTGTCTGGAGTGTAACTTTTAATTTGCATGTTATTTTATTTTACTTCATTTTTTACCCTTCTTACATTGTTTCCATTATTGTAGAGCTTTCATTATTTACTGAAAGTCAGACTTCTTGTTAGTCAGACTTTCTGAGAGCATGGGAGTATGTATACCAAGGAAGTGTATCCCTTAGCAACAGAATGCAAGTTAGGGTTCCTCAAAACTTCTCCATTCATGTTTCTCTCATTGTTAATAGATCTTTTACAGGGAAATTGGCTCACTCTTCATTTGGAGTGCTTCAGACCCAAACGTTAGTCAGGTTTAATGAGACAATTTTGGGAGTTTCATTTGCTGCCAGACAGTGAAAAAAAATGTACAGGCTTACATCAATTGTTCCAAAGGTGTAAACCTCCTCAGAAAAAACGTAAGGGGAGAGAATTATGTCACTGTTTTTGTAGGTATGAGCTAATCTACTTAACAATCATATAAGCTGTAGAAAGGGTACATTTTAATCTAGTTTGTCTTCATATTGGTTGCCTTAGTCAGGCTTTAGGCATAAAGGAGCAAGTTGCCCTATCAGATGTATCAGTCAACTGGTTTTACCCAGAAAGTATTTTAACACTACAGAGTCACACTCACAGCAGCTGGGTGGGTTATCTCTCCGTTCCAGTGCCCGTTTTACTTGGAGCACACAGTGACACACAGATGGCAGCTAGAAGAGGCATGCCATGGGCTCTCAGGTCTGACATCCTGGCATCCTGGCTGCCTTTCTTTAGGTGACCCACTGCACCTGGCTCGCCATGGTTGTCACCACCCCCATTCCACCCTTCCTGAAGCTGATGGATCCTGACAGCAAAGGCCAAGAGACTCAGTTTCCACCGGTGCCCAGCTCCCAGAAGGTGTCCCAGGGCAAGCCAGATCATTCCCACACATTTCCCATGCAAGGCAGCAGCTGTTAGCACCCAGAACACACACCTCAAGCTGCCTGGCTTTTGACATTGTGTATTTCTACATTGATGATGGCTGATGAACCCCAAACCACTGCCCCCATCCGTATTTATTGCACCCATAACCCACACTCCTAGGTACATGTTTAATGAAAAATCCCCAGGCAACTAGAAGGTAAGGATTGACTTCACTGCCCTCTGTGTATAATAAATCATGTAGCAAAATCACTAGCGACTAAACTGGCTAAGTAGCACTGATAAGAATGAGAAAATTTGGAGAGGAAAATATTTCTCATAAATGGAAATAAAATTATTATTTTGTGTGCCTTTTATGTTGATGGCATAGTTCACGCCACTATTTAATTGTTTTAGTTCTAAATAAACTCATTGAATTTTAAATGATAAAAAGAAATCCTAATAAGCTAAAGAAAAACCTAGTCTTTAAGTATATTGCTTAGTTAAATGTAGTGTGTTGCATATTCTGACTTCAGATCCTTCTTTAAGTGTCTTTTCTATGTTGTTGATTCAGTGAATACTTCATTTATTTTCTGGCAGTTTTCCTGAAAGGAAAGCCAAGGAACATCAACTGAATAAATAACTATGGTTTATTTTGGCAATATATTGTAGCAGCTCAAGTGGTTGGGTATTTTATTTTTTAACTGAAGCATGGTATCATCTTGGAACCTCACCTGGAGCTTTCTGCTACTTTATAACTTACCTGTTTCACACTACTACCTGACCATCTTTTGTAAATAATGCAGAGGACTTATAGCTAAATATTGCTGTTTCTAGCTTAAGATTTATATCTTAAAAGCCAGAAACCTAGCCCTGGAGTGATAGAGTGGTTTGGCTTGGAAGGGACCTTAGAGATTATCTGGTTCCAACACCCTGGATTAGGAATACTAAGGTCTTTGTGGTACCCTGAGGAATGTGGCTGATATACTTACAGGCATTATCTTTTGGGCAAAACCATAAGGGATCCTCCAAAAAAATTGATTTCGAGTAAGATTTGAGTAAGTCTTGAGCCAAAATACTGATTTGTAAACTTATTTCACCTTGAAAAAAAAATTTTTCCAGCAAAAATGACAAATCTTGTCTCTTTCTCAAAAAAAAAAAAAAGAAAAAGAAAAAAAAAAACAAAGGAAAAACAAAAAACCACATTTCCATTGTAATACCAGTTTTTTAATTGAGAAGTTTTCATTAAAAAAAAGTGAGTATACTTTTTGGCTTATGCTTGTGTCACTGTCATAATTACCTTTACAAATAGGTAAAGGTAATTATGACAGACAATTAAATAAGCAAGCAACTGCATATGAACAAATAAATGTAGGCTGAAAATCTGCTGTGCTGCTGCTTAATGAAGATACTCTTGAAGAAGATGGTTGTTCTCAGTTTCAGTTCTGGCTTCTATCATCTGTGGATTTTACCTTGACTATTGCTATGTGAAATGCTTCAGCCACCTCTGGGATTGTGTACAGGCAGAGGGAAAAGGTTTCACTCAGCATCTCTTGGCAGCACCAGGCATAAGAATGGGCTTGTATGGGAATGTATTCTGCCTGTAATCTTGCCACAATCTTGCTATAAATTGAGAATTGTGTTAAGGCTTCTAGTAAAATCAATTTTTTAAAGGGAGACTCTGCCAAAGCACCACTTTACTATAAATGTCCTTCCTTTGCTTCTCTTTCTGTGGATAGCCTTGGCAGAAAAATCACAGCATAATAGAATTTGAAGATTCCTTGGGACATATTTATTTTCCCTTTCCCATCTCCATTTTTTTTCAAACATGAAACTGAAACCAAATACTTTCAGAGATTCACTAAGACAATCAAACTATAATTACTGGTGAGTTCCACCCTGATGTAGCATGAAATGTGGCTGCCCACTTAAAGCAATACAAATCTGTTTGGTTTTGCCAAGCGGAGAGTTCCTAGTTAATAAACCAGCCATTTTCTTAAACAAGAGGACTAAAATGATCTCTAATGATCTATGCTGATCTCAGTGGATGGGAAGACCATGCCTGATCTTAGCAGACAAAAGAGTTGACCTCCAGGTCTTTGACCCTTTGCAGGCTGTTTTGCAGAGGAATGCCTGTGCTGACCATGCTCCTGCAGAGGATGAATTTGGTTTGTGTTTACTTCATCCTTTACTTAAGTGGAAGTGGTGAGAGGCAGCTCTTCTAAGTTGATGTAATGCTATTCAGAGATGTAGGAGCTGATATTTCACTGCTGAGGATGCTTGAACCTCCCGTCCCCACCTCCTCCAAGACATGGCTGCAAGTTGGATGCAAATACCTGCAGGCAAGATTTGGGTGGGGAAGCACTGGGTAGGTTGTCCTCACCTAGCTGATGGGCTTCTGAAATGTGAGTCTATAAGCCTTAGGTTCTGCCAGGTCAAGTAGAAATCTCCTGTTTTGCACAGCCAAAACACTAAGGCTTTGCGTCTGAGGTGTACGTCACAGTCCTTGCTGGGCTTGTTGCTGGTAGTGGGTGGGGTTGATTCTTGTTTTGGTTTTTTATTTAATTTGGTTTTGCTTTTAAGAAAAGTCTGGGGTATATTTGGATGTACAGGGCTCTGTCAGAATAAAGGATATTTATTTTGGAGGCTGGGCCTGGGTTGCATTTTCGATTTTTTTCTAATCCCCAAGTTGAGAAACTGAATCTTATTTTTCCTGGAATACAGGGGGGGAGGGTGGCAACAAGAATCAATGTGTTAAGCCATTAGCCACCAACTGCTAGAGTACAAATATTGACAAGTGCAAAGGTTTGGTGGTCTTGCTTTTCTGCATGAATATCAGCAATCTATCACACAAAGCCTGCCTGTACTTCCAGGAGGCCTGTGCCTGCGTAACATGATTACTGCAGCATAAAAGGCAGGTAAATGTGGGGCATGGGTAGTACAGCTTCCACTGAACCTTCATTACCCAATGTCTGCTTATACGGAGCTTTGCCTTGCAACACAAATACCATAACTTTACTGTTCTCAAACCAGCAGTTGCTCTCCTGAATCATACTTCCTCACGAGGACAATCTCGTAAGCTCATACCTGAATACTTGATTATGGATCTCTGGTCTCCCCTTTAAAAGATCACATGCTCTGAGGGATGTACCCCAGGAAGAATGCTGTAACTATGTTGTTCACATGCTAGGAATAGAATCACTGTGGGAACTGAGCAATTTTCAAAACTGAAGCACCCTGCAGTGAGATCTGTGAAATGGACAGTCAGTGGGCTCTGAACAGGGATTTGTGAGCAAAGAAGTAGATTGTAGACTCAAGAATCTTGTCTGAGAAAAGAAAAAAAATTGAAAACTTTCCATTGTTGTTCAGTCTGGCTAAGCTCCATGACCTTGCAACACTGAGTCATTACATAAGTTGAATCACTGGATGCCATAGGCAATTTCAAATCCTAACTGAAGAGACCTGCTCTGAGCAAGGCTAGAAGCCCTGGTGTTGGAGATGTCTGCAACCTGTGAGACAGGTACAGCCAAGGAAGGAAGTGTAATCTTGGTCCATCATACTGTATACCCTTAGCCAAACTGCATACTCATAGTCCCTTCTGGCATTATCATTCCAAAGCTGAGCATCCTCTGCAGAGATTGTGCCGTCACCTCTTTTCCTTCTGAAAATCATAAATCACTTTCTGCATAAATCTAACTTTTCACCAGACTTTGTAACACTCAGGAACCATTGCTTTAGTCTTCCCTCCTAGGAGCAATACTGCTGTGACTGGTGTATACATATCTGTGTGTAAGTAAATACTGCAGAAAAAGAAAGAACAGCATTAATTAAGTCTTCCACTGACAGCAGTTAAAAGCACCGTTCTGTTCCAAACTGAACTGTAAAGCATATTTCCAGCAAGTGCTATTCCCTTTTGGTTTTCACACAGTCATACAATCGTAGAATGGTTTGGGTGAGAAGGGATATTAAAGATCATCTAGTTCCAAACCCCTTGCCATGGGCTAAGACACTTTCCACTAGACCAGGTTGCTCAGAGCTCCATCCAGACTGGTCTTGAACAACTCCAGGGATGGAGCATCCACAGCTTCTTTGGGCAACTTGCTCCAGTGCCTCACCATCCCTGGAATAAAAAATTTATTCCTAATATCTAATATAAACCTACTCCCTTTTAGTTTGAATCCACTCCCTCTTGTCCTGTCATCATATGCTCTTTTAAAAGTCCCTCTACTTCNTGGCAGTGCCCATGGCTGGCTCAGTCCAGCCTCTCACCCAGCAGCACCCCCAGGTCCTTCTGGGCAGGGCTGCTCTGCATCTGTTCATGCCCAGCCTGTGCTGATATTGGGGTTTGCCCCAACCAGGTGCAGCACCAGCACTTGGCTGTGTTAAACCTCATGAAATTCCTGTACATCCACTTCTCGAGCTTGTCCAGGTCCCTCTGGATGGCAGCTTGTCCTTCAGGTGTTTCAGCAGCACCACTCAGCTTGGTGTCATCTGTGAATTTGCTGAGGACGCCCTCTTCCTCCTTCTTCCCCCACTTTATATACTGACCATGATGTCGTATGGTCTGTAGTATCCCTTTGGTCACTTGGGGTCAGCTGTCCTGGCAAGCACCTCCTAAGCACACCTCACCAGTGTGGCAGTATGAAAAGCAGAAAAGGCCTGGACTGTGTGTAAGCCCTGCTCAGCAATAACAAAAACATCTCTGTATTATCAACTCTACATTCAGCACAAATCCAAAACACAGCCCCGTACCAGCCACTGTGAAAAAAGTTAGCTCTACCCCATCTGAAACCAACATTTTAGTCCTTAAAATCTAAGAAGCAGCTTTGGTTTCAGCTAAAGTTTCCTAAATCATCCAAAATTAGCATTCTTAGAAATAATCTTGATGAGGTTAATTACTCTGCCCCGAGTAACGAAGAACTTAATTTTTTCTTGTGCATTTTATATGTTATATTCTTGTTAGCAGAAGAATTCAATAAGAAAAACCTCTATTCTTCAGTAGGCCTCCTGTGCTTTGCTGGCTTTTAATTTGCAAAGTTCATTCACAACATTTAATTCCTTTTTCCCAAAAATGTCTTCTTCAATCAGCTGTGGTATGTCATGTGTTACCTGTCAGCTCTCAAAATGACTCTTGTGTCTGAGCAGTTTGCAAATGAAAGAAAGCAGGAAACTGAATTTCACTCATTTTTCTTACCTGTTACATTATGGTCAGTTTTGCCCTTTTTCCTTCATTTCCTGCTGGACAATCAGTTTCTTGGGAAATTTTGTGGCTTTTTAAAGACATGATATCACGTCTTGTTATTTATAACTGCTCAGGCTTGTGTAAGCAGAGGATTTATGTGAGGACACAGAGAGTGATGAAACTATTTGTAGATCACAGGGTGGTTAAAGGGACAGTGGAAATGCCTTGCTTTCCACTGCAATGTGTAGATTTCCAGATCTGCAGAGGACACAGAGCTCTTTGACGGGAGACTGTAAGAGCACAGAATGAAAAGAGCTGTATATGCAATGCACAGTGTGGATCACATCATCTACTCAGGTTAAAGCAGCTATAAACAGATGAGATCTTGAAGCTGAGGTAAACAGCCACCAGCAGCTATTGTGTGGACATGGGTCAGACAGCAACAGCTAGGGAGAACTCAGATCTGTTTAGCTGTGGTTTAGCTCTTTGGCTCTGCCCTGCAGCAGGGAGAGACGATGGGTGACCTCCTGAGGTCCTTCCCTGCCCTTGTTTCTGTGATTCCAAAAGCTACATGTAAATAGTTCATGTTGAACTCAAAAAGCCATCAGGAGAAAGATAATGGCTGTGACAAGACAATTAATAGCTCATATACTTGTTTTTGTTAGCATAACTACAGCAAAGATAAAATAGAGTCAACGATGTGGAGCTCTATTTGAAAGAAAGTCTCACAATTATTTCCTGTATTAGTGAGATGATGGAATAAACACAGAAATGGATGCACTTACATCAAAGAGATGAAATAGAAAGATACTCAAGTGAAAACCTACCATCTTGTTAGTTTAGCTACCTTCCATTCCAATGTTGAAATGACCTATAAAAGCAGCACTACTAATGTCTTCACTGCAGGTGCTCTCAAGTTCCAGAGAACAAGCTTGTCATGAGGTAGTTATTACCTATTACTGTATCATTGTGGAAAACAGCAGTCACATGGACTACAACCTGAGTAGAAGTGCTGGCTGCTGTAATGCCCATTCAAGTAATGGTGTATGACAGAACAAGCAATTCTTGTCATTTGCTGACCTTTATGAGTCACTTAATAAATATTAAGATAACTGGCACCCAGTGCTATGCCCCATAGCATATCTAACCAAAAGTGGACAACACAGAACATATATCTGCAGAATAAGGTGTCTTATGAATATAAGGGGCACACCTCTAATGCTGAACAGGGCTTGACTGGACTAATACCTGCATGGAAAATCTATTAAAGCTTCTGTATATAGCAATATTTGTCTATTCTGAATGAGACTCCGAAGTGTAGTGATTGAAAGTTATTTATCCTACTGCATGGATACTCTTTACTCAAAATGAAGGTAAGTTAATACAACTTCTTCTTTTAGGGCCAGATTTGAGCAGGGATTTAGGGGTAGCCTGAATTATCACAAGGTCTGTGTCCCAAGTGTAAGGAGCATTACTTGCTAGGCAGAGACATCTTTCATTTCACATGTAGGACCAAAAAGGTTTGGACTCCTTGTAATTTTAGCCATTTGTTTTACAAGTAGTTGCCCTGGCTAAATTCCAATAAGCAGTAAAGGTGGACTTAAGGAAGAGGGAAAGGGGACTTTGAAGACATGAAGGATATCCTGTTGTGAAGACTGTAGATGTCTTGAATTTAATTGTCAGCTTAACACAGCTCCCCTTTGTCACCTTGGCATATCAGAGTTTCTGTTTTCTTACCCTGGATTTTAAAGAAAAGAGAAGGATTGGTGACTGTGGGTGAGGAATAAGTCTACTTTTCAGACAGTAATCCTCTAAAGGCATCTTCAAGAACGCCAGGTTTTCAGAGGTTCTGTTGTGCGAAAGATGGTAGTGCAGAGATGACAGTGGAAGTGGAAAGAAAACAAATGACTAATGGACAAAACAATGACTAATGACTAAAGTGTATGGACTGTATTAAGGATAGAGAGAAAAAGTCTGCAGGGGAGAGACTATAGAAGTTGACAGGTGACTGCTTGAGGTCCTAAATGATAGTAAAGTTCATATCACAGAGTTCAGTGAGCATGCTGGATCTGTCTCTTCTTCTGCCTTTCATGTCTCTGGAACTAATTTTACATATTAAATGAAGTACTTTGTCGACCCAGTGTGTCTGGCACTGAATTTGTAAATCCATGCCTTCTATTTCAGTCAGGCATGACTGGGTGAACAACCTCTATAACTAAAAGAAATGATATGAATAATTCTTCCTTGAAATAAGGTCAATATTATCCTCATGTGACTTGAGCTGTGTGGAAGGAACAAAGACCTACATCAACCAGTGCTATTAGCAACTCTGGGTGCAGATGTATTTTGTCGTAAGTCTCAGCTAATAATTAAAGAGTCATGATGATTATTTCTTTTTTTTTTTTCAAGAAAACAATATTCTTCATAGAAATGTCTTTCAGCATCAAATTCACTTTGGGGTGAGAGAAATTTTGTCATTACAAAGCAACTTTCATGTTATGCTCTAGTGCACATTTACTAAAAAGTTGCTAGTATTCATATTTTCCTTGGTCTTTGTCATCATAAGCCTAATCTTTTATTGTCTTATTAAAATGCAGTTTATGGATTTTTTTGTTGATTTTTCTTTCCTTATGTAATTCTGACTTACCATTTTAGTATGTAACATAACAGATTCACTATTGTCTGCTACCTTTTCCAGACATACAATATTTTCAATGTAAAAAAAGTGGTAATAGTGGATGCAGCCTGCTGCTGTTTTCAGATAGCATCAGAAGGGAATGTTTTGGGTTTTTTAAACATACAATCTCAATCTAGTCTAATTTATATGGAAAGCTTATTTTCTCCTTATCACAAAAAGAAATGGACAATTCTGTCAATGATTTTTTCTACAGAACGATGGAAATGCACCAGTGGCCATAAAACAGCAAAATGCAGTAGAAAATTACAGTGTGTTTAACAAAATGAACTTGCATAGATTTTTCTTTGATTGTTGAAAGTATCCTGCATAAACAGGATACTTTTTCAATCTCTTTGAAAATGCTTAAGCTATCAATTTCACTGCCATTTTACATCTCTGCTTCCTGTCAATAGGGGTTCACAGTCTGCACTATGTCTGTCTAAATCTGCTTAGAGAAAGGAATGGTAAGTCAGGTGTATTGCACTGGAAAACCCACATTATGTTCTTCTGCTTTTCCTTACTTAACTGTAACTGTTCTCAGCACAAATTAAATAGCATAGGTAGGAAAACTTGTCTTTCTCATATACACTCATTTATCAGTTCTATGTATAATATTAAATTCATGCTACACAATTTTATAAACATGCCACCAGCTTCATAAACACAGAGCTTTGAAAATTGCTTGTGGAAAACTTATGATCTACTACTGAATGACAGTCAAAGGTTATGCTAGGTAAATATATGGTATCATGAGGTCTTGCATGAAAGATCAGAAAACAGTATTCTATATTATAGGTTTGTGAACCTTCTCAGGTTACCCAAGAGAAGCCATTTAAAACACTAGCTGGTCTGCAAAAGGTGTAGAGCAATTGGTACTGCTGTGTTATGTTTCTATAACTCCCAGATTATCTTCATATCATCACATTTGATTATTCTGGTGAGATTACAAAGATTGGGTAAAAGAAAGCAGATGAAGATGTGGGTTTGTATCTTTTGCTCATGTCACAATATTTGTTGTTAAACTGTTCTCATTATTGGAATCTGGCACAGGTCACAGAAGAATGTATTTGAGTAATCTTTTTTTAATTTATTATTGATTTACCTGTCTTTTGCCCTGGTTATGTAAATACAGCTAAAATCAATTATTTTTTAATTCTGTTTCCCAGTGGTGGGCTGCTATTTCCAGTGACAGTAATAAATATATTTTTATTTTAAGTCTAGCAGATTGCAGAACTGTGGTTTTACTTTACAGTCTCTGTAGGCATAGCTACAGCAATTAAGGGCAGATTTCTGCCCTTGTATTCTAAAGGCACAGATTTCTGGCCAAACTCAGCAGTCATATAACCAAAGACTCATACAATCAGTTTGGCTGGAAAAGACCTTTAAGATCACTTCAGTGATGTCAGAATATGACTAAAAGTCAATTTCTTGTCTATTGAAAATAGGTCAGGAGATAAAAAGGGTTGAATAAGAGGGACATTAAAATGGGTTGAAAAGCTAATTCTAGATTTAACAATTTATAAAATTGAAGTGGGATACATTTGATTTTCAGGAACTACAGTAAACTAGATCCTTTCAACTTTTTAATTTATAGAAGGGTTTGTATAAGCTGACTCCTTTGAAGATGTAGGAATTAAATTCATGTACCAGCTCTGTTTTTCTGAAGAATTCAATCAATGTATTTTCTTTAAAGCCAGTGATCTTTTTTAACCCTTCTCTTTTTGGTGACAGAAAATATTTTAATGATTGAAGAATTAGAAATAAAAAACTGACTTATGTCTTATTCTTTCCTGGCCAAGCTACTGCTCTCCTAAAGAAACTGTTCTGCATTTTCCAGGGTCCTCCCTCCACAGTCCAATGCCAGGCAGTAAAAATGGAACTTGCATACCCTAAATCTATACCCTAACCCTAACAATGCAGCATACTGAAACCATTGGCTCTTTAGCCCTAAACTTAGTGATCAGAAATTCCCTAGATTATTTTTGCATTCCCAGGCTGCTACCACACACAAGATTCATGGGGACATGAGGAAGATTCAAGATGCTAAACAAACATATATATATATACACACATACATATATATACACATACATATATATACATAGGTACATACATATATATATATATATATATGTACATGAAAATTATATTATTCCCCAAACTATCTTGTGAACTAACATTTTCTTCTAACATCACTAATTAGGTCTTGAAAAAATTCTGTGGTGTCACAGATGTTACTGCAGAGGAAACCACGCTGGCAAGCAAGGAGGAAATAGTATCAGTGCTTTTGTTAATTTAACAGAATAGAAGGCTTAACCCTTTTAGTGTAAGAACAGAGACAGGATATGGTGGTTTATATTAAATATTTTCATTCATTTCAAGGTATTAGTGTTTTTACCCTGGAAAGAGTTTTGGCACAGACTAACTGGACAATTCACATAGGTTTCCCTTCATTATGTTCCCAGGTATAAATGGCACCATATCAAAAAGGATGAATTTTTGATTAGCAAAAGGACAACATATCACAGGTTCGTTGGACTAATCTGGCTTCAGTCTGTACTGATAAAACTCAGAGGAAAGTCTAGCTCTACAGACCACAGAGAAAAAAAGCCACCTTTGATACAAGTAAAAAAATAGTAATGGAATGTCATTTTCAAAAATATATGCAAGCAATTCTGGTAGCTACCCAGTCAGTCTTGCCTGGGCTCCCCACAGCCACAAAGGGACCCTGCACCCTGCAGCCAGTCCTCTGGGAGCAGGGACGCCCTTGGGGCCCTGTCAGGATACCAGCTCTCCTCATAACAGTGGGAGCTGAGGTGCAAACAGACTTTTGCTTTGTTTAACCCATTAATTTATTTGACTGTCTCATTCCTGAGCGTATCATCACCTGCATGGAGGAGGACTGAATAGTTAAGTACTTTCCTGTTGTTAGGTCAGCATCTATGCTGGTGTAGTGGGAAGGACTCTGGAAGTGTTTATGGCCAAGGGTGGAGAACATGAGAGCCAAAGAGGAATAAAGCATAACTGCTTGTGAGTGCTGTGTTTTAAAGGCAGATGAACAGTTTGGTGAATCTGGTTATTATATTGGCCAGCAATGAAACATGAAACCCCGAATGCATCATGTCCTTGGAGCTGTGGATTTTCAGCAAGAAAATGTACAGGGAGACTAAAGCTCCCATAAGCACTCCTTCCAAGTTCCTAATTGATTGTGGGTGCTATTTTTAGACATCTTCAGCCACCTGCCAGGGAGATAATTGGGAGCTAGTAACTCCCATGTTAGCAGGTTACTGGGAGTGCCTCAGTACCATCAGCCTGGGGTGGAGAAGAGCGTTAGGCAATTCAGGAAGCATTTGGCAAAGCTGTTGGTAAGGACTTCTCCCTCCCCTCATCACCTAGTTGATATTCATGATACTAATCAAGATAATAGCTGTCCCTGCTTGTCTCTCTTCTTTTCCAGTCTGATGAAATGCAGTGCTTTCTTCCTGCTGAGGAAGACAAGTGGCAGGTGATCACAGAGGGTGTGGAGCTGTTCTGCAAAAAGTCAACAGGCAAGTGGATATGGCTTATAATATGGCTTAAGTTCAACAAGGAAATTTAGTTTTTGGTACACAAAGTTTGTGAAGTTCACTTTTGACATGAGGGTGGACTGCCATTTTGGGTGGTGATGGGGAATGCAGTACTAATTTGAGAGTAGGTGATCATGATATAAAAGTGATTGTAAGGCTGCACCCTGGTGCTTATCTGCTACTCTCTCTATAGTTCATCTCCTACCTATTGTTATGGTTATCACTTCCAATAAAAGAGCATTGATTTACAAAACAGTTGAACTTTATTAACAAGGCATTGTTGTAAGATGATGAAGTCAATTGAGAGTTCCACAGAAGAAGGAGGAGGTGACTTGACAGAGTGTGATGTATGTATTTGCTGGTGGCAATGATTTGCATGTCTGGCTCCTATGGGTCTGGGCTTGTATTTCCTGCCATTGCCAGCATATTCCTTATTGTAGTCTACAGAAGTTCTGTCTTGTGTTTCCTTGCCCAGATTGCATCCAGCTGCATGTCTTTCAGTACTTTTTTTGCCTTTCCAGCTGGACGGCCATACTAGGTTGGAGAAGAAATCCAGTTACTTACCACTCCTTGTGAACCTTTAGATACAATAGGATTTACATTTCTGTTAGTGTTTTGTTGGCCTTTGGGTATAAGATCACAAAATATGTGCTCACCACTCTTTTTTTTCCCCCCCTCTCTTATGGTTCCAGCCTTTACCAGAAATTTTTCGGAGGAGTAGTAAGAGATTGCAGAAATTTGCTTCTTGAGGTCATGGGTGAACTGGAAAAACAAAGAACAGATAATTGTTCCTAGTTGTTTTATTTCCCCACTTAAAAACATATATTTAAGCCTTTATTAGAGCCTTGAAGCAAACACTCCATTTAAGGCCTTGGGTGTTGAGGTTTTCTTTACTGTGGAAGATCAGCATATTGTAAAACTCCTGGGAATACAAATCTAAAGGGGCAGGGAAGGGTAAGCAGAAGAAGTATTTAGTTTTAACGGATGTTAAACTATTCCAAACAGAATCCTTGAGGGAATATCTTTCAAGAGAAATCCCTAAGTGGCAAGACACAAACTGGGAAAATATTAAGCCAATATATTTGACAGCCTTTTGAAGAGCTGGTGGAATAATACGAGGAGCGTTTTCCTTTCTTGCCACATTCAGTTTCCTCCTGTGTGCGATGCTGGCAAAATGTTAAGCATCTTGTGAAATACTGCCTTTAAATACATGAGTGCTAACAGGTTTCCATAGCTAAAAACCACAGGACTGAGCGGCTACCTCCATTCAGCTGTTAGAGGCTTCTGCCAAGAGGCTTCTGTAGCTCCCTCTCCTCTCCCTCTCCAGTAGTGGCTCCTCACCGGGAGTCTGCACTGAGGGATCAGAGCAGACCCCAGCGGCCGAGGAGCTCCGTAGAGCACTGAAACATTATCCTGTCCATGATGCCACTGCTTCCCGTGCCCTGAATAAATACTGCCTTTGCAGTACCTCTATCACGTGTTAAGACACACAGAGTGTGACCTGAAACATGCGTGGCACAATCCACTACTCAAGTCTGTGAAGAAAAAAGAGAGTAGGTGATGCACGCACAAGACAAGTTTAATACCTGCGACTAAGTTTGTAGCAGAAAAAAAAATAATCCAGTTCTACTTAAAAACCACATATGCTATCTGGGAAAAAATGTAATTGAATTTCTAGAAGTGATCTTAGATATCTTCTCCCTTATTTGCTTTTATGTGTGCATCACATTTCACACCACATGTAACATAATCAATAAGTGTGGTTTGCACACATCCATCATATAATTAATTCCTCTGCTTTTCTATATGATGGCATTACAGAAAATAAGTTTTGTCATAAAAATACTGTATAACACTTTATTTATTTAAAGTATTTAAATCATAGTTCGAATGATTTAAATATTTTTTCATTAATGAATCAAGAACATACTTTAAAATGATCAACCAATCATTGTGTACTATATCACTGAGGTGAAAATGCTGCCTCCCCAAGCACTGCTCTTTGCTCTTGCATTCAGCTTTTGGCAATAATTAGCTGCCTTTGGGTGCTATGTGAGGTAGAGACCACTTGTTGGAAATTACTGAACTGTTATAAGAGAGGATTTTAGTGAGTTTGAGGAAACTTATGATCTATTTTCAGGAAAATCTTTGGAGTTTTGGAGGTTGTTTGTTTGTTTTGGATAGTGGAGAATCAGAAAAAAAAATCTTGCCAGAGAGGAAATGGAAGATAATTTGAAAGCATGTGAATGAGCTAGAAGAAAGATAGGATTCCCACATTTTCACTCATACATGTTTTTATCAGCTGGGAAGGTAGGGGCAGAGATGCTTACTCAAAATTTCAGTGCAGTAAACATTACTTTGAATTCAAGGTTATTCTTCAGGAATTTGACAGAAACTTGAGTACCAAATATTTAGGTGAGTTTGTTTCTTGTGGAGTATAAAAGTTCAGGCATCTGAGTGAGATTCTGGGCTCTGTTTCTGTGTTAGGGTTGGACACGGACCAATGATGGGCTTTCAATTTATTCTATTTTGCCTTTCTGTCCAAGACAATCCATGACTTCCTCTCTGCAACCTATTGACCATGTAGTTCATGTTCATTGACAGGGAATAGAAGTGGGAATGTAGCATCTCATAATATAAAAAGTCTTTTAATATCACTTTGAATTATGGATAGCAGCATTCAAAACATTTACCAGACACTTGACTGTGGGATGTGACCTGCCCTGAGATGACTTTATCAGTGTAAGTCACCATTTCCACTGCTCTGATGTGGCCCACTGGAAGGGGTTTGCACTACTAGAAATGAGTGTGCCAAAGTGTCAGCAGGATGTGTCAGTGCCAGATAGATATGGGTGGGATGCACATACTTTTCCACTGGAGCAAAGTAAATTCTCATGGCATAATTTCTATGCTCAGATGAACAAATCTGTCGTGATTGCATTACTTTCTCAGCCATGACCCTGCAAAGCAAACTTATTTTCCCTGACCTTTAAGGCCTTTTGAAAATCACTGTGGATACCAGAGCATAAAACAGTATACAGTGTAGCTATTATACATCTAAATGTACATGCACACTGAGACCCAGATCTTATCTATGTTTTTTTGCTTCTTAGTGCACAGTTCATTTGCACTAAACTGTGTTGCTGATACTAGACAGATTAACAGGATGATCTAGTTTTCTCTGTAAAATCAACCTATCCTTATCATCAGTGCTGCATCTACTCCCGGTCACGTATTTAATAATACACATACACAGCTTGTTGATGAAGCAGCAGCTTACTTTAAAGACTATCTTTAAAATGTTGATTTATCTTTTCTGTATTTCATGGAAAAGACAGAATTTTATAACAAAAATGTCAAGAAAAAAGATGAACATGAATTAATCCACTCTAAGATCAATACACTATAACCTATTGATAATCTGGCCTCTAGAAAAGCAATGAATCTGCTAGAAGAAATCTCTTTTTTCCCCCAAGACTTGACTGAGGTCACAATGCAAGATTTCAGCAGACTTTTTGTCAGGCAGTTTGCTCTTACTTAGAAAGGCAGAGTAGCTCCAGGGATATAACACGACCTTAAGAATACTCTCCTGGGACCACAGGATAGACTCATGCCTAGATCAAGCCTAAGCAACGAGTGTAATCAACCTGTAAAATTACAACGCAATGTCGCACAGATCTCTTCAGGTGATTCCTTACCCCCAAGCCAGAGGGCATCACCAGTAATTCCTACTTAAGTAAGGGTACAGTCATTTGCCAAAAATCTTTCTTTGCAAAACATAAACACCTATTTCTTCCTTAGGGAAGGGAGAAAAGGAACAATTTTAAAGATGGGATTTTTTTCTTCAGGTCACACTATCTAATCATTCAGAGCACAGCAGTACAGATTAAGAGCCCAATGAAGTTTCCACTCACAACCACACAATGGGAAGACAAGTTCAGTTACGGGTAGTCTCTATTTATATTTCTTCCATACATCCAGAAAAAAAATAGATATTTTTCTCAAAAAATTGCTAAAGAATGAATCACGTAGAGGCTCATTTAGCACAGACATAAAGCCTTGAAGATGTGCCTGGCTCCTCAAGTCTCTGGATAAGGCAGCTACCTGTATCTGCTCAGATTATCTTAATCTAGGTAAATCTCCACTGAAGATACCAGCTGCTCCTCTCTGGTTTGAGCACCCACATTCCCAAAGGTGGTGTTGCTCTGTGATGTCCAGGCTTGACTTCCTTGAGGTTGCTTTTGAACCCCCATTAGATTTTGGCAATAAATAGCTACTTACCCTCTGACTTGGAAATCCCCAGAAAGGCAACGAAGGAACTGCAAAGTGAGATTGATCTGTTTATTAAATGAGAATGACATTTTGAACTGAGTCTAATTGCTGCAATGTCTGTTCAGGAAAGGCAGCTCAAAAGATCCCTCATGAAAAAAAGGTTGTTGATAAAAATGTCCCTCTTCAAGGAAAGATTATGGTTGCAATATCCAAGGGTTCTATTTAAACATACTGGCACCCTGACATGCTAACATTTCACAGTCAAACAGACAGTGAAAAAAACATTGACATCAACCTCTATGGAAGAATGATGAAAAACATGAATTAAAGTCAATTAATCCATTCTGACAATAAATTAGGAGTAACAACCATTGTTTAATTAGTAATTACAAGTATTGATTTTTGTGATTTGTGAAAAGTGATGCAATTTGGCCAGCAAAGAGAGTTGGACCCTCATGTCAGAAATGGAAAAGCCTAGTGCACAGAAAAGCCTGTTCTAAACAGCAGGACAAGAACTTTCATGTTTAAGAGGAATAGCATAGCATTTGCCTAACATGAGCTGCAAGCTGTGCTAGTGTGATCAATAACTACTGTGACTTCTGCTGTTAACTCTTAACTTATGAAAATCACCTAATAGCACTGATTTTTGTGGCTATTATGTGGCGGGGTAGCTTGCTATCAGAGCTTGAGCCAGAAAAAATTGCAATAAGAAAAAAAATTGTTTATCAGAAAATCAAATGTGTGAACAAGGAGTAGCCACCCACAAGATCCTCAGAAGTGCATGAATGTCAAGATTTTGATTCAATTTTATTTACTAAAAAAAGAGAAAGTAATATTTAAAATAGATCAAACCCCATGCCCTGCCATGAGGTATACAGAACTGTGTACAGGACAAACTAACTGCAGTTTTTTTAGAAGGCTGGCACTACAACTATTTTTATATATAAATTATCAATTTTATAACTTTACATGAACATATATTTTACATTTTATGCAGCCAAAGTAAAACTTAGGCACTACTGCTCAGAGTAGCATCTGGCGAATGTCCTACAAAATAGATGAGTTTTATTAGAAAAATTAATTTAAGAGAAGAAAACAAATCTTTTGTGTAAGTTTTATTAGCAAGCTATTCAGAAGAGAATTTAGGGAAGAGGATTTTCATGGTTCTGCATTAGGAGGAAAAATTGCTTTAATTAGGTATGGTAAGTGATCAGTTTTGCATGCTATGATTAGGAGGACAGCTCTAGTAATTATATATAGAGTAAGATGTCCAAGTGCTTGAACATCTGCCCCGAATCATCAAACTTACAATATAGAAAAAGCTTACATTTGTATTAATTTTGTATGACAGAAACCCAAATCCAAAATACTTTATTGTGATCTTTATGTAAAAATGTGAATTCCATTTTTAACAATATGATCATGTCTTGTATTTTATGGGATTTATTATCTTTCTGATGCAAAAGAGTCTATATTTTCATATAAAGGACTTATACTTCTAGATAGGAATAAAAGGGCAGAAACATACCACTTTAATTATCTTAAGTAGTCTAGAAACATTTTAACTTCTCACTCAAGCACTTTAAAAAAAAAAATCTTGGTTTCTGTTTATTTGTTTAACTTGTGTCATATCTTAATCTAAAGACAAAATGGAGGACCATAATTCTTGAGAGATTAGGCATGAGATTTAAAATATATGCTCACTAAGTTGCTTAAAAATTTTCCACTCAAATGTTAGGACTTCCTAAATAAAAAGGCAAGGAGATGAAATAAGAGAAAGCCAAATCACACTCCCCCATGTTGAAGACTATTTTTGTATTCATATTGATCCAAAACAGGTAAGAAGAACCGGAATTCTGATTTTGTTCCCTTATAAGGTTTTTTGTTGTCTCTGATTCAGCAACTTACAAAAATAAAAAAAACCCAAACCACATACACACACACAAAACATCCAAAGAGAAAAGTCAACAACAACCCAACCCAGACAGCTCTACTATCTTACTGGCATTTCAGTAACTGCTGAAATTCAACTGTAATTTTTCTTGCCAGCTAGAGATTTGTCAGAAATTAAATTTGCCTGTACTGACAATTGCACAGCGGCGACTTTAATTATAAAACGCTGATAATAAGCGACTGCTCATTTATTAACTAATAGAACAGGAAAAGTGGCAAGTCTGATCCCTAAAACTGTCTATCTTCCAATGTCCTCTTGTTTTGCTTTTTGTTTACATCATATACTTATTTATTGTTTTCCTTGGAAACTATTGGAAAACTAGAAATGTGAAAACTCAACAACTGCAAACCAGCAGGGAAGATATTTTAAACACTTTATTTCTGCTGTTCTTCTTCATCTATATTAATGATCAGTTAATATCTTTGAGAAAGAAAAGACATAGAAAAAATTTTAAGATCTGGTTTTATCAGTAGAAATCTCTAATATTGAAGACTTCGATTTCTTGTCTGTCAAAAATTATGTTTCTGACTCTTATAATTCTCTGGCTTGAAGTCCCTGGCAACACAGATAACACATCTCTGGCTCCAGTCTTCTGATCAAAGGATTGTGGATTATTGTTTTCCTGGACAGATCCTCTATTTTATTACAGGGCACCATTTGGGGCAGACTTATTTCTCTGTCATCAGGATTTACTGTTTAATTCCAGAAACAATGAGATACACTTGGGAGAAAGGGATATGGTTCATGGGGAGGAACATCTACTTAGAAAGGAAGTAACTTTTCAATTAGTCAAAATGCTATCTATGGTAATTTTCTATTTAATTTAATTGTAAGTACCTGCATTGGATATAGTTCTTAACTGATCAATCCAAATCAAAAAGGTAAGACAAACCTCTCTAAAACATGAATATATACATATGGATATCGGCACACTCAGACTCCTATGAAGATATTAACAATTTAAAATTCATTGAAATGTTGTTTTACAAAAATACTATACTCTCAACATTTGTTTTCCCTTCTTTGTGCTATCTATTTACCACATTGAACTTCTTTGTTTACATAATGCAAATCTCAATAGTTGTCTTTTTTACCCTCAGAGCCATACTTAATTCCAAGTTCATGATAGTAGGATTCTTGATAGCCATAAAATTAACTGCCTAGTGCCATATTGTCAGACTGTGCATGAAGTGCATATACTAAACAACTTTGCTTTCCTTGCATTCTGTACACTTGCCAACTCCCTGCAGGACAGTTTGGAACAGCCCATGGCTCCTGCAGCAGCTGACAGCATGCCACAAACACCCATTGCTCTACAAGAGATGCACCACAGGCCAGTAAAAGCTGTAAGTTTAAGGTCTGGCATTCCTCAGGAGCTGCTGGAACAAGATAGGAGCACTTAATCCTATCAGGAAGCTGGAAATCTCACTTCCCAAAGAGCCATTTTTACACCCAGACTACTTTAGGAAAACTTTGATAAAACACTTGATTGTGGCTGACAGCTAGCTGAGCTCCCTTAGCCATAACAACATTTATAGCATTGTTTTTTCCCAAGACAAGGATTTGGAAGATACTGGTGCATCAGATACTCAGCCCCTCACAAATAAGGCAATCTTTAGCAGATGTTTAGACTAGTCAAAGCCTACCTGGAAGTTAATCACACATTAACTAACTCAAACCTCGTTCAGGCTGGATGGCTGGAAAGGAAGGGAAGATAACAATGATGGCTGAGCTATCATAGAATGCCATGGGTTGGAAGGGACCTTAAATATCATCTAGTTCCAAACACCCTGTCCTGGGCAGGGATGTCACCCACTACAGCAGAGTGCTCAGAGCCCCATCCAGCCTGGCCTTGAACACTTTCAGGGATGGGGCATCCACAACTTCTCTGAGCAACCTGTTCCAGTGCGTCAGCAACATCACAGTAAAGAATTTCCTCCTTACACCCAGTTTAAATTTCTTCTCTTTTAGTTTAAGTCATTGTCCCTTGTTCTATCACTGTCTGCCCATATAAAAAGTTCCTCTCCCTCTCTTTTAAAAGCCCTTGTTAAGTACTGGAAAGCCACAATGAGGTCTCCCCAGAGCCTTCTCTTCTCCCAGCTCTCTCAGCCTGTCGTTATAAGAGAGGTGTTCCAGCCCCCTGATTGCTTTTGTGCTCCTCCTCTGGGCCTGCTCTAAGAGGGTCCATGTACTTCTTGTGCTGAAGACTCCAAATCTGGACCCAGCACTCCTTGTGGGGTCTCATGAAGGCAGAGCTGAGGGGCAGACTCACCACCTCAGCCAGACAGCTGGTGTTCATTCTTGTTTAATCAAATTCACTCCTGCCCATAGCAATCAGTCCCAATGGTTCCCATCCTTCCAGCACATCTCACTGGACCTAAGAAAATTAAACTCCCCAAATGACTCTTTATTTCTTTGCTCAGAATTGCTTTTCTGCCACCTTAGCAAAGGAGATCAGCCATCGAGGAGTCCAAAGCAAGTGCAAAGAGAGGTGTGGGGGGAAAAGGCGCTGAATGAGTTGTTAGGTCAGCTCAAGCCATGACATGCACCTTTGCCCTCACTCCTGCTTTCAGTGTGACATAATATTAAGGGTGCTGACAAAGGAGCTCTGTCAAGTCTTGTGGCTGCAGCTGGAGGAGACATCACACCAAAACACAGCTGCTCTGCCAGGAGTTGATACCTGCACAGCAGGCAAAGGAACGGTACAGCTGCTGATGCCTCAGCTATTTCTGTGTACAATTAAGCCCTCAGTGAAGGTGGATATAAGGCTCTGGACTTTGCACTTTTGAATGGGCTGAGGCAGAAACTCACATTCTCTTCTGCCAGCACTGCAGAGGAGAAGGGCAGGTGGGGTTAGTGACCTCTTAAGAAGTCTAGGTGTGGTAGCACTGGTGTGTCATCCCTGTACAAACACTACTTGTCCTCTGGCCAGAGGGGCTGTATAACCATACCAAGATTGTCAGAAAAGTACCTTCTGTAGGCAGAACTTCAGTTATGGTCTCACTAGATCATGAGACATCAGCTCTACAAATCATGCTATGAGGTATTAAGAGTACTGCTTTACAGTTTGTCATAAAGAATACTCTTCCCTTCTTCCCTTTCTCTTGCTGGGGCCTTTGCAGTTCAGCCCTTGGCACTGAAGTAGTCTGGCTTTTCAGCAGGAAAAATCTGAAAACAAGACTCAAAATGTTTAAAACTCTCTGCTCTAAAAAACCATGAAGCAGTTCATCTGTAAATTCTTTTGTCAAAAAACAGCATTAGTGTATAACAAATATCCAGGCTTGAATGACACCAATTATTCTAATCCTCTAAAACAAATCTCCTTAAAATCATTCTACCAGCATGCTAAAGTCCTGTTTTAGTCTGCTGAATTCTAATGTGTGCCATACTGGTGGTGAAAGCAACAGATATGCAGGACTCAGAAGTTTTCAAAATTAGATGAAAGGGAAAATAAGGAAACACAGAATTAATTTTAGAAGTGAAAAAAAAAATCTACATTGTAAGGATAAACAGAGCTTAACATGGCAGAGGGATTACTCATATATAATTGAATGATGTAGGATTTTTAATTAAAATGTGGTGACACCTTTCATGCCTGTGATACACAGCACTGTAAACGAACTTTATGCATGTCCAGAAGTGCAGGTGACATCGTGAATTGCTTGATTTCACAACTTCATGCCTTTGTTTGTGCCCTGTGCAACACTTACATTGTACATGCTCTGTGATAGCTTTGTTTGGGGAGCAGTGCAGTAGTCACAAGAAGTGCTATGGAAGGCTCAGTGTCTGGTCCTGTTCCAGCTTTTATCCTTCTGGGTGGTTCTCACACACTACAGCATACACTGAGACCTGCCTTGAGGACCTGCAAAAACTTTGCCCTTTTATTGGCAAGTTCACAGCTTGGTTTGGGAATTACTGCAATTGCATCTCTCATCTCTGCTTTGGTACCCCTAAGGGGAATGAGAGAGCTCTTGCAGAGTGTCAGTGGGCCAGGCAGGAATTTGTCCTTGGTGATGATCAAGGTGATGTCTGATAGCGACTGTGATTGCTCAGGTTACAAACTCATTCCAGCATAACGATGGAATGAAAAATGTTTCTGGGTGCAGTCTGTATGCATGGAGAGTTTCTAAACTAAGCAATCACAATCTCTGTCACACACCTTCATTATCATCATCAAGGGACACAGAGATGAAGTAAAATAGCACCGGTAAATAAAAATAAATCAAATCACTACTCTTGGGGTTTGTTCCTCCTGATGTTTCATCTTCATATGGAACAGTAATACATCTAATGCTACTGCAAATGCTAGTATGAAAAGCACATCCTGCTTCAAGGGACAAAACACTTTCTCCACCAGAAAACCTGATTTGCCAACAAAGGGCAGCAAATGCCCTCCTGAGGAAGTCATGACATCAATGCTGGAAGAATAAAAGTATTTACCACTCTGTGAACATCACTCTGCAAGTGGGGCTGTGGACTCCGTTTTCCAAGACAAATCTCTGACTCTCTGAGCTGATGTTTTCTGATGCAGATCTGGCATCAGTCCAACTCGTAATTTCAAACTCTCAAAAGGAGAGAAATAAAGCTGTAATGATCAGCTTCAGCTACTGCCAGAAGGCATCCCTCTTAGCCCTTGACTTGTCAAAGTGGCATCATTACACTTGATAGAAAGGCCAGAAGTTCAGTGTCCACAAATACTTGATTCTGGTACAGGACTGTATGTTTGCAAGAAAAGGGGAAAAAATCAAAGGGTTTTGACACATAATGGCTTTTACATAAAAAAAAGGTGTGAACAGTACAATAATGCATCAATGATATTTCCTGAAGTTCCAAATTTCATAATGTTGAGATTTTGCAGCTGAACTAATCTTGTATCCCTTGCTGATTATGACAACTGCTCTTAACCTATCATACACGACTGATTTTACAGATAAGTATTAAGGGATTAATAAAATTCAGAATGATATCTTATTAATTATAACCCCACTTTAATGTGAAGTGTGTACCTAAATCAAATAAGGTCCTTTGACAGTCCATATCTCACCACATATGAATTTATCTGATATAATACCGCTTGGCTCTCAACAGAACTGTCAGGGAATAACTTTAGAGGATTAGACCTGTGCTTAGTGCTATGCGCTGAGGGGTTGATACCACTGGATTCAAGGAGAACAAACGTGGAATACGTGACCCGCTCCTGCATATGCCGGGGCCTGGAGTTTGCGGCTCCAGCAGCATCAGCAGCACGGGCCGCTTGTAATCCCGTCAGAATTCCTTGTAATCCCGTCGGGATTCGCGACGTGAAGGGGAAGCACAGATTTTGCCTTTTTTGGGGGTGAAACGTGCCGTGTTCCAGCCGAAGCCATGTCAGGGCCGCCGTGCCGCTGTGCCGGGAGCCGGGCGGGCTCCGCGGGCACGGCCCCCACGGGCACACACGGACCCGCATCCTGCGGGCTCCGGGCGGGGATCAGCCCGCGCTGCCATCCGCGGAGGGAGTGCGTGTGTGTGTCTGTGTGCGTGTCTGTGCGTGTGTCCGTGTGTGTGTGTCTGTGTGTGTGTGTGTCTGTGCGTGTGTCTGTGTGTCTGTGTGTGTGTCTGTGCGTGTCTGTGTGTGCGTGTCTGT